>JAJIBD010030472.1:0-499583 GCA_021461705.1 Cryptotis parvus | reverse complement strand
AACCTGCCATCCCTCCCAGGTGCCTCATGAGTGGCTGGGCACAGGGAGCAGCCATAGAAGCTCTGCCTCATGTTTGTGAGTCTCTGCATCAGCATACCTGGGCCGGATTTAAAAAAAAGACTGCTGCAGAGTGGATGTCAATGAGCTGGGATGTGATAAGCTGGTCTGCTGGGTAGAGTTCTGACACTTCCTATAGGTATCTATTTTTCTAGGGGCTTTTTGGGATTAGAGTGTAGGATTCTCTACGTATAGTATCATGTCATCTGCAAATAGTGATAGCTTCTCTTCTTCCTTGCCTATCTGGATGCCCTTAATGTCCTTTTCTTCTCCTATTCCTATGGCAAGTACATCCAGCATATATTGAATAAAAGTGAGAGTGGGCAACCTTATTTTGTCCCTCATCTTAGCGGTAAGGCTTTCAAATTTTTCCCCATTGAGGATGATGCTCACTGTGGGCTTTTTGTAGATCGTTTTGACTATATTGAGCACGGTTCTTTCAATTCCCATTTTATGGAGGGTTTTTATCATGAACTGGTGCTGGATGTTGTCAAATGCTTTCTCTGTGTCTATTGATATGATCATATGGTTTTTATTTTTTCCTCTTGTTGGTATGATGCATTATGTTGATAGACAAGTGGATGTTGAAGCATCCTTGCATTCCCAGGATGAATCCTACTTGGTCATCATGTATAATATTTTGATGAGTCTTTGGATTCTGTTTGCTAGTATTTCGTGGAAGATCTTAGCATCAGTGTTCATCAAGGAGATTGGTCTGTAGTTTTCTTTTTTTTTGTGTTGTGTCTGCCAGCTTTGGGTATCAGGGTGATCTGTGCCTCATAGAAGCTAATGGGAGTTTCTCTTTCCTCTATTTCTTAAGAGGAGGAAGATCTTGAAAAGGATTGGCAGTATATCCTCCTTAAAGGTTTGAAAGAATTCACAAGTTAATCCATCTGGATCAGGGCTTTTGTATTTGGGCAGACTTTTTCATTACTGTTTCAATTTCCTCGATGGTTATAGGCTTATTCAGGTATTGTAGGTCTTCTTGTTTCAAACGTGAGAGGTTATAGGACTTCAGGAATTTATCCATTTATTCCAAGTTCTCATGTTTCAAGGCATACAGACTGTCAAAGTAATCTCTGATGATCTTTTGAATTTCTGTGGTTTCTGTTATGATGTCTCCCATTTCATTTCTGATTCTATTTATTTGGGATCTCTCTTTCCCTTTCCTTACAAGTCTTGCTAGTTGTTTGTCAACCTTGTTTATGAACTCGTGTTGAGTGAAATTAATCACTATTCTATAGCGAAAAAGACCGATATAGAATGACTGCATTTATTTGCATGACATAAATATATACATATATATACATATATTATGATACTAATATCCAAAGTCAGGCAAAATATGAATCAGGAGGTCTTGTCAGAGGTGGAATCTACCACAAGTGTGTGGGTGTCAGAGATTATGTAAGACAGAGAAGGGAACAGTGTGCTTAAAAATCATCGAAAATTATAATATTAGCCTAGAACTGAGAATCGAATATAGGCAAAAACAGATACCAGAAATGTCTAAATGTATATATTGCAATCCACAATGTGCAAGATAATAGAGAGAGAAAGAGAGAGATAGAGAAAAGAGATAAAGAACTTGCCATAGAGGCAGACTGGGGGTTGGGGTTATTGGTTGTGGAAAATGGGCACTAGTGGAAGGATGAATGCTGGAACACTGTATGATTGAAACCTGAACATGAACATCTTTGTAATTGTATATCTCACAGTAGTATAATATATATATATATATATTAAAAAAAAAAAGAAAAAAAAAACAATATATATATATATATAAAAAGAAAAAAAAGAAAAAATATCTAAATACAGAAAAAAATGTATGACTGAAATCCAATCATAAAGATATTTAATTGTATTTTACATGGTGGTACAATAAAAACAATTAAAAAGAATTAAACTTTCAATAATTTACATGGCAACTTCAAATTAGTGATGAGTGAGAAAATGAAATCAGAGAGTGTGTTGTTCAATTCTCTGTTGGGAAACAGAGGAAAATGAGCAGTTTGAGAAAGTATGGTAACAATAACCTGCTGGCAAATAAATGCTACAGTTCTAGCTAGGGATTCAAAATGCATTTGGCTAGGTGAACATAAATCTGATTTATACTCTGAGTTTGGAGTTTTTAAAAACAAATATGAACAAGTTGAAGGCCGGAAAGTCATTTACTCTGTGAAGTTAAGTGTGCAGTAATCATACTGCATAAAAATAGTCATTGCACATGAATTGTATTTAATTATTTAATTACTTAATCTAATAGAAAAAATATTGTCTGTTTTATAGTCTATAAGCAAAAAGCCTCTTTATTAAAATACCACATAGGAAAAAAGTTCCATTATTTTTGTACTATTGACTAGGTATGTTTCTGTATTGCATATGGCAACTCTTTGTGTTTCTGTTTGGGGCCCATTCTCTGCATTGCTCAGGTCCTACACATAGCTCTTCACTCAGGAGTTTCTCCAGCTCAGTGCTTGGGGGTCATTCAGCTCAGTGTTTTGAGGTTGAGTCCCATGGTGCTGAATTGACTTCGACAGTACTAGGTCGGTCTTGGCTTCTTGTGTGTAAAACGTGAGCTCAGCCCATGTAGCTTTTTCTTGCATCTATGGCAACTCTTACATCTTACCAAAAAAAAAAAGATAAATATCAAGGCAAAACCCAATGAATCTTCGAACTGTTGCCTGTAGACGTAGTGTTCATCCCATCCATCCATCCTATTAGAAAAGGATAAAGTATCTCCCAAGGTTATCATTAGTAGTAATATAAGAGAGGCTCTTTGTATTCCTGGAGCAAGCATATGCCATTGGGCTACACTGGTATGTGATAGGGACAAATGGAAACGTTACTGGCACCTGCTTGAGCAAATCAACAAATGACGGGATGTCAAGTGATCAAGTGATAAGAGCTGTGTGGGCCAATGATTTCTTTCTTTTCTTCCCCCAGTCTTTCAACAACTGTTTTAGAGAAAAAAATGCTTTCTGCTTATTTTTCAGGAGAGAGGAACTAATAATATACTCAATATACAAAGGTAGGGGGCGGAGCGATAGCACAGCTGGTAGTGCATTTGCCTTGCACACAGCTGGCCCATGCCTACCAGGGTTCAATCCCGCGGCATCCCATATTGTCCTCAGAGCACCACCAGGAGTAATTCCTGAGTGCAGAGCCATGAGAAACCCCTGAGCATTGCCAGATGTGACCCAAAAAAGCAAAAAAAAAATACAAAGGTAGAAATCAAGATCTATCAATATATAACAAAAGATAAGACAGATTAGGAATGCCTGATTAATTATAAATAAAAACATTATAGTGGTGGAGATGACAGGGATTTTGTTTTTCCCTTGTTTTGTTTTGGGGGAATTAAGCAGACTTGGTTAACACTTAATTCAGGTTCTGTTTTAGTGGATCACCTGGTGCTGGTCTCAGCCACATGCACGATATACACATTAACCCTAGTTTATCTCTTCTGTTTCAGTGGACATTGATTGATAATAGAGAAATATCAAAACAAAAATACTTCAGATTTATTTTGGATTGTTTTGGCCAAACTCGACAGTTCTTGGGGTCACTCTCATAAGTACTTGGAGGGTCCATTGTGCTTCAATACCTGGACTCCTGCAGGCAAGACACATGGTTTGTCAGGTGAATAATCTCAGTCCAACAATTGTGAATTTTAAGTAGAAAATTAATCATTACTAAGAGAAAAACATACAAATAGTCAAAATACATGTATAAAACATAGTCATTTATGTGTATGATATTGAGGTTTTAAATTCTTAGTGAGGAGTCGGAGTAAATATGAGCTACACATTTTAGCAGTTGTCTCTCATTGTCATGAAATCCTTGGTTGTTTTTGAATCACTTGTATCACGTGTCTTCCTGTTTTTCATTGATTTTGCTCGAGTGACCACCATTCATATCTCCATCTGTCCTGTCATGTGCTAGTGTAGCCCAAGGGCATCTGCTCACCCCAGAAACATGAAGAGCCTCAGACCATGCCTTCAGGTCATGAGAATGAGGTCTATAATCGTTACTGTTTTTTGGCATATCAAAGACTCAGACACACATGGCAGAGCTGCTACCGGTTTTCCCAGTGCTCTGCTGATCATAAGGTGTCCAGGAGGGAAGGCGAGTTCTAGCCCTGATCTGCCATTGCAATAGAGCCTTGCAAGAAGCCAGAGGATCCCCCACAACATGAGGACCACCGTTTTCAACATCCGAACTCCACAGCTAGTCACAGCTAGTCAGAGCTCCACCCAAGAGAAAAGCCAATCTCAAGCCCTGCTAGTCAGAGACCCACCCTACAGCGAAGACTATTTCAAGCCCAGATATGCTTGATCCAGAGACTCAGACACACAGGGCAGAGCTGCTACTGGCTCTCCCTGTGCCTAGATGATCATGAGAATCCCGGGAAGGAAGGCAAATTCTAGCCCTGGCCTGCCATCTCAATAGAATCTCACAAGAAGCCAGAGGAATCCCCACATCATGAGGACAGTCATTTTCAACATCTGGACTCCATAGCTCATCAGAGTTCCACCCAAGAGAAATAACGATCTCTTCCCATTGCAGTTCATTAGAAAATGCACAAGATGAGAGTCTACTACTGAGAGTATATCACCCACGTGAAAAGCCTGGCAAGCTACCCATGTTTTATTTGATATTTGATAGTTAATTTGTTTCTGAATATTAGAATAAAAAGAGTTATGTTATTAAATTTGAGTATGTGATATACTGCTATTTAAATTGGTAATCATTCAAATGGCAGTCTATAGAGTAATACTCTATAGACAGCTAAAATACAATGAAAATATTAGAAAAATAAAGATAAAATAATATAAAATATGTAATTATAGAAGATTTCTCTCTCAGATACAAATGTATGTATCACCACACTTTTCTTAATGGATTTCACATGACATATCTACTTTGTGATTACAGCTTCATGCTTACTTCATGCTAGGCTTTCTGAAAGATTGATTTTGTACTTAGTCTTCCTAATAGAGCAAGCTGTGATAGATCACTTACAGGAATTATATGTGCCCTTACTCAACTGAAAAAAAGAAGCCTCACATATTTGGATTGTGGAGGAATGCTGAAAAAATTGCTATATTTTTACTATAGTTTAGAGGTCTAAAAATTATATTGATTATGAGTTGCCTGTGTTTTGTCCTACACCTGCTCCAAAGATAAATAATAGAACATTAAATATTTCTAAAGACCTTGGTGCCTAATCAGTTATTTCTTCTTCTGGTGTTATTTTCTGTTTTTTTCTTGAGAATCTGTATTCTGAATTTTTTCTGAAATAAGAACTTGCTGTGACCTTGTATACCTGGGCAAAAAAAGAAAAAAAAAGGCACTCAGTAAGCTTTGTGACATTGAGTGAGAGCCTTGAAAAACCACTTTGTTGATTAAAGAAATTTACTGGACCAGAGGATTTGTTTTCCCTTTCTGACTTAAGTTCAATTTTCCCCTTCATTTGCTAAAAAGGTTGGCTGTCTTAAAGCATGGAATGGAACTTTGCCCTTCACCATGCTTGGGCAGAACAGAGATTGTGAGTCCATGCTTGACTTTTGCTATCATGGAGGCACCAAGCAAACCATAAGGTGTGATAGATTGAACATAAAAGCTTTTCACCATTACAAACCTTGTATGGTTGATATTGCTAATCTCTCTTCTTGTTTAAGTTCCAAATCTTTCATAGTTAATGGTTTATATACAGAAGTTATATAAACTTCTGTATGGTTTAATGGTTAATGGTTAATGGTTAATGCAGTTAATGGTTTATATACAGAAGATTCTGTTTCTACTATATAATACTATATCAATAGGAGAAACATAGCAACAAAAAGAATCCAAAGAATTTAAAATAGTTCTTCAAATTAAAAAAAGAATTATGATTAAAGGGAATGTCACCAAAGAAATAGCTCTTTATGTTGAGCACAAGGCCAGCTTTGATTCTTGCACTAATAGGCCCCTGGGCACTGTAGGAGAAAACCATCATTATCCGACTATCCAAATGTATCATTACTAGAGTATCATTGAAGTATATTTTACAATTATATTAGGGATTAAAACATGTAATCTGTGATGGGGGTATAGTATAGTAGGTAAGGCATTCACCTTGTGTATAGCTGACTGGGTCCCATCTCCTGCATCCCACTTGGTTCTCAAGCACTATCATGAATAATTCCTGAATGCAGAGCCAGAAGTAAACCATAAATACTGATGGATGTGGCCAAAAAGCACCCACTAAGAATTGCACTGAAAGCCTTATCTCTTGGTCCTTGCCCTTTCTTTCCTCCAACATTTTAAAAGTGTAATTGTCAATTTAGATTTGTTTATATTTACATTGGGAACCTTAATGTTTTTCATATGTGCATATTGTGAAATGATCACTACAACCAAATTAACATTTCCATCACATAAGTTTTCCCCCTTAATGTTTATTATACCACCGTGAGAATACAATTCAAGGATGTTCATAACTGGGTCTCTGTCATACAGTATTCCAGAACCCATCCCTCGACTAGTGCCCCATTCGCACCACCAATGACCATACACTCCCGCCCATCCAACCCCATTCTGTACTTATAGCAGGCACCTTTTCTTTCTCTTTCTCTCTATCTCTGTCTCTGTATTTCTCTCTCCCTTTTCTTACACTTTGTGGCTTTCCCTACAGATATCAATGGTTTATGATGTCTCTATGTGTATATTCAATAGTGAGCGCTAGTGTGACATTATAATTCCCCATTCCCCAACAAATTCTCCAGTTTGTTGCAACTAGAATGAACCTTTAGTGTATAAATGTGAAAGGTCTTGGGAAGGACCTGGTCCTAACTTCCATTATTGTCTAAGTCAGTCATGCCGGGCAGCTGTGGGTCTGGAGTGTCTCTCATCCAGTGGTGCTGGTTGTGGAAGTTGGGAGCCTGGAGCTATGCCCGCAGACATGGAAGTGGAGGAATGGGAGGAGGAGCCCAAATCCCCAGTCCAAGTAGAGCCAGCATGCCCCCACCCCGCATGTGTGTGTGAACTCTAGGAGCTATTGGACTCTGCCAGGTACTGAGCCATATACCGCCCTTTGAAACTCCATGGGCCGCTCCTTGTGGGGGCTGAGCGGTACAACTGCATCACCTTGAATTTTACATGATTTGTTTCTTCATTGTGAAAAAGAACATTAAAGATTTATCCTCTTACCAACTCTTTGTATGACAATAATGTAAACAGGAGCTACTTTGTATTATGTATACCTTAATCACCTTATGTTATCTTATGAGCAATTAGTATGTTTTAATCTTAAAGGGGGGTAACCTATGTAAGCCTTTATAATTAAAAATGTGCCATTTGTAATTACATTCTGCTATTACTGTGATCAAATTATCATGCTTAGTGTATAAACATCATAAGTGTGGCATCTGTTACTACACTATCACCTGGACTGAATGAGAAATTCTTGTTGCTGCTGCTTTAGACCCTTAAGTTGTGAGAATTAATCCTTCAGATAAAGAGTCCAAGAATATGGTGACATTTTTGTGGATTAACTGAATCTTTAACCCATTGTTTTAATGTTTTGAATGGAACATTGATTGTATGATCCATTTATCAGGATTTTGCTGTTTCTTAAATAAATAGGGCCTGACAGGTACCACATTAAACCAGTGTTACCTTGAAAAACCATATCATTATGGTGGAAGTAATTTTCATAAAAAGTTGAGTAATTGTTAAGTCAGATGAACATCTATTATCTAGTTAACATTGATATTTATTCTGATTTATGTGATGCTAATTATGAATAAACAATGTTGCACCAAAATAAGAAATAAAAGTCTTCAATATAGTGGGGTAATAGTGAAGCATTTGGTACAAAACTTGTATAAAGAATCAAGTTTTATAGCTGGTCACATGATTTTTTAGCCATTGATTTCATATTTTTTAGAGCTCAATTGTGGAAGGCGGAGGGAATCAGGGGACATTGGTGACGGGAAATGCACTGGAGGAGGAATGGGTGCTGGAACACTGTGCGACTGAAACTAATCATGAACAGTTTTGTAATTGGATATCTCATGGTGGTATAATACTATTAAAATATATTTAAAAAATAAATAAAATTGTTTTACGTGAAAAATGTAAAACAAGGAAGGAGGTTGAATAAAATCATTTGAAAGATGGTTCTCTATCTTTTAGACTTTACATTAAATGTTTAAGATAATTCAGGATTTCTAAATCCTGTTCAATACTGATCCTGAGTCTTAGGGAGTATTTTAAATATAATTTGGGGGGTGGAAAGATAGTATAGTATGTCCCTCCAAGAGTAATTGATGAATGCGGTTATGAGTCAGGCCCTAGATCAATAATGTAACACCCCCTCTGCCCAAATAAAAACATACAAATTTTCATACACATTCTTCAAGGTTGGAGAGCAAACATAGTGGCTAAGGCATGGGTCAGATCGAAGCAACTCATATGTTGCCCCCAAATCCAACAAGGAGGGTCCTTGGGTGCTGGCCCAAGAAAAAGCTCTGAGCATTGCCAGCTATGACTCCAAGAGAACAAAAAAGACAAAAAAAAAACCCTAAGGGTGGTAGCAGGAGTAATTACTATTAGTATTACCATTGGCATATTTGTCACAATAGTATTAATGATTCATTATATTTCTGAGCCTTTCATTTGGATAGTTTTTTAACCCCAACAAACATAGATAGTACGCTTATATTTTATTGAGTCTTCAAAAAATAGAGTTTCATGTCCAAGAGATAGTACAGTGTTTCCCTTGAATAAAGTTCACCAGTTCTATCTCTGATAATCTGCATGAAACTATGGTTTCCAGAGCATCTGCAGGAATACCTCTCTGAGCACAGTGGCAGGAATATTTTCCAAACATCAATGGCCTGAAACCCCCAAAGAAAGAAACAGCAACCTGAATCCTAATTCCCAAAGAGGTTCATAAGCTTTTATTTATCCATGAGTTTTCAAACTTTGACCCAGGCAGACTGTCTAAACTTTGTATTGATGTTTCTTACACAGTGGTGGGAAACATGACAAAGCAGATGAATATGATTCATTTGTGGCTTCAGTGTTCAATTACCTGAACTCCAACAAATACTATGTAAGCAAGAACGTAGTGTACATATCACACATTTGCATTTTGCTGATGCAAGGTGACAGTGGGGAACTCAACTGCTAGTCTAGAAAGACACTTTATTAGCAAGTTGTGGTTCAGAAAATATGGAGAAAAGATGAGCACCCAACGATACAGGGGGCTCATTTATCCTTGTGGATATTGGGGCATTTTGCTTTTGGCATCGTTAGGAACCATTTTGGGAAAGGATTTTGAGTACTCAAGGTTTTTGTCTCTTTGTTCCAAAGGACCTGCAAGCAAAGTCCACTTGAGGTGACATTCAGACATGTGAAACAGTGACTAGCTGAACTTGATTTTCTTCTGGAATTCTATAGGTTCAGTCTTTTCAAGTTATTGAATTCATAGAGAAATCTAATATAGAATACAAGTCTGATTAGAAGATAGCGTTGCCTTTCTCCAAAGAGCTATCATGGAGTTATCTGGATACTAAAAAGATATGAAGAGTAAGTAACAGGTGTTCTGTTCTCCCTATTGCGCTCATACATGAAACTAGATTCAGATTCATTAATACCAATATGAAATATGGAGCTTAATCTAGTTTTCAATTCACTTGGCTTTCTTTAAAAAAAATTGAGGGGCATGTCTTTGTCAAATGGTGTGTTGTGATTAATCAGATATATTGGATAGGCAAATGGTTTAATAGTTACTGCAATTTGTCATACCAGACATGACTGATCATGCATTATTAATACTTAATGTAAAATTAGTTAAACTTGGCTTGAGTTTTATTCAATACAGTTAAATATTATAGGATTGGAGTAATAGTACAGCATTTAGGGGTTTTCATGAAGGTTTCTATGTGGATTTCATTCTCAGCACCCCATATGTGTCCTGCTTGGAAGGATTCTTGAACACAGTCAGGAGAAATCCATGACTACTGTTTGGTATAATCTTTAAATGAAACCAAAAAAAGTAAGACTTACATGTTACTCATAGCGAATTTGGAAGAACTTCAACAGTTTTATCAATATGTCCTTAATATACTATTTCAAGTACCTGGATATTCATTTCTGAGGAACTCTGAGCCACACCAATTGTGCTCAGGGCTTACTCCTGACTCTGCATACAGGAATCAAAACTGGGAGTGCTAAGGGAACCACATGTGGTGCAGGTTATTGAACTCTGGTTGCCAACATAAAAGTGCCTGGCCGCTGTACCTTTGTTCCATCTCAGGATATTCTTATAAAATAATTCATATAAAGAAATAAACTTCAATAGGAATGCACCCCACTGGAAAATAAAACTTTAGACTTTAAGTTTTATTAATACAGAGTTCTCATAAATCACATAGTCTAAAAAGATGATTCTCTTTTCAAAAGTGAGATGGAATAGCAAGAACATATTTATTTTATTTTATTTTATTTTTTTCTTTTTTATTAATATTTTATTATACCACCATGAGATATACAATTACAATGTTGTTCGTGTTTGGAGGGTTTGGTCATATAATGTTCCAGCACCCCACCCTCCACCAGTGCCCATTTCCTGAAACCAATGTCCCCAATTCCCTCCCCCTCCCATAGTTGCCTCCATGGTAGATTCTTTATTTCTTTTCTTTCTCCCTCTCTCTCTTTTCCTTCTCTTACATATTGTGGATTGCAAGTACATATATTTTAAATTTACAAATTCTGAAATTGTTTATTTGCTAAATATGGTTAGTATACAGTTGTGATTTTTATCACTATAGCATTAAACACAGTGACAGTTACTGCTGTCTCATATTTGTAAATCATTTATGATTCCAACTGTAGGTATCATCTGTTCTAAAAATGATGACTGTATTTACATCTAGTGAGGAAGGTCTTGCTCCAGTGCTCAACCACTCCATTGAACTCTCTCTACATGTAGTCACAAGCAGATGTATTCACATTTAAAAAGCAAATTCAGTTTTTTGAACAATTCATCATTTCGTGTTCAGCAATCGTTTGAGTTTTTGTTCTATTCACATTGAAAGCCCACTATGCAATCTAAAGTCTTTTGAGGTACAGGGAGATATTTAGAAAAATTATAGAATGTGAGCCAAATCTTCAGGGAAAACACTAAATAGTTAGGAGGAAAAGAGATGTAATGTAATTTATAACAATTTAGGGCCATATGGATTTTTTTTTTCTTTAGAAATTCAGAGATTACTCAAGGTTGAGGTTTCCAATTAATCTTCTCTTTTAGACTGAGCCTGAGTTAGAACAGAGGTTCTCAAACTTATTGATTATAAAAAAGAAAATCAGTGAGCACCAATACCTCACCTTCCTGCTGTCACCATCCTTGAAAATATTTCTTCTTAAGTGAACAAACATAAAGTGTTTGCTGATTGCATTGAGGCTGCTACCACACTTTGGATCAGCTCCAACACCCCCAAGGAAGAGCATTGCAGTTTGTTGGAAACACTATGTTAGAGGTTGCTAACATTTAAGGGAGTTACCAGTATAAGAAAGTATGGGAAGAATATGATGGAAAGTTCGAACTACAAGTGTTATTGGTGTGGCAGAAGGTGAGATTATGAACTTCCCTTGTTAGAAGGAATTGAATTAAGTGAAAAGTTAAGGTTCGGTTATGGAAACTTTAGATAGGTTGGGCAAAGACAATATGTTTCATATGTGTAATGATCAAATGTTCCTGGGAATGTATTTTCTTGCCTTCAGAGACTTGACAAATAGAATACAGAATCACCTAGAAGTAGCAAAAGGAACCAATCTTAAGACATAAACTCATATTTTTCGTACTTAGTAAATGGTATTTACCTTTAACAATATAGAGTAATTTTTTATAAAATAACTCTTTAACTTAGGGGAATACAACAAACTTAAGAGTGCCTTCTGGGAATGGATCATAGAATCATGATAGACTGAATATTGACAAATACATCAGGAATCCTTGTGGTTTCTTGCTCTTTCTAGGAGACATGCCAAAGAAAAAATAGTTTTCAATTTTCATATTTATTTTATGTGAAACACTATGATTTACAATAATGATAATGCTTCATGCATACAATGTCACAAAGCTATGCCCTCCATCACAGTGTCTGATACCTTGCACCATTGTTTCAGCATCTCTTCCCATTCATCTTCTATCCCTTGTACTAAAAAACATTTATGAAACAGTTCTCAGGTTGTGTTTTATATGGATTCTAGTTATTCTCTTACTTTTTTTTTGCAAATGGAATTCTTCACAGAATTGTACCTCATCCCTGTGCAGGTGCCATAATTATGTTTACCAAATTATGCTTTAATAGATGTGCTGCCATAGTGAATATTATATCTATTGTTTTAATATGAAGCTTTAAAACTATCAATCATGATATTGTGATATCCCCAAAGAATCCCTGCTTGCAGTTATGAGATCACAAATTCAGTCTTTGGTACCACTCCCCATGGCAAGTACAATACAATTAGCACTGCAATTTGACATACCTAAAACCATAATAAGGATGTTTTCTAACCAAGCATGGTCGTTTGCAGAGACACCATAAAGTGTGTAACATCACATTGATATGAAATAAATGGGGACTCATGAATAAGTTTTGACCCCAATATTTTGTCAATAGTTACTAATAATTAGAATCATTGCAATTATAGATGCAGGATTTTATTAATTTACTTTGTAAAGTTTATATCATTGTATCACTGTATCACTGTCTTCCCATTCATCATCAATTTGCTCGAGCAGGTACCAGTAACATTTTCATATGACCTGTCTCATGCAAGTAGAGCCCAAGGACACTGGCTTGCTCCAGAACATAAAGAGCCTCAAACCATTCCATCAGGTCATGGGAATGAGGTCTGTAATTGTTACTGGTATCTGGCATATCAAATACGACACGGTAGCTTGGTCGGCTCTGCCGTGGGTGTAGCATACTCTTGTAGTCATCTCAAAATCCAGCATTTATTGATGAACCTCGAGGCCAGGCAAGCCGGGCTGTGATAGGCTGGTCTGCTGGGTGGAGATCTGATGACGGTTGAAGTCGGATGTGGAAAATTGAAGTCCTCATGGAGTGGAGGGTTGTCTGGCTTGTTGTGAGGCTCTGCTGGGGTGGCAGGCCAGGGCTAGAACTTGCCATCCCTCCCAGGCGCCTCATGAGCGGGTGGGCACAGTGAGAGGCAGTAGCAGCTCTGCCCCATGTCTGTCTCTGGATCAGCATACCTAGGCGGATTAAAAAAGACTACAGCAGGGTGAATCTCGATGAGCCAGGCTGTGATAGGCTGGTCTGCTGGGTGGATTTCTGACGAGGGGAAGTCTGGATGTGGAAAATGGAAGTAATGTTTGTAAAGTTTATATATCTGTAAGAAATAGTCGCAATTCCAAGTTCAAGCTTTTTTATCTACTGTGGGTTAAAGTATTCTCTTTATGACTTATATATTAGCACTTTCAGTCTCTTAGACATTGTTTTCTTATGATGAGGAAAAGTTCACAGAAATAATGGTACTTTTCCAATTGAGAGTTTGTATATAGGAAAAGTTTGTTATTGTTATCATTATTGGAAGTGATCCTCCTAAGTGGTCAACAGAGGTCCATTTTCTGTTGGGTATCAGATCAGTATAAGGCATGAATCCTAATTACCATACTATATACCCAGCCCAGGTGAAGATTTTATAAGGTAGAATTATATGTTATACACCTAAAAGCGTTAAGATTTTCAATTGTTATGAAAATACTTTAGCAATCATATCCTTTAAACAGGGGCAAGATTTTAATCTTATTGACACTTTTGGATATGTTTGATATTTGCATAATCTGAAATCCTATTTCTCCTCTCAATTATATCTCAGTTCTAACGCATTTTTTTCTGTTTTAACAGAAAACAACAGAAAAGTTAAAATAAGATTTAAACTTCGTGCCTTACATTTTCTAACAGGTAGCATGCAGTCATAAGTTGCTATGCATTTTATATAATTATCCTTAGGCATGTAACTTTTTAAGGATAAATGGAAATATATGGTTCAGTTTATTTTATGAACCAAATTTCTGCTACCTTGAGCAATTATCACTTTAATGGAAGGCATTATCTTTATGTTACTTTATAGATTCACTTTAAGTGATTCAAAACATTAGGCTCAAGTCAGTTAAAGATCTACAAAGTTAAATTCCAAATATCAAATATTAAGTGATTTGAAATCTTCTTGGCTCACAAAATATCTAAGATTACAGTCTAACATACTCATCATCACACTATGATTTACTTGATACTTTTCATGTACATAATTCATTGCCAATTTATACAGAAGAAAACTTCAGAAAGTTGCATTTCATTAATATGGCACCTGTGATCTAAATTTAAGCAAGATCTTGAAGGTGATGAAAAATATTTGAATGAATCATTTTCTTTTGTAATCAAAAGTTTTTAGTTTACTTTTTATACCAAGTTAATTCTGGGAATAGAACAGAAAAGTAACATTTATATTTACCTATAATCTTGTGTGAACATATGGGTTGGGATGTTTGACATGCTTCTGAAATATCTGATTATGGGCTGGCTTTCATGGTTGGAACATTGTTCTGTTAAGAAACGAAGCTGCTGGCAGTTGAGAAGCCTTGAAAGGGCCAAACTTTACTCTTGTGCCCAGAACTTGTTTTCCTTTGGGTTGCTTTCCTTTAAAGAAATGAATCCTTTTTTCAAGAAGAAAGTTTGTAAGATTGTATTTTATAGCCAGTTCGCTTTGAAAGCCTGGGTGCAGACTAGCACGGAGAAAGACAGTATAAGAGGTATAGAAGAACAAGTTGTTTGAAACTATGAGATTCAGGAGAATTAGCTTTGGATCTAACTCATGTTAAGCCTTCAGAGAGGAGTTGGCATAGTTCAACAGGCTTCTTCAGCTCAGCACTACTTTCACCATTTGTAATAGAGCTTTCTTTTTCTCCCACATGAATAAATCATCTGAATGCAAAAGCAAATAAATGCTGCTCAATGCTAAGAAAAGTGAGATGGCAAAGAAAACAATGAGGCGATGGGAAAGACATTGGGTCCAGAAATTGGATTCTGGGCATGTAGCACCAGAATGGAGGACTTTTATTTAATTTTATAGAAAAAATGTTCGGGTTATTTTACACTGAGATGTGAAATCTCATTTGCAGCTAAGCCCTGGAGGGACTAAAAAGAACTAGGAGAGCTCATAAAGACAAGCATAATAGGATTAATAAGAAAAAGGCCAAAGACATCAGGCTTTATTGTAGGAGCTCAGTGCTAAATTTTAGCATTGATGAAGGGTGAAATGTCGATACATATCCAAACATTTGTGCCTTCAGGCACAATCATTGAAGGATGGTGGCTTCATAGAGTTTTACTGCGCTGATTGGTTATCTGCTTTTCCAAGAGAGAGGTCTACTCTGACAGAACACGAGAATCTCTATATGGCAACAAATCCTGATCCATCACTTATAGAAATGATTCTAAAAATATTTTCCCTATAACTGAAGTAAAATTTATGGTTAATAAGCTATTGATTTAAAAAATTTTTAAATCATTTGATAGCCAATATCCATGTATAGAAAAATCTGTACAACATATCCGAAATCAAACCTTTATGCATTTCTAATTAAATAATAAAACAAGATTTTTATTGAACAGTTCCATTTATATGATCGCTCCAGGTCTCTTATGAACAGGGTGAAGATAAAAGGTGCTGTTCAAATTGTTAGTTCCATGGTTGCATTTTTTCTTTTGTAGTAAAGGCCAATCGCTACAAAATAATTTGTGTTGAAAATGTGGCTGTGAAGCAATGTAAATGATGGTACCCAAAGGGAACCCCATCCAGTGATATAACTGCTTAGTCATAAATATTATTAGTTTAATATTTGAAGCACTTATTCACTTATTCTATAAGTGGTGGAGATGTTATGGACTCTAATCTAAGGGGAGATTCAGGTGGTGGTGATTTCAATCACCAAAGGGCTTTGTTCATTTTCCTAATTCATAACAATTGATCTTTTCCATAACTACTTTACTAATACTGTATTTTTAAATGTGGTATTAATTAAATTAACTGCTGTTAAATTGAAAGCCTTTTTTTTTTTTTTGGGTCACACCCGGCGATGGTCAGGGGTTACTCCTGGCTCTGCACTCAGGAATTACTCCTGGCGGTGCTCTGGGGACCATATGGGATGCGGGGATCGAACCTGGGCCGGTATAGGCCGGCCTTGTGCAAGGCAAATGCTCTACCCGCTGGGCTATTTCTCTGGCCCTAAATTGAAAGCCTTTAGTGTACAGAATTATAAAAGTGTAATTGTCAGGTGAACAATTTATAAAATAAAGAAAACTACTCTAGGGTCTGAAGTGATAACCCAACACGGAGGGCTTTAGCCTTGCATGTGGTTGACCCGGTTTTGGTCTCCAGCATCACATATGGTTCCCTGAGCACCTTCAGGAGGAATTCTCAAGTACAAAGACAGGAGTATCCCTGAAAATCACCATAAGTGACCCAATATAAGTATATTATTATAGAATAATAAGCATAATAATATATCCTAGAATGTGGAATTGTACATTTTAATTCATGCAAGCAAGGGCATTTCTGTAATGCTATGTTATTTACACTTAAAATTTGAACATTTAACCATTTGGAATTCTTGATGACCTGGTAATTTTATCAATATTTCTATATGCAATAGGAACATCTCCACGTCATCTCTCCTTATGACATCATCTTAAAAAAGTGCTGTCAGTTTAGATGGACAAATGTTTCTTTCAGGTTTAATTCAGCAACATATACGACTAAAAAGCAAATATGTAAATGAAAGAACATTTTTGTTGCAGAAATAATGCATACCAATTGCAATTATTGGTCCTAATGCAATTATTCCAAATATATTTTAAAGCTGCCTACCTTGCAGTTGTCATTATGATCATGGTACCCTTTCTCAGCATCCCCTCTATTTTTCTCCTGCAATGTGTACATCCTGAAATCTTAGATCTCCTGATTGAAAATGTTCCCCATGTGTACAGCCAAGTCTATTAGGACCAAAATATCCAGTCTGGCTCTTTCTTGCGAGGCTGTTTTGGCTTCAAATGCAGATTCTGGGTCCAATGTTTTGAGTATCCTCCATGTGGCTTGGTTCTAAAGATGAATCCCAGCCAGTGTGAAGCACGGAATGTTCTGGCCCTATCATACTTACACATACTCAGCCATAGTGATGGTTTTTCAACTTAATTCATGGATAAAACTTGTTGCAGATAATAAGTCAAATAATATGTTGCCAAAATCTGTTCCTATCTATTAGTACAACCCTCCAAAGAACAGCATCCTGTGAACTCAGTGATACCAGTGACTTGGCTACACTAATGTAGTAATCACAATGATGCATTTAATTCTAATGGAGAGAAAGGAATGAGGGCTGGAGTCTTGCCATGTTTTGCTAACCTTAGCTCTCCATTTTTGCTGCATTTCTGTTTAAACTTCCTTTTCAATACTCAATTCTAATTACTCTGTGCACTCTTCTTGGAAATACTTTCTCTCTGCCCCTTTCTGAGTAAAACAATTAAATCTTTTAGTATTTTTTTATCCTCAAAACTTCAGGACACTTGAGTCAAATGTCAATTTTAGGGAAGGGTTGTACTTTTAGAACAAATTGAACAAAGCACCCAGTGAGAAATGGATGCTAAGCTTGGTGACAATTGTGAGAAAATGCATTTGGGGGTCTGCAGGAAGGAGTGAATATCTATCTCATTTATCACTGCTGATCAGCTTCAGCGTGAGAGAGGTAGACAGAGAGAGAGAGAGAGAGAGAGAGATCAGAAATAGCAAATGGATCAGGGGAGAGGCTGTGCTTTGCTGCCTGGTTTTCAGCTCTCATCAATCACCCCTGCTCCTCTCATGTGACTGGCTGATAGGTGGCTTTGTTACCTGCACCTCAGTCTTATACATAGTAGAATCTGTGACTCTGTCTAGACGTTATTTTGTCCACTCTTCTTTTGGCAGCAATGGCATATTCATTCCAACACAACATGTCTGAGCTTCGCTATCTTGGTCTTTGATGTTTTGAATCCAAATTATCATAGAAACGTTTGTCTACACAATTTCAATATATTTTCTCTCATTGTGGCCATCCCAACTCCTCCTTGGGGTGAATGTTGACATCATGCTGCTCATGATCACTGTGTTGTGCCAGCACAAATGATAGGTGACATTACATCAAACATTTACAGAAGGTGGAGTAAGAGTTGAGAAGGTCCATAAAAATGTTGAAACTATCCAAGTGTGAAATGGAAAGATGAAGAAAGTGGTTACCTAAAGCCATTTATATCTGTCATCTATCCAGGTCTCATTCTTAATGTGTCTCCTGTTCAATCCTTTGCTCTCCCTTTTCTGTTTATGATGGAATTTTCTGAAAAAAAATTGGAGAGGCACAGTTGTTAGGCATCTTTGTATGTAATAAAATCATTTTAGCAAACTGTTGGACTGACAATGTTTATTCTTCAGGGTGCTTAAGAGTACGGAATTTAACACAGGTATGTGAGTGGTTGCCAACTGACATAGTTTATAATTATCAAATGTATAAGACACACACAGTTTTTTTTTCATTTGATCATGAAATAAATCCTATGATGAGGCATAACATCACTGAATACTATTTATGAGGAAACAGGAATAAAATTCTACTTTTCTTTAAAAAGTAAAGCTTTGTTGTAAATATGTCCTTTTCCTCACCCCTGTTCTTTGGTTACTTCTAATTTTCTCAAAATTAAATACACAAAGTACCCAGCACTCATGGATTTATGTGAATTCTCAATCATTGTGAATTGACTATTTGTGTTCTTTGCATTTATATTTAATCCTAGAGAAATTTTCTTGGTGAACAAGATATGGATAACATCAGTGAAAAGTAAAGTAGGTACTTAACAGTGGATGTTCTCAGTTAGACCATGAATCAGAGGATTTTACTATATTTCACTTTTTAATCTTTTATCTGTGTGAGTTTGGCATTTTAGTTATATTTAAAATATAGGACAGGTCCCCTGGCCATGTACTCTTTAGACTCAAAGGCTTCATCAGGTTCTAGCTTATATAAAAGACCTAATATTGTATACTGTTGTCTTCTGTAACTGTTAGTTTTGCAAGCATTGTGTGCCTTCTGTAAAAACTTTAAAACTTTATTTGGAACAGATACATAGGGTCAATTTCTACTGAGTTAAGTCTGAGAATCTTCATATTTAATTCTTAGTCTCTTACCAGATCAGCCTGTTATAAGACTGGGCTATAAAATAAGGTTAAGATTAAATGAGTAAACTAGAATAATGGTCTATTAAAACCAGTATTGAAATTGTTTATATTTTATAATGCTTTATTTGTGAAAAAGGTTCATTACAATCACACAGGAAATTCATTATAATTATATAAAAATCACCCTAATTCTTGACATAGAAAGGCAATCAGCAGAGTGAACACTCATTGTTAATTTGATAATTGGTTCAAGACCAATTTCATTTCTTCATTGTAATGTTATTAGAGACTATAGAACTCAGAGAGTTCTAAATTTTATATCTTGTCATAGTCACTAGCTGTGTGTTTAGATATATACATATGTACATATATACATATGTGCATATATGCATATATACATATATACATATATACATATATACATATATACATATATACGTATATACGTATATACGTATATACATATATATGTACATATACATTTTTACATATGTGTACTATATATAAATTGATATATCTTTGTGTGTCTTTGGTTTTTTTTGGTATATATATGTACAAATATATATATACATATATATACACACACACACACATATATATATACATATAGCTTGTGTGTATGTGTTTTGCTTTTTTTTGGCCAAAGCTGGGTGCAATCAGGGTTTGCTCCTGGCTTTGCCCTTAGGAAATATTCTTGACAGTGCTTGGGATACCATATGGGATGCCCAGGATAAAATCCATGTTGGTCGTATGCAGGGCAAGTGTTGTACCAGCTAAGCTATCTTTCTAACCCCATTGGTTGTATATTCTTGTGTTAGTTCACTGTTATCTCTAATCCTCAATTTCCCCAGCTGTCACAGGGACTAGTTATATCTATTTTTGATGCTATTTTGAGAAAATGAAACATTGCTAGTATTACTTTCATACTTAGCACTGAACTTAAAATTTAGTAAAAAGGGTCAATTACCATTTTCTTCTTTAAAATATCTTTTATCATTTTTTCTTTGGTTTGGGTATATACCTGGTATCTTACTTCTGGCTTTAAAGGTGAATATATTCACCTTTATAACCAGTCTGACTATTTTAAATGCAAACCTATTTTATTTTACTTTTGTCTTTTGGGGGGCCACATTTGTAGTGCTTAGGAGCTACTCCAAGCTATGTGCTTTGGAGTTGCTTCCAGAAATTAGTCAAAGGATTACATGGTACTGGTGATACCACTTAGGCCTCCTGCAATGCGTGTGAGCTGTCCCTCCACTACTAACTGGAAAGTTCTTAAAGCAAGAGCCATTTATTTGTATGCATAGATTGACGGCCTCATGTGGATAATACTGTTGCTAGATTGAATATGACTCAAATACTAGCAATGATCTAAAACTGGGTCTTTCTGTGAACATTCTGAAAGATATTTGGCTACTTCAATCCCTTCAAATAAATGTTTTGGTTAGTAGAAAGATAACTTATCTATAATCTATAACTTATCTATAACTATAACTTATCTATAAGAAAGATAATTTATCGATAATCTATTATATTCAGTTATTTCAGGTTGTAGAGGGATAGATTAATCCTATGTTGACATAGATCATAGAAGTGTGACCAAATTTTAAATTTATGTATCTGTAAATAGATGGTAAAATATGTATTCTGTAAGTCATATCACAGAGTACATATTCACATAATATCTAAACACAACTGATTTTCACTAGTTGTGTCTATTTAGATATTATGCAGGCTCATAGTTAGAGAACCCTTTCATTATTAAACCTAGTCAGTAAAGAATAATTGCTGTGAATTTTGTAGCACTAACTCCTAGTTATAATACTGTATTTTCAAATCAGTATGAATTGCTGTATGTGTGTACATATATACTATATGTAATTATATATTTAAGTCCCTCATATTGCTGTTTCTCATCTGAATTTTATTTCTTATTTGCACATTCAAGTCTAGATATATGAGCCGGGCAGAGATATACCTTCACAGATTTAAGCTGGTGAAGAGAAAACATGTCCGTATGCAAATATTCATTCTGAGAATGTACAAGGATAGAATTTTGTGTATATGCATAGACAATGGGGTAGCCACAGGTTGAGAATGCATTTTATCCCTCCAGTTTATTTACTCATGAAGTGTTCCTGAGATATCCTATAAAGAGGTATAGGAAAATTAAATCCTTAAATATGGGCCCATCTGGTAACTAAGAGAAATGAACAGTTAACTAAGGTTATAATAACTGTGTATAAGTTGGATATGAGTTCTTCTTTCACCAATTCTGATAAATACAGTCAAAATTCTGTTTACAGTTCAGGTCTTCAATCACTGATACCAAAAGAGAATGACAAAAGTAATATTACAGACACTCTTAATTGTTTTAGATAATATATGTACTTATCAGGTGCCTGGAAAAAACATTTAATAAAAATAAATGCTAGTTTCTTCTTACATCTGTTTTCATACACACATATATACATATTTATCTATATACATAGATATATACATATGAATTCATATTTTTGAGCATATTTGTGTGTTAATATTCAGAGAGAACCAAGGTCTACTATTTAAAATTTATTTATTTTTATTTTGGCACCACAACCGGAATGCTATTTTTTAAATCTTTTTCTTTTATATTTTTCCTTTTAAACCTTTATCACTAAGTAGTCAAATAACTTTTTTAAAGGTTGAGCATAAACTATCAATAAGCTAATTGAACCTACCTTTCAGAGCTGTAATATAATATTATTTAACAAGGTATTTCTGGGTGAATTGCATACACTATGATCATTTATATGTCAACAAATCATCGTAATCTTCATTGTATTCATCATCACCATTAAATGAAGCAACTTGAAATCTCTGACAGTGTCATCTACTGTTTTTTTTTGTTTATTTTTTTTTATTTTAACAATCATTATAGCTTGAGAAATTAGTTCACATGAAATTAAACCTTTATATGATAGTGTGGAAAGCAGGGGGTATCTTTAAGAGATAAAACAGAATGTGTGGGGCCAAAGTGATAGCCCAGCAGGTAGGGCATTTGCCTTGCATGAGGCCAGCCCATGACGGCCCGGGTTCAATCCTCGGCATCCCATATGGTCCCCTGAGCACTTCCAGGAGTAATTCCTGAGTGCAGAGCCAGGAGAAACCCCTGAGCATTGCCGGGTGTGACACAAAAATAAAAAAAAAAAGAATGTGTGAGTTAGCTGTCACATGATGGCCATTCTAATGCAGCTGCTCTATTAGGACTACATGATTTTCTCGGTCATCTGTTAACAAATACAATGTCAGTTCTTCTGCTCTGGTGTAATATTACTCTAAACAATTTATTTCTCTCTCCTCTCTTAAATTGCCCTGTGGTTTCACACATTTCCTCTCTTCCAACATGTAACATTTCTCTTTGAAGTTTTCTGCTCAGCATACAGATCAAACACATTTACCTCTAGTTAGTCAATTAATATTTGTTTAAAATTGTGTAGAGGGTATTTTGTGACTTGCTACTATTTTTCCTGACGCCAACTTTGCAACTAATTTTATTTAGAAAAGAAAATAATTTTATTCTAAATTTTATGTAGAAAATTAATTTTATTTAATTTTCTTTTCTAATTTTCAAATAGAGCTCTCCTGGTTAGATGGGGAGTTGGATTTTCAAATGGCTGATGGCAGGGAATTTGGACTACACACAGAGCTGTGTACTAGGCAAGGAAATACTTCATTAGACTTGAATTCCATGAAGACACTTTTTTGCTTCTTAACGCCTGTGATTTTAATTAAAACCTGGAAAGTAAAGAACCCTCTGGTTGTATTAATGCTTTCATTTCCATTAGGATGGTGGGTTTATAAATACTATCTGGGTTTATAAATTAGTCCTCATGTGAATAATAAGTGCACAATGTCACATAGAAAAAAACATGGCCCATCTGTTCTTTCCCGTTTTTTTTTCCCCCTTTCATCGTTAACTTCCTTTTGTGAACCTCTAGGTATGGTGATCCTTGATTTCTTTTATCTCTTTAAGTCTCTGTCACCCATATATTTTAACACTCATATTGGACTGTATTAAACCCAGGCTTTATTGTGGGTTGATAGAAGGGGACATCAGTGATTCCATTTGTAAATGTAAAATAAAATAATGCAAACATTTTATTATGTTTGCATGTGATATAGAATTTTCTTCTATGTAAATATGTATTTCTTAGAATCATATTTCTCTGATAAAATTTTGTGTGTGCATAGGCATGTAGAAATATCTACAGTGGATACAGAGACACAGAGATATTTATGGTTATCTTTGCAAAGCAGTGAGAGCAACAGATACATGCAATTATTTGTGCTCAGTGTCTGATTAATAGATTATTCTTTGTGATAAAAGTTTCTGTCATGATAGAGCAAGATAAAAATTGTAGCAATGATTGTCACACAGTATAGGAATTAGATTTCTACAAAATGAACTTCTTTTTGAAATAGGTAGTCAATATTTATGACCTCGATGAAAAGTTTTAATTAGAGGGAATGACATAAGATCACAATGAACCAGGAACGAGACAGAAGTCAGTTTTATAGATATATTGTTCTCTTAAATCCCTTTTGAATAGTAAAAATATAAATTATAAATATAGACATATTTAAAGAAGTGATCTATAGAGAAGAATAACCCCCAGCACTATCTTCTATTGATCAGATACTTATGTAGCTTCCTTTCTAACACATTTAGCAATGGGACTGCATGTAGAATTGGAAGATTTATTATTAATGTAATGACTTTCTGCACATAATGAGAATTTGGTTTTAAGCAGTCATTTCGACTTTTTGTTGAGAACTTTTAAGTGTCATCTTGAGTAGCTATGCAGCATAACTCTTTTGAAATTACCAGGACCTCATGGTATCTACATGGAATACCTATAAGTTGCCAATAATGGATGTCTCTTCTAAATTAGGACCCTGTGTGTGCAGCTCTTTTCTCACAAGAATAGAGTTAAGGTTCAGCTCCTTTTGTCTATGTTGTGGGAATGTCGGAGGTTACTGGCACTGTTTTTATATGCCTGGCACAGACAGAAGGGCAGACTGCAATACTTTTAATAGACATGTCTGTGGTGAACGATGCCAAAAGTAAAAATGTTTCTTCATAACAAAATATGCAGAACACAACAAACATATGTATGACAGTAGTAATTTGACAGATAAACATAAAACAGTAACAAATTATAATATCCTATACCTGTATTAACTCAATCATTATGTGACTCTTCGATGCCAAGAACAAACATCTTAGAAGAACATAAAAATCTCCTCCTTTTTCTGTGCATTCAACAAGTTGCTATTATCTTCCATTTGTTTTTTTTTTGTAGCAATATCTGTTTCCTGAATATTAGCATTTGAAAGAAAGTGGTGTAATAATGTCTTCTGTATTGGTATTTTATATTTCCTTATTATCCATCTTTTTCTCATAAATGTTTCACTTCTCAGAAATATTCTTTAGTTAGCCAGTATATAAATCTGTATGTCTGCATTTATATTCTGGTATAAATGTGCTGAATTTATGTACATTATTTCTAATCATTGAGTTGTGCACTTGGTATACCACAATTCTCCATCTACTGTTTGGAAAACACTCTCTTTTGGGTCAGGGATACAGCTCAGTAAGAGCAAACTTGATTTCATGTGTGAAGTTTCAAGTTCAATTTCTAATACTGTATAGTACCCTGAGTATTTCTAGGAACAAACCCAGAGCACAGAGTTACAAATATAACCTGAGCACTATTTCAATTTTGTGTATGAATTGACCAAGGGATTGTTTTTCTGGCATGCTTTCACCTACTTACTTCCATGTTTGTAAGACATAGTTTCCCTCATAATATTAAAGGATTTATCTCAAAGGGATAAATGCCTTTTCCCATCTTTCCACAAGAAATCAAACATGAAAACAAGACTATTAGTACTGTAATTATTTGTCTCTAAGGAACTACCAGTCAATAGGATTTCTCTTTACCTGGGTTCAGTAAAGTCACAAAGAAAGTGAAGTGAAAGCAAATGCCAAAATTTAGTCTTAGTTCTGATTGTTGCTATGTGAGTAGTGGACAACATGGATCTGTTGCTGCTTGGACATGCTATCATGCATTCCTGCTTTAAAACATACATCTCTGGTGAGCTTGGAGAATTTGGCCTGACAACCAGCCCCTGTGGAGTTAGGTTCCTTGAAAACCAACAATAAAGAGAACCCTATGGAGTCTGTGGCATTTATAGATAAGACCTTTCTAAACAGAGGAGAAAGAAACAAATCCAACTGTTTTATTCATTATGGACTAAATATCACGTAAAACGCACAACCTACTGAGGGTCAATAAGCGAAAGGAGGGAAAGAAGTCAGAAGGTCTTTAGGGACAAACTTAGAACCAGAATTCTTATCTACAAATATAAGGTTGCTATTCACATCATCACTGAATAATCTGCAATAGTGGATAACTGCCTGTCCCTCTTGCCAGCTTGATCAGAACCTGAAGGTGTAGAAGGCCAAAGGTCTTCCATCCATGTTGGTTCTGCACAATGAGCCAATATGAAGAGCAGGAAAAGCAGGAGGCTGATGAATATGCATTTCCTATCTTCTGAAGCTCAGCAAAGAGTTCTTGAGATATCCTCCAAGTGTTTTAAATAGAAATGTCTGGTGGTGAAATGAAAATAAATGGAGAAGCGAGTGAGCCCCACACAGGGGGCCAGGTTTCCCTGCTGCCTCCACTCCCCGTGGGAGACACAAGCTGGCGCTTCCATTCAGAGAAATGCAGCTCAATCAGGGGCAGGAACTGTCAAAATTAGCAGGAAGGAGGAGGTGTTGTTCCCTGATTGTTTACTGATCCCTTTGGGATTCTGTGACATTGCTGAATCTGGTAGAGGTAAAGATTCTGGTAGTTTCAGGAGCTGACTTCCAGAGGATCCCAAACTTAACAGTCTCATCTAGATCTCCCTGAAAAAAGTACCATTGAGAACTGTGGATGCAACAGTTTGCTCCTTGTTACTTTCTCTCACCCTGTAAGGGGCAACAGAAGAGAAAGCATAATTGGATGAGATCTCTCCGCCAGGAGCTTCCTCCTAATGCATCCAGGAGCAGTGCAGAGGTAGGCTCAGGCACAGATCTTGATTCTTCACACTTACACACTTACTTCCTCATATCTCAGAAAATGGATCAATGGAAGTGGTCTGGGTTTTCTTCTTAGCATCTGAACATGAGAGAAATGTGAAGCTAGAATGTTTCTTCTTTACTAACCTGCCAATAATCACATATTCTCAAATGAAGTATTGTAGATTACACTTATGAGGCGAGAGGCATAATATAGCAGGTAAGGCACTTGCCTGGGTCATTAGTCTGGGTAGGAAACTTGCCTTAGAATCTATAAGTTCTCTCTTCAGTACCATATATAGTCGTCTGTGCCCACCAGGAGTGATCCTTAAGCACTTCCAGAAAAAAAAAGCATTATACTCAGGAGATATAGGCCAATAAAGCCTGGATGATGCAAGGTTACTATGTAAAATAAAGGGATTAAAAAATTCTGTTGAGAATATGGGTATACATGTGTGTAAGTGAGAAAGGAAATGAACTTAGTCCCTGTATAATCAAAGAGACAGAAAATAAGCATTCATCACTGGGGCTCATTGATTGGGATAAAACAATTCTGCATGCTACACCAAGCACACTACTTTTTTGGGTAATAGGACTTGTATTATGATGCCTGCAAATTTAGGAAAGAGATAAATAAAAGAAGAAAAAACTCTCTTTGCCAGCAGTTTTCCCTCCATCACAGACTAGGAAATTGCTTGCTATTAAATTTATTATAAAGATTAAGCTAATAAACTCTAGCCTTAAAGATCATAATGTTATGTCAAATGTGGCTTAATGCCCTGCCTGACTCACATACTGAAATTCCATTCTTTTATGTCCCCAAGTGTTCAAGACAAACACTGTGGAGGTCATGGAGTGCAAATAAAGTTTTACTTTTCTAGGTATTTTTTAGTTTTTTATTATACGCTGTGAGAACAACATCACAGCGATGTTCATAATTGGGTTTCAGTCATATATTGTTCCAGCGCTCATCCCTTCACCAATGCCCCATTCCCACCACCAAAGCCCCCACATTCCTCTCTCCCAGCTCTATAGTAGGCAGTTTTTTCTTTCGCTCCCTTTCTCCCTCTGTCTCTGTCTGTCTTTCTCCCTCTCTCTGTCTCTCTTTCATTTTTCTAGTTTTTTTTATTCTGATTAACCATATTTTTCTATGAGAGGTTGTAAGCTAGTGAATAATCAAGGGGAAAAAAGAAATGGAACATTTCTACCTTATTTTCACAACCTTATGACAAAGTATATTTCTTTTTATTGAATATTTTTTTCCTAAGTGGAAATGCTAGATTGTTGTTTCCAACTACTTGTTAGCTTTGGCATCTAGCTTGTGCAGGAATTGAGTTGAGAATTCCCTTTGTGATATCACCCAAGAGTTAGAATACTTTCTATGTGCCTTGCATTTTCATTATCGCTCTACATCACATTGGGGATTAACAGAAATATGACTTAGAGTTTCCCTCAAATCATTATTTTCCTCAAGATAAGATGTTGAAAATTTGATCCAATGACTAAGTTCCTGGCAATAGTACCCAGAGAAAGGCAAGGTTGATTGTGATGAGTTCTCCTTATACATGGTTTCCTCCCACGTTTTGACTTCTCCACTTTCTCATTTGAAAAGAGTTTATTTTAAATCACTTTTACCTTTGCTTTTACATTGTAAAGTAAGTATTAAAAATGCTAATTTCCTAGAGTTGTTAGCAAAAGAAATGTGATCGTGTTAGTTGCTTAGCATATCTTTTATTTTGGGTCCCTGAAAAGTAGGCACAAATTGGGAAGAAATATGCAAGATTTTATTGGGAGGAGACACTTGTGAACAAAGAGGATTGAGTAGAATCACAAATAAAAGAGACTTCGGATTGTAGTAGAGTTTTGACATGTTGGCAGCAGATCATAGGGAGGGCCGAGTTGAAGAGTCTAAGACTGCAGTTCAGTTCAGAGAAAGGGTGACCCCGTACTACTGCAGTTCATTGGGGAAGAAATGAACAGAAACTTCCAAAAAGGAAGAAATTCAAACGACCAAAAGGCATATAAAAATGCTCATCAGCACTAAGCATCAGGGAGATCAAATGAAAACAATGAGATAGTATCTTACACCACAGAGACTGGCACATATCCAAAAGGGCAAGAACAACCAGGTTTGGTATGGATGCAGGGAGAAAGATACTTTCATCCACTGTTGGTGGGAATGCCAACTGGTTCAGTCCTTTTGGAAAAGAATGTGGATATTCCTCAAAAAAACTTAATATTTAGCTCCCATTTGACCCAGCAATACCACTCCTGGGAATATACCCTGGAGCCCACCCCCCCCAAATAAAATAAGCACAACAGAATGACTATCACAGCTCTATGCACGATAGCCAGAATCTGGAAACAACATAAATGCCCAATAACAGAAGACTCAATAAAGAAACTGTTGTACATCTAAACAATGAAATACTATGCATCTGTCAGAAAAGACGGAGTTATGAAATTTACCTACAAATGGATGGACTTGGAGATTATCATGCTGAGTGAAATTAGTCATAAGGAAAATGGCAGATATAGAGTGACTGCATTCATTAAGGGGATATAAATACCAGTGTTCTATTAAATATGGGAAATGGTAGTGTTAGACTAGAACTAAGCATTGAATACACACAAAGAAACTTACATGATAATCCCTAAATGTCTATAGGGCAAGTCACAGTGTGTAAAAGAAAGAGAGAGAGAGGACAGAGACAGAGACTCAGAGAGACAGAAAGAGAGAAAGAGAGGAAAGAAAAAGTGCCTGCTATAGAGGCAGGCTGGGGGACGTGGGAGGAAATGTGGGGGCATTGGTGGTGGGAATGGGCACTGATGGAGGGAATGGGTGCTGGAACATCTATGACTGAAACCCAATTAGGAATATCTTTGTAATTGTATATCTCAGGGTGGTATAATAAAAAAATGAAAAAAGACTGCAGTTCAATTCAGAGAAAGGTTGCGTACCCTGCAAAACTGCAGTTTAATTTAGAGAAAGGTGGTGTTTCCCAAAACCTGCTTTCCAGAGAAGACATGCACTGAGTTGTAGTAGCTCAACATCAATATTTAGTGTATCCTTGGAAGGGAACAACCTGTGTCTGAGTCACTGTCTGTGATAAACTTTGTTAAAAGATGAGCTCAATGCAAACCAGTCAGTTCCCCAAATATGGCGACTGACTGGAGTTTTTCAGTCAACTTGGCCTCACTAAGGCACATTCTTTGGAAGCATATCTTCAAATCTTCATGGATTGCTTTTATGAACATCAGAGACAGTTCCTAGAATGGAGAAAAAAACACTAGAGATATCTTTATGTATTGTATTGAAGCAGAGTGAGACACATAGTTACAAATTGTTCATAACTGGGTTTCAGTCAAATCATGTTCCAATACCCATTCCTTCACCAGTGCTCATATTCCACCACCAATATCCCCAGTTTCCCTTCCCCAAACCTGCCTCTATGGCAGGCACTTTTCCTCTCTCTCTCTCTCTCTCTCTCTTTCTGACACTTTCCTTATGTGTATTATGGTTTGCAATACAGATATTGAAAGTTTATCTTGTACATCTATTTACCAACCTAACACTAAAGGCATCTTTTAAGTTATTGTTTTTGTTTTCAGTTATAGATTTAGACTTCTCAGTGTGTTGTGTTACTTGGCTATGATAACTTGCAATGAAGTCAGATTTAAACCTGTTTCTGCTTCTGGAAGTTAGACAGTATCAAGCACAACTTACAACTAGTTGCTCTTAAATAGTGTGAAATTCATTTATTTCCTACTGTGATGTAGTAGATCTTAATTACAATAGGAGTACACAGACACACACAACTCTACCCCAATGATTTTGAATTTACTTGAGCCTCAAAACCTATGACAAAGGTGTCATTTGTTCGTTTGTTCCTTTGGCTTCTTGACCATAATATTGTGCAGTGAGCTTTTAAGAGTCCAATTCCTGGGATTTGAGCCAAGTCAAAGTTTAGGGCCACACCGTCGCTCCCAGAAAGGCCAGGCTACTCTTGGCTCCGGCATTTAGAGAAGCAGTGTGCAAAGTTTTTTTTTTTTGTTTGTAAGAAGAGGAATAAGGGTCTTTACATAATCTCATATTTGGGAATATTGTTACATCTATTTTTTGCTTAAATTTCTTTGGGATGTACAAAATTATTATAACTGACTAAATAAAATCACTTTTTAATAAACTCTAGTTCTGTTCACAGTGAGCAGATTTTGAGTTTTCACTTTTTATCAATCATATATACATATATCCTTTAATATGGATGGAGTTAATGTTTATAAATATGTGAGGAGGTTCACTGAAGGCGTTTTTACGCCACCTCTTTGCAAGCTAAAGATGTAGCAAAGCCACTCTGCAGTGAGTGTGTGCTAGATTACAGCAGGCTACTTTCTAATTGTCCTAACAGACATCCAGCTGCATTACTGGTTCTTGAGCCAAAAACACAAGGGTAGAATTTCTGTGTGTTGTCATGTTTAAATAATTACAATCACTTTTAAAAAATAGAATTGAATATTTCTGAATTGGGGTATGAGATGTTAAATGTGCCATGCATACACAAAGAGACACATACACTGACGTTTTTTGGCTCTGCAATATACTGGGAGAAGAGGCTTGAGACAAGTCTAATGAAAAGGCAATCAGGACTTTGGGTGGAGAATCACAGCGCCCCCTTGTGTTCTGATGGACTTTCTGGAGATACTTTGGTAAGGGTCAGGGCCCTCTTTAATTCTGGTATATAGTAAATAACAAAGGCTATATTTTGCAATGTAATCAGTGGTTCTCAAAACTGTGAAGAGGTTTTCAGTAATGATTCTTTACAAGATCCCTGGCAAAATTGCAAAGTAATTTTCTCTGAGACTGTTGAAACTATCTTTGGAGAGTAGAACTTGTTTTATTTACTCCTGGCCCGTTCAAGCACACACACACACACACACACACACACACACACACACACACACACACACGAAGTGTCAAACAAAAGAGGACTTAGTAAAAATCAGGAAAGATACATCCCAACAATGAAGCACAAATTGTGGTTGAGGTAATAGTTTATGTCTCATAAGACCCAAAGAAAAGATGTTAAGTCATCTGGGAATTAGATTACTCCTGAGAGTCACTAAATGTGTTTTTGAATCATTTTCTTCAGGTTGACTGAGAGGCCTCAGCACTGTGGCAGTGTGGCTGTCATACATCTGTTGGCATTCTTAATGGCATTCTTAAATAGTGTTTAAGTATCTCTGAAAGAACTCTATGGTTTGATTATGGCCACACATAGTGGTTCTCATTGGTTATTCCTGACTTATCACTAATAACCTATAGGGAGTATTGGTAAAATAACTAAGATGGTTACACTTCAGGGCTTCTTTGGACTCAGGGAAATTCTTCAAGGGACCTGGAAATAGAAGACTTAATCTGAAAGGAGGACTGCTGTTTCTATGATTTCGTCCTTGCACCAACCACTAGGGCACATCAGTATTTAATGTGCTTGATCCTTAGTCTGCATCTTTGACTTAGCCCTGTAGCTCCTGTTGCTGTGGAAGACAAAAAAGAATAACTGTAGGACCTTATTTAACCACATACATTTCCCTAGCATGGTTCTTTTGACACTTTTCATTTGAAAAGTCACATTAAAAATGAATTAAGACAATTAAGACCAAAAGATAATCTCAACGGCTACAAATATCAATCATAAAGCAATGAAAACTGTGCCTGTACTCTAGTCACGTGGCTGACTAAGGAACAATGTTTAGTGATAATTAAACAGGTAGAGTAGTTCCTTTAAGTTCATTTAAAAGAATTTAACCTCAATAATTTATTTATGTGAGTTGTGCTTACTGAAGGATTTTTTAATCACTTTGAATTCTAATTCCCTATTCTCTTCCCCTTACTATATCCTATATTTTAGTCATCAGTCTTGAAACCAATACTTTATTTACTTCCACTGAGAACCTTGGAAGTATGTGAACTGAATGCAAAATAGTTCAATCACAGACCGTGTGGACAAGTTTAAATTATCCTATGATTACATTAGAGAATTTAGAGGCACCTATAAATCTTTTAGCTTCTTACTGTATACAAAGGAAAAAACAACTTGTTATTTAGTCATCTGGGATTTTCAACATCTATAACAAAATAGGTTATAAGTCAAACGCAAAGGTGTGTTATATAATGAGATGATATTTGCTATTTCCAGCAATTGAAAATAAAATAATAGGAGTTAATCCATTCTTTCATATTTACCAGATAGCACTGGATGCTGTTTCTTATAATCCCATATTGTGCTGTTTTGCTAATTCTACCTTTCTTATTAAGTAATCCATCCTCTCAAATAGCTTGAAAGATAATTGTTTTGTGGTTGCTTTGGGGTCAATCCTGAAATACTCAGGATTTACTCAGGGATGTTTGTTTGCTCAGTCATCATTAATGATGGTGCTAGAGTACAGTACCAGTGCCTACACTTGAACTAAAGTGAACTGCATTCAAGTAAAGCATGCTAACTGTTGCACTATTTCCCCAGACCTGTAAAAAGAATTTCTTTAAACATAGTCATTCTGCATAATTGTCAGGGAATGCCGCTGGGGTCCCCACAGTGTCAGGGCAGAAGTATTCTTCTACCTTCGAGGACGCCGGGAGAACAGATGAAAACTCACGAGTCCGTGCAGTTCCAAAAAAGGCTTTTAATAGTACAAAAACTCTTCCACAGCACTCCAATATAATGAACAAATTCTAGCTCTGGTCTGAGACCATACAAAAGAACCTAAGTCTCCCACCAAAGAGAGAGAATCTCACCCGAGCTGAGTCCTACCCAGAAGAAGGAGCAAAAGGTCAAAGAGCAAAAAGCCAAAAGCCAAAAGCAAAAGGCCAAGGAGCCAAAACCTGAAAGCTAAAAGGCCCAAAAGGTAAAAGTGAAGCATGAAAGGGGCCTCAAGTCAGCCCCTTATATACAACAAAGTAATCCAACTGGGAGGGTCATGTCAACAAAGAATTCTAAACAGAGTGTAGTGCCACACCCTATTGCAGGTATAAACAAAGGTTATGCCAAGGTCTAATCCTTTCTACCAAGATTATCTCTTATGTAAAATTCTGGAGAGAGAGGGCTGATATAAAGTAATACATCTTAACTTCATGAGCTTCATGTAATCTAGATGGTACCCACAAGGTCCTTCTTATTATTATCTGCACCAGGGTGATTCTGAGTATCTTGTTCTCGTGTACTGAAAGGGTCACACTCGCCTGCTTAGAGCAAACTAGTATGATCCTTCCTATAGTCTTCCCTATAGTCTCAGCGTAGCCAGGGTGGTAGTCTCCTGGTAAATTCTAACTGTCCCACGCTGGGTGCAGTGGGTATAAAGAGGAGCTGTGCCCAATCTAGGAAACATAGAAGTCTTAGTAGATGTATAAGTCAGAAGTTATTCAATCAAGGTGACTTCTGTAAGTGCCACACCCTCTAGCAGTGTTTACATAGAAGAGAGGTCTCATTAGAATGAACCTTGGCTTAAATAAGATTAAGCTGGGAGTGGGCAAAACAACAAAGCTCCCAGGTTAGCTAAACCTGTCCTCCAACACATAATCATCTTCAAAACGTTTCACTTTACATGCAGAAAATCCACAATCATTGCAATAACTTCAGTCTTATTATCACTGTGACATCATCCTCTACCTTCTCCTTCACTCTCACAAACTGATGTCCTATGGGCTGCCTTTCTGTTTCTTTAGCACATCAAGTTTATTCTCACCTTTTAAGATTTCATGCTTGCTGCCTACTGTCTGAAACCATCTCCTGGGAGGTTTCTGCATTGTTGTTCTTTCTCCTCATTCACTGTTCAGTGCAAATGTCATATATTTTTAGAGATATATTTTTTGTAGTCAGATTTCTTTATCCATACACCTCATCAAGAACAATCTTTTTTTATTTTATTTGCTTGTATGTTCAACTATTTTCTCTGTCTATATCAATAAATACTTCCTAAAATATAAGCTCCTAAAGCGTTAGGATTGTTTTCTCTTCTTTGGGACATTACCTGAATATCTGAAACATGTAGATACTTGGCTTTGAAAGATAATCTAGAAACTAAGATATCTGTATATGCCTATAGATTTTCAGATTATAGTGAGAAGATTGTATTTGTATAAAAACACCCACAATGTATTTGAAACAATTGTATACTAGATACTGCTTTTTTATTATAACACTTATTTTTACAACTTTCTATAGTAAACTTTTTTTTTTATTTAGAGTAAAGTTACTTTTATCCCCAAAATGTCAAGAGAAAAGTTATTTTTCATCACTTGAATAATAGGTTTCTAGAATTTACTCAGGTTTTCAGAGAGTGTAGTACTAACACCTGTCCTTAGGTCATATGTTTTGGTTCTTCTACCACGTACCATATGATGCTTCTGAGTGTTCCTCATTTTAGTTTTTTTACATCTCTTCAATGGTTAGCATTATGTATAATTAACTAGGAGTGACACATAGAATTAAAAGTGAAGTTGAAATATTATCTACTTTCTACATAATTGATAGATGTGCATTGTTGCCTAAATCTGCAACATGTATGTGTATAAATTTTTTCCCCTTCTCGTTCAACTTTCACCTGGGTTTACAATAATTCTCTAATTGTGAAATTATTGCCATCCTTTTTCATTATCTGTCTTCAGTTTTTTAATTAAGCATTCTTATATGCAAAGACCAAAGTAATAAGAGTTTTAGGCATATACTATTGCAACTAAGTACCACCTCAAGGTCAGCATACTTTCACCAGTGTTAAGGTTTCCGCTTTCTCTCTTTCTGGTTTCTCACACCAACCTCCTTAATATTCATGCTGTTATGTTTAATTTTTATTTTAATTGCATTCCAAAATTATCGTAATATTGACTCTGGTGGCTCAGATAAATAATATACCTCATCTCTGTACCACACATGTACAAGTCCCCTGACCTTCCCCATATTACCTCTTTGCCACCTCTTCTTAAGTCTTTTTTTCCTTTTATTTACTTTCTTAGCATTTCATTTGGTAGTTTAGAACGAGTTTAGCCTCCTTTCAGAACTTCTGGATACTTGTCATATTTTTATAGTGTAGTTAAGTGAGAACATGTGGTATCATTCCTTCTGATATGTTCACTTAATATACTATCCACCAGGTCCTGCCAAGTTGCAGAGAATTACATGATTCCATCATACCTGGGTCTTCGTAATGTTCTACATAGTATGCCTTCATTATCCTCTCATTCATCCATGGGAATTTGTGTTGAGTCAATATTGTGGTATTCTACTAGTGCTACAATGAACAATGGTGATAATATGTAGTTTTTGAATTAAAAGTTTTTGTGTATGGGGGAGTAGATAGCAAGAAGTGGAATCAAAGGACCAACGGTGATCTGAGTATCTCTCCTTGATACCAGTGAATTATATCAACCAGTCACTGAAAATATCACATGCAAAGGGACATTCTGTGTTTAACTTTTTCATCTGCCTTCATTTGACATGATATATTCCAGTTCTATCCATGTTGCAGCAAATTGCATAACATTTTAATTCATTAGAGCTGTGTAGCATTCCATTGTGTTAAGAAATCATAGAGAAAATATCTGAACCACAGAGTCACTTAATCACTTGATCACTTGACATCCCATTATCCATCTATTTGCTCCAGCGGGCTCCAGTAACATTTCCATTTGACCCTATCACGTGCCAGTGTAGCCCAATGGCATCTGGTTGCTTCAGGAATATGAAGAGCCTCAAACCATTCCCTTCAGGGTCTTGATGAAGAATGACCATTTTGTAGGTGGCGGCCACGTGATCTTTTGACATCCCGTGGGATCCAGTCAGTAACAGCTCTAGTCCAGCAGTCGTTTCCAAATTGCATTACATGTCCAGCCCATCTGATTTTCGATGCCTTGGCAAACAAGACAGCATCCCTGACTCTGGAACGGCGCGGAGGTCAGAACTCCAGATTCCTTCTCTCACTTGAATGAGTCGTGATATTCCAAACATAGCTCTTTTAATTCCTCTTTGGGAGAACCAAATAGCATTCTCATCCTGTTTTCGTAGGGCCCAGGTCTCTGAGGCATATGTTAATGCAGGAAGAATGGTGGAGTCAAAGAGATGTGCCTGGAGCCAGAGGTTCTTTGTCTTTTTTGCTATTTCTTTGATGCTTTGGAAGGCATTCCATGCTGCTCTCTTCCTCCCTGCGCAGCTCAGGTTTTAGGTCGTTCATCATGTTGACTTCTCAACCTAGGTACATATAACTGCTGCATTCAGAGATGTTTGTTTCATTGAAAGTGAATGGAGCCTCTGAAACTAGTTCATTTCTCATAAACATAGTTTTGTTGAACCACAGAGTATCAGCATGAAATCATGAGACCCAAACTGTAATAATCAAATTTTAAAGACACCTTTAAATTTGAAAGACACCTTTCAAATTTGGAAGGGGGGGGGGACTGGAGGCGAGTGATAAGAGTGGGGACCTGGGGATATTTATTAGGGAAATTGATACTGGTAACAGGATTGTTTATGTTTTAATAAAATAAATTTGGGAGTAAAAGTAAAAAAAATCAATTTTAAACAAAAAGAAACAAATTCATATTTTTATATAAAGTGTTATCTCTTGTTTTTAAGCAAACAAAAACTATTCAATAACAATAAGGACAGGTACTACTTGCACCACCCTGCCCTACCTATAGCTATTTCCAAGAGATTACTTGAAGGAGACTACTCTAGCATGCTATTCTATCTACCAATACTATCACTATTCCTGCTCTCCCAATCATCTTATTTACAAATGTGATCACTTAATGGAAAATGTTTTAAATGTTACTAGAACTGGGTTTATATGGTAACCAATATCAAGCTTTATAGAAAATACTAACCATTAATTATGAACACTCCATAGTTTTCTCTGAACAGTTACAAATTCAGCAAATAATTTCCACACTGTTATTTTATTTTATTATATCACCATGAGACTTGCAGACATGGGGCAGAGCTGCTACTGGCTCTCCCTGTGACCAGCCGCTCATGAGGCGCCCGGGAGGGATGGTGGGTTCTAGCCCTGACCCACTATCCCAGCAGAGCCTCGCAACAAGCCAGAAGACCCCCACTCCATGAGGGCCTCCATTTTCCACATCCGGACTTCTCTCTCATCAGACCTCCACCCAGCAGACCAGCCTATCAGCGCCCGGCTCATCGAGTTCCACCCTGCAGCAGTCTTTCTTAAATCCGGCTCAGTTATGCCGGTCCAGAGACTTGCAGACATGGGGCAGAGCTGCTACTGGCTCTCCCTGTGACCAGCCGCTCATGAGGCGCCCGGGAGGGATGGTGGGTTCTAGCCCTGGCCCACCATCCCAGCAGAGCCTCGCAACAAGCCAGAAGACCCCCACTCCATGAGGGCCTCCATTTTCCACATCCGACTTCTCTCGTCAGACCTCCACCCAGCAGACCAGCCTATCAGCGCCCGGCTCACGCAGCCGCTTGTGGCTGCGCGGTTCATCAATAAATGCTGGACTTAGAGGTGCCTACAAGAGCATGCTACCTGCACGGCAGAGCCTGGCAAGCTACCCGTGTTGTATTTGATATATGCCAAATACCAATAACAATTATAGACCTCATTCCGGAATGGATTGGGGCTCTTTATGTTCCTGGAGCAAGCAGATGCCTTGGGCTCTACTAGCATGAGACAGGACATATGGAGATGTTACTGGGGCCCGCTCGAGCAAATCGATGATGAACGGGAAGACAGTGATACAGTGATACACCATGAGATATAAAATTATAAGGATGTTCATATCTGGATTTTGGTCAACAGTGTTCCAGCACCCATCCCCCAACTGGTGCCCATTTCCCACCACCAATGTCCCCCTCCCTCCCATAGCCTACCTCTATGGTAGTTTCTTTATCTCTTCTCTCTCTCTCTCTCTCTCTCTCTCTTCTTCTCGTACACATTGTAGATTTCACACTGTGATCTTTTAAATAATAAATTCATGAGGATGGTGAGGAATATCTTATAAAAGTCCTGATAAGTCATATTACTGCATTTTTTCAAATTAAGTCATAATTGTCTTAGGAAAAAAGATTTGTGGGAAAAACACTAAATTGTTCTATGCTCATTCATATATCTTAGTAAGCATTACATATTTTCCAAGAATCAGCATTAAAATTATTTCACTTGATTTGCTTTTTCTCTTCTGAAAATTAAGTACTTTGTCTATCCTTAGTCTGTATCACACTTGTACTTCTCCATTATTTCTTTTAAAACACTTTAATTAATTACTTCAATTGAGAGGTTTATCAGTACCCCAAGGTTGTAATTTGTCTCAGCAGGAACACTCAACATCATTTAAAGCAATTGGATAATTTTTTTTTCTCTTCCTTCACCCATTTTGAGCTGCATTTCCCTCTGACTAATGTTTATTTTATTCTTTTTAAGAACATCAACCTCTTTAAAAGAACTCATTAAAATTATTTTAAATGATTATGGTTCTGTCATCTTTCCCCATAATTTTATCCCTATACTCTGTAGTATAATCATCACATATTGGGAATTTAGCTCTTAAATAATTGCCTGGATATTTGTACAGACTCTCAATATTAATAAAGCAGCACTTCCTTTCATGTAACTTTTTTTTAATTAAGTTACCTTGAGGTGTAGAGTTACAAAGTTCTTCATGATTGAGTTTTGGTCATATGATGTCCCAACACCCATCCCTTCACCAGGGCACATTTCCAGAACCGATGTCCCCTTTTGCCTCTCACCCACCACCACCATCCCTCTACTCTCTATATCTCCCTTACTTTCCTTTTTAGGCACATGGTTTGCAATACTGTTACAGAAAGATATCATTTTGCCTTCTTTCAGCATTCAGTTTTTGTCCAGATTGATCATGTTCCAACTAAATTTGCCATTTTGATATTGGTTCCTTCTCTGTCCTGAGTAACGTCCATAGCTCCGTTTGTGGCAGGCCACAGATCAGTCCTTCTCAGCTCACATATTGTGTTTTCTTTATCTCTTACTCTTTCTCTTTCTTTAGTTTACCTAAGCACTGATTACAGACTGGGAACAAATATCTTTTCTTTTTTCACTGTTCCACAGGGTCAGCTAAACTGTCTGACAAGTGAAAATGGGATGTGTCAAAAACCAATGGCTATAATATTAGGGAATTTCTGCAGAAAAATTACAAAGATTTGATGAAAAAGTGACAGCATATGTATGGAAATCCAAAATTGTAATTATTTTGGCATATTGTCAATCATGTGGTTCAATTGCTACTTTTGAAATCTTGGTTACCATGGATTTATGAAAATCTGAAAATTAACAAACTTTAAATATGATTATTTGATGATGTATGGATGTAAAATCCCTGAACTATAAATCTATAACCATACTTCAAGAATCTGCGTTTTCTGCCAGGTTGACAAACGTTTAGGTGATCCGCATAACTCTCAGGCATGCTTTTGCCAACTTCTGAAACATGAAGCTAAACATCAGTACCCCTAAAATACCCCATATTGAAGATTTAATTTAAGCTTGCAGAATGAGAAAATAATTATAAACTCCAATTAAAAAATTGATTGAAGTTGGAGGGCAGAGTGATAGTACAGCAGGCAGGCTGCTTGCTTTGCATGTTTCCAAGCTGTGTTCAGTCCCAAGTACAAACGTCCGATCCCAAAGTCACATCAGGAGTAATTCCTGAGCTCAGATCTGGGAGCACCACCAGTTCTCCTCCCCTCCACCCTCCACATACCCAAAAATCCCTCAAGGTATTAAATCACAAGAGTCTCACATTTCTCTTTTGAATCTGAATAAAAACTCAGCCATTTAGTAGTACCTAAGGTTTTGGGAGCTCAGAGGTTGAGAATTCCAATTTGTACCCTGCTAATGATTCATTAAGCAAAATAAGTGTTCATACATGTCAAAATAAGTGTTCATACATGAATAGTGACTGTAGTTCTATAGAGGTTGAAAGTTTTGAACAAGAACGCTTTCTGGTTTCTAACAAAGTTGATATCTTCTGAGTTTTCCTGCTCAACAGAATTGAATTTTCCATCAAAAAATATGTAATTGCACCAAGTATATATGAGCATTGTCATGGAAGAAATTAAAGCAGGCAGTTTGACTCTCTGGAAGCCTAGGGATGTTTACTCCGGAGTAATACAGTATTACAGGGTCATAAGTCTAATATAAAACTAACCCGAGAGGAAAAAAGCATCATTTTTTTCAAATACACATTAATGACTTATTGAAAATGTAGCTGGCTGGTATAAATTAGATGTTTGATGATGGGCAGTGCATTTTGTGAAATATTGTCACCCATTAAGAATGACCCATTTTGGGCAGGAGCAATAGCCCAGCAGGTAAGGTGTTTGCCTTGCACGCGGCCGACCTCTGCCGGCCTGGGTTCGATCCCTGGCATCCCATATGGTCCGCCGAGCACCACCAGGAGTGATTCCTGGGTGTAGAGCCAGGAGTGGCCCCTGAGCATTGCCGGTGTGACCCAGAAAGGCAAAAAAAAAAATAAAAGAATGACCCATTTTATATTTTGGATGGTTCTATTTCTTTCTTCCACTTAATAAACTATTTAATTACCTGTCTTATGATATATGTTATATACTATATATAATAGTTTCATTTTTATTGGTTTATTCAGCTCATTTTATATTTGCCACTCACTATTGCCGTATCTAAAAATTTATTATCATAAATAATGCAGTAAATATTAAGTGGCTAATCCTCAGAATCTTCCCCTTAAGTTATCATTATTTCAATTTCATGGATATTGAAACTGAGGTGAGGAAACATGTTATTCATAAACCCAGAATAAATAATATATCGGCAAAAAAAATTTGGAATCTTCTTTAACACCACACCAGTTTTTCAATGCAATTTGAGACGCAAATTTAACCGTGCAACTTTCTCCTTATTTAATCTAGGACTATATTTGCTTGTGACTAGCTAATTGATTCCTCTTAAGATGAATAGGTTTCTCAGTTAACCCATTTCTTTCCCATTGATTGACCAGGCCACGTTTATGGGCCAATTAAGTCATAAATTTAAGATGCTTTCCTTTCTACATAGTTCAGGTCTCTGGTTAAACAAGGTTCTGGAGAGAAAACAGATAGGGGTAGAGTCACTTTCTTTACATGTCCTGAACACTGCCCATGTGGCTCAAACTGCCCCCTACCACCTCAAATACTCTGACTATATTTTTAGATTCTTGTCTCTTCTGTGAAACTGAAAATAAGACATGAGAAAATGACCCTGTATGTATTTAAACATTCTTCAAGCATGACAGTCAAACGGAGTTCATCTATTTATGTTTCTTGCTGTCCTTAATTGGTCTCTTCATTTTACATGTATCTTATAGCTCAGAATTACATGATTCCAAAAGCTGAACTGTGAACAATTTGATTCTGAGTTTCCAGTTAGCTTTGGCCTACACCCAAAGGATGTTTGTACATTACTGAGAGATAACCAATGTTTGTTTTCTAGTTATATTCATGTTCTACAACTGGGGAAACTATCTGTACAACTGTTTTTATGTGTTATCTGGGAAAACTATAAGATATCATCACTGCTGTATGACATTTTCTTACTTGGCATTATTTCAGATTTCTCAACAAATATCCACAACATATTCTTTCTCAAAATAATTGGGTGACAGGGGGAATATTTCATACCATCTACAATAATATTATTTTAACTAGAAACCTAAATAGGTCTAGTGTCATTTGGATGTAACTTGGAGTATAACAGTAATATGCCCCCTACCTTGTTTCATAACATTGGATCTCATGCACCAAGTTGGGTTCATTTGCAACATCAAGGTCTTGAGATAGTGAAGGACTCTGAAAGGGTTACAATGTTTTTTCCAAATAGTTCAGTGACCTGAAACATTGAGGAGGCAACTTCTTTAGTGTATTCAATGTACTCTGAATCAGGATCACAGTGGCATTACTCAGATGTGTTTGGGAACCTTTCTGAATCACCAGAGTATCTTTGAAGCAGTATTTCACTACAGATGATAATATGGGTTTCTTAGTACCCTAAGGTTTTGATTCAGAGAAAGAACTACATAGGCTTGAAATAAAAAAGTATACTTTGCTTAGGATCACAGCATGTTAGCTGTAAGACTAACATGAGTAAGAAAGAAAATATAATTGTTTAAAATAACAGGGTGTGTGTTTATGGGGACTAATGGGCACAGCGTGTAACCAGAGTTTATATGCTCTGCCCAAATTACTACAAATTGATCAAACAATATAATACTGAAAAGCATTGTGAATGGCAAGCAAACAACATAAACCTGCTTGCTTTTTCGCTAAAGCATTTATTTGGAGACCCTTTTCAAATGCCATGCCATTTTGTCTAATTTAGGTCCTGGGAAGTGATAACTACTAAATTTCTCTTCCAGCATCCACTAGAGTATAAAAGCCCATTTGAATGATCTTTAAGTTTGTCACAATTAATGCATAATAACTTTGAGTTATTGAGTTACTTCATATGTGCCAGACACAGCATTAAGTACTATTTTTGTATTTCCTTATTTTATAGGTAAGGGAATGAGTACTTTAATAAAGCCAAACAAAGTACTGATGGCTAAATATCTTTGATAATTCCCTATATACATATATTATATGTGTTATATTTTAAATAAAATACATTGAAAATTAATTTACAATGGGATTCTTGATCACTTGAATCCCGTTATTCATCGATTTGTTAGAGCTGGCGCCAGTAACATTTCCATTGGACCCTATCACGTGCCAATGTAGCCCAATGGCATCTTGTTGATTCAAGAATATGAAGAGCCTCAAACCATTCCTTCAGGGTCTTGACAAGGAAGTCTGACCATCTTGTAGGTGGGCGACCACGTGATCTTTTGACATCCCGTGGGATCCAGTCGGTAACGGCTCTAGTCCAGTGGTAGTCTCCAAATCGCATTACATGTCCAGCCCATCTGATTTTGATGCCTTGGCAAACGAGACAGCGTCCCTGATTCTGGAATAGGGACGGAGGTCAGAACTCCGAATTCCTTCTCTCACTTGAGTGAGGCGTGATATTCCAAGCATAGCTCTTCGATTCCTCTCTGGGAGACCGAATAGCATTCTCATCCTGCTTTTGTAAGGGCCTAGGTCTCTGAGGCGTATGTTAATGCAGGGAGAACTGTGGAGTCAAAGAGATGTGCCCGGAGCCGGAGGATCTTTGTCCTTTTAGCTATTTCTTCGATACCTTTGAAGGCATCTCCATGCTGCTCTCTTCCTCAATGGGATTAGTGTAATTAATATTTCAATGTAATCAAAATTAATTTTAACCCTTTTTTAATTTTTATAAGCAATTTTTATAAGCAATATCGGGGTGACAAGAGATAAAACATAAGAAAACTAATTAAGGATGAGGACTAAATCTTACCAGTTAAATAGCAAGTTAGCATCTCTGTAACTTTCCATTCACCCTGACTGTCTCTGTTACTTTCCCCTCATCTTTCCTCTCCAAATCTGACACATCTCTTATCACAGCTGCTTAAATGCCTTAATGATTCCCTAGTGCACTTGCTAACAAAACTAACATTCTTTCGCATCAGATAGAGTTCCTGTGAGATTAGCCTCCAAGTTCAGACTTCATTACTTTTTACCCTATAAGGAAATTACAGGGATTTCCTTCTGGTTTACAAAGAGCAAGTTCTTTCCCCTCTCAAATTCATTGTGATGTTGTTCAACTTCATAGAACAAACTTATTCTCTCTTCACTGTCTTGTCCTGACATGGCAAGGCTGGTCTTAAACAGCATTTCTTTAGTTCCTGCCATTATTCCTACTGGAAATGTGCATGCAGATTCTCTCCCTCTCTAGCCCTGGGCCCTTTATTATCTTTGTTACTTGTACTCATTATTTCTTTTTTCCAACTAAAGCTCCACCATCAGTAAAGATGGGTATCTGGTTTGAATCTAGTTTATGGTAGAGAATTTGTACCTGAAGGTAATGCTTTATTTTTTTTTCTGGACATTACCATTTGGTTTTGGATGTCATGACCTAAAGAGGTTAAAAATTAGGGTAAAGTCATGTAAACAGGTAGTGTAAAAGGCATCTTTTGAACCTAAAGTTATTTAATTACAGGCCTTGCATTTTTCTAGGGTCAGGGAGAGTGGAAAAACTAATGGTACTTAGTAGATAACACTGATAATGTTCAGGGAACCATGAGGAGTGGGCTGGGGACAATGGGCTTTCATGAATTACAGCCCTTGGACTAACATCTGTTCGTATCTCTTTGGATAGGGCCATCATTTTAACAATACTTGTCTACCAATACGAATGTCTCTCCAATTTCTGAATTGGAAATTGTTGTATTTCTTCTATTTCTCTTAGCAGTGATTCATAGTATCTTTGCTGTTTTAATTCATCTCTCTTGTCAAGTTTCTTTCAGGATAGTTCATGATTTGGTGTATGAAGATGAGTCTTTTTTAATTTCTTTTTCTTCTAATACATTATTTGTATACAGGAATGCCATGGATAAATTTGAAAACTAATTTAAAGAAAAAATAAAGTTAACAACTAATATTTAAGCTTATTATAATGATTCAATCACCTACCCTAAGTTACTAGTAAAAAATAGATGCCAGGAAATGCTTGCTTTTTCTTGAAATAAATCTGTCCCACATTTCTAAGATGAGTCAAATAATTCTTCCTTATCTTTTAGTTTTTTTTTATCTGCGTTCTATTATTTTTTTATACCTTTCCTAAAGCTATACTCAAGTGCATTATATAAAAAATATTCACAACTATACAAAAACTTTTATATGGTATTTTTTAATGATTCATAACTTTTTACCTCAAAGAAATTAAATGTTTATATTATTTGAATATTTCAACTAGAATCCTAGGTTCTGAGAATATAAATAAAAATATTTCCTAAAATACAATAAATGTACATATTTCAACTGATATAAGAACTATATATTGAAGTATGTCCAACATCTCCAGAATTTTAGCTTACCAGCAAATAATTTTAATGCTAGAAGTTCTGTTATTATCATGTTTCAGAAAAGAAAAAAGAATTGGAAAAAAATGTTGTAGGGGGATTTCTAGATTATTATAATTAATATGTATTCCTTAATCTCAAATTTACCTGATTAGTAAACCTGCATTTCTCTTTCTTTATTACTTTTATTTTTTGCTTTTTGGGTCACACCCGGCAATGCTCAGGGGTTACTCCTGGCTCTGCATTCAGGAATTACTCCTGGCGGTGCTCAGGGGACCATATGGGATGCCAGGGATGGAACCGGGCCGGCACAGGCCGACCGCTTGCAAGGCAAACGCCCTACCCGCTGGACTATCGCCCCGGCCTTTATTACTTGTCTTAAAACCAAAAAAAAAAAAATCTCAGGCACCTTCTCACCTTCTTTAAATTGAAAAACATTTTTACAATAATGATAATATGAATGTTGAGACCTCAGAGGCAACATGATGGAACCAACTCTTTTAACCATTCTGATGATTCTGGTAGATCAGATCATAATTTACATATAGATCAAGAAGCTTTTATAAATATCCTTGTACATAAAAACTATATGCTTGAAACTAACTAAGATATTGTGCCAGCTCTTCAAAAACATATGTTATCTACTCAGTGCTGAATATTTGTATGTTCTGTTTTCCACATTTTATAATAATAATTATTATTATTATTTTGTTTATTATTTTATTATACCACTGTGAGATATACAAATAAAAGAGAGTCGTGTTTGGGTTTTGTGTTACAAAGTTCAAGCACCATCCCTCCATCAGTGGCCATTTCCCACCACCATCTCCCAATTTCCCCTCACAACAATAGCCTGCCTCTAAGGCAGGTTCTTTATCTTTTTCTCTCTTTTCTTTCTCTCTCTCTCTCTTTCTCTCTTCCTTCTCTTACACACTGTGAATTACAATACCTATATTTAGAGGTTATCAAGTGTATATTTTTGCCTGAATTCAATGCTCAGATCTAGGGTGGTATCACTTTCGACAATTAATAGCACACTGTTCCCTTTTCCATTTTACCTAAACTCTGACACCCACATGTTTGTGGTAGAGTCTACCTATGACAAGTCCTCCTGATCCATGTTTTGTCTGACCTTGGATATTGGTTTCATAATATATATATGCATATATATCCGTATATGTATCTAATGCAAATAAATGCAGTCATTCATATATATTTTTCCTTTAGGCTATTTCACTCAACATGATCCTCTCCAAGTCCATCCATTTATAGGCAAATTTCATAACTTCAATTTTCCTAACAGCCGTGGAGTATTCCATTGTGTAGATATCCAAAATTTTCTTTATCTGGTCATAGTTCTCGGGCAATTTGGTTGTTTCCAGATTCTGGCTATTGTGAATGGTGCTGCTATGAAAATAAAAATGTGGATTGTGTTTCTGCTGTGTTTTTTTTTGGCTTCCCACAGTATATTCCCAGGAGTGGTATGACTGGGTCAAATGGGAGCTCAATTTCGAGTCTTTTGAGGAATGCCCATATTGTCTAACAAAAAGCTGTACCAGTCCACATTCCAACCAACAATGGATAAGAGTCCCTTTCTCCCTGCATCCATGCTAGCACTTGTTGTCTTTGCTCTTTTGGATATGTTTCAGTCTCTGTGGTGTGAGATGTTATCTCTTTGTTGTTTTGATTTACATCTCTCTGATGATTAGTGATAATGAGCATTTTTTCATATGCCTTTTAGCCATTCGGATTTCTTCCTTGTCAAAAGTTTCTCTTCATTGCTTCTCCCCCATTATTTTTAATGGGGATGGCTATTTCCTTCTTATAAAGTTCTACCAGTGCTTGATATATCTTGGATATTAACCCCTTATCAGATGGGTATTGAGTGAATATTCTTTCTCATTCTGTGTTTGTATCTTGGTCACTGTTTCTTTTGAGATGCAGAAGTTTTTAGTTCCATGCATTCCCATATGTTTATCTTTTCTTCTATTTGCTTTGTTAGTGGTGTTTCATTTTTGAAGATGCCTTTAGCTTCAATGTCATAGAGGGTTTTTTCCTATATTTTCTTCAATGCACTTTATGGATTCAGGTCTGTATTGAGATCTTTAACCCATTTTAATCTGAATTTTGTGCATGGTGTTAGAGGTCCAAATTCATTTTTTTACATGTAGTTAGCTGTCCAGTGTTCCCAGCTCCACTTGTTTAAGAGGCTTTCCTTGCTCCATTTAGTACTTTTTCTTCCTTTATCAAATATTAAATGATCATATGTTCGAGGCTAGGTGACAGTATACTCCACTCCATTCTATAGGTCCACATGCCTGTTTTTATTCCAATACCATGCTGTTTTTGTTGTTTTTATTAGCAATACTTTATTTATTTTTAAAATTTTTAACATTTATTATACCACTGTGAGATATTAAATTACAAAGATGTTCATATTTGAGTTTCAGTCATACTGTGTTCTAGCACCCATCCCTCTACCAGTGCCCATTTCCCACCATCCATGTCCTCAATTCCCTCCCCTCTCCCTTAGCCTGCCTCTATGGCAGGTTCTTTTTCTCTCTTGTCTTTCTCTCTCTTTCTCTCTCTTTCTCTCTCCCCTCTCTCTTCCTTCTCTTATACATTGTGGATTGCAATACATACATCTAGAGGTTTTCATGTGTATCTTTTTGCCTGTATTAAATGCTCAATTCGAGGTTGGCATTATCTCTTTCCACAATCAATAGCACACTGTTCCCTAATCTGTCTTACCTAACCTCAACTCCTACCTGTTTGTGGTATATTCTACTTTTGACATGAGCTCCTGATCCATGTTTTGCCTGACCTTGGGCAAATCTCCCAGATCTTGCTCACTTCACTCCAGGTGCTTTGGGAACCCCTTCTGCTCTTTCCCCACCACCAACCTCTGGGCAGGCTAGAGGACAATACCAAGATGTTTTAATTACTACTGCTTTGTAGTACAGTTTGATGTTGGGAAAGGTGATGCCTCCCATCTTCTTTTTCCCAAGGATTGCTTTAGCAATTCGTGGGGTTTTATTATTCTATATGAATTTCAGGAGTGTTTGGTCAATTTCTTTTGAAGAATGTCATGGGTATCCTTATAGGGACTGCATAGAATCTGTACAAAGCTCTAGGGAATATTACCATTATCACAATGTTAATTTTCTCAATCTATGAGCAGGGAATGTGTTTCCATTTCCTCGTGTCCTCTTTTTATTTCTTGAAGCAGTGTCTTATAGTTTTCTTTGTACAGGTCCTTTACATACTTGGTTAAGCTGATTCCTAAGTATTTGATTTTGTGTGGCTCAGTTGTGAATGGAATTTTTTCCTCATCCTTTCTTCTCTTTTGTTATTTGTACATAGGAAAGTCACCGACTTTTGGGTTTCGATTTTGTACTCTGCCACTCTACTATAAATATCTATTCTTTCTAGGAAGTTTTTTTGGTAGAGCGTTTAGGGTTCTCTAGGTATAATTTCATGTCATCTGTGAATAATGATAGCTTGACTTCTTTTCTTGCCTATCTGGATGTCCTTAATGTCCTTTTCTTCTCTGATTGCTATGAAATTACATCCAGTACTATATTGAATAAAAGAGATGAGAGTGAGCAACCTTGTCTTTGTCCCTGATCTTAGGGGAAGGCTTTCAATTTTCCCCATTGAGAATGATACTTGCTGTGGGCTTTTGTAGATGGCTTTGACTATATTGAGGAGGGTTCCTCAATTCCCATTTTTGGAGGGTTTTAATCATGAACAGGTGTTGGATCTTGTCAAATATTTTCTCTGCATCTATTGATATGATCATATGGTTTTTATTTTTTCTCTTATTGATGTGGTATATTATGTTGATTGACTTGTGAATGTTGAAACATCCTTGCAGTCTCAGGGTGATTCCTACTTGGTCATGATGTAATCTTTTTGATGAGTCTTTTAGATTCAGTTTGCTACTATTTTGTTGAAGATCTTTGCATCTGTGTTCATCAGAGAGATTGGTACATTCTTAAATATTCAGCCGGAAAAATAAATTGATGAATAAATACTGTTAATCAAACTGTTTTCGTAGATCCCAAGAAGATGTTAAGTATTTCTAGAGGTCAATAAAGAGTTTTTTTATAGATCCCAAGGGAATTCTGATTTTTTCTAGAGACGAAGGAAATTTTGACTATACTTATATTTTTTGTGTGTATCTGTGCATACATGAATGTGTGGGCATATGTACACTTTTTTATATTTGAAAGATGCTCATGTAGAGTTTTGGTTCTACAGTGTTCCAACAAAGCACCCTCCACCCAAACCCATCTCCCATCACCAATGTCCCCACCTCCCCTCCCCCTCCCGCACCTCAACCACTCGTTGGGTTCTGAATGTCATTTCTTTCCTCTTTTATATCTCCTTCCCACCAAACTTTCCTGCTCTTCGTGGAATGCAGTGCATTAAAAGACATTACTGTTTCACTATTTTAGTGAAATGGTGGCTAGTGTGATGGGCGAGTCTCATCCGGCTGCTTCCGGGACCCCCAGAGGCAACGGGCCCCTCCCCAAAGCCCATCTGCCCTCCTCGGGGGGTTCCATGGTCAGCTAGGCCGGCCCGAGCGGAGTGCCAGCCTCCCCAGCCGCTTGGAGCCTCTGGGTGCTGACCCGTGGGCAGCTCCTGGGTGGGGCCACCAGGCTCAACAAAATGGAGGGGGAAAGGGTGACCACGCCTCCATCTGACGACTTCCCCAGTGATTCCCACCTCTTGGAGCCGCCTACCTGGGCTCGAACTGGTTTTGCTCTATTCAACTGGTCATGAGGCAGTTTCCCAGTGTCCGGACAGCGAAAATGGTGCCTAGTGTGATGGGCGGAGTCTCATCCGGCTGCTTCTGGGACCCCCAGAGGCGACGGGCCCCTCCCAAAGCCCATCTGCCTCCAAGGGGTTCCATGGTCAGCTAGGCCCGGCATGAGCCGAGTTCCAGCCTCCCCAGCCGCTTGTCCACATGTATACTTTTCCACCCTCAGTATTTACAGAAAGACTTCAGGGACATTGCAAACAATATTTAGTGGTTAAAGCAATTACTTCCCCCCACCTTAATAGGGAGATTGTGACCTTTTGGGCTCAGAGCAATTCTGGGAGAAACCACAGTCTGACCTTAAGTAGAAACAGATTTCTGTGTTTGCTTATGAATAGAAGGCAGCCCAGGTCTGGTATTTGTGGGAAACTGATTTGTAAGAAGTACTAAATAGCTTCCACTTTGCATTATCACCCATTTCATGAAACAGGAAGACTCTTAATGTTAATTCTGTAATTTGAGCGTTAATATTGTGGTTTCACATCCTGCAAATTAAAGCCATAATGAACAGAGAATTGGCATACAGAGCATCCAGCAGTTTGCATAAGGACATAAGCAAATTAATATGTAGGCCAAGAACAAGTTGCCTAGTCATTCCAGAGGTCAACTGTTATTCCTTTCCCTTCTGGAAAAATGTGTGCGTTCCCCCTTTCATCATCTAGTTCCTTTGCTGCAGATCTGACTTTAGATGGTTTTAGCTTTTCGATTTGTTCTTCGTTTATTTGCACCTGCCACTATGTTCCCATTGAGTCAACAGAAGCTAACTGTTAATACAAAGTCTATGAAGAATTTAGCCACACAAAAGCATATAAATTGACTTTGTTCAGAAAAAAATAAAAAGAAAAAGTAGCACAAAACTGGGTTCTCAGATCCTTACTAATGTACTATTGTCAAAAAGCTGAAACTAACTTTGACTTTTCCTTTGACTCCAAACTCAATGGTCATAGTTCAGGATACTTTGTATTTTAGTAAAAATATTCTGCCTTTATGAAAAGCCATTTCCTTCAAATAGGCATCACAGATCACGTGTTGAATTTTTCTTCCATATTCTAGTTACTGCATATTTTAACTTATGGATACTTAATGGTTTAGCTGAAGGCTATGAATAGCCGACATTCTAATATTAAAATGTATAGTTTGATTAGAATATAAGTGTTATCAACATTTTGGCCATTCTGTATGCACAGTTTAGTTTTGCAATTTTATTACATATCAGAGAGCACGTTTGATATGTGTTCATTAACTGAATAAAAAAGAAATACCTAAGGTTCCTTAGGTATTTTCTAGCAATATTTTGGCAACTTACAAGAGTGATATCTCTGGCGTTGTTTCTCCTCAAGGGAAAATTAACACAAACTAATTGGACATGTATGTGGATAGAGTGTAGAATAAGGAGATAAATCTTAAACTCAGAAAGTAAATAATGAATACTTCTTAAATTGTTTGAGTACAACAATTTCTCTTTAATTGAACAAACTAGTATTTCTTAGCAAAGTCAAGATTAGTATAGATCAGAAAATAAGACTTTTACTACAGATATTTCACTTGTAGTTTGTTTAGTTTCTAGGTCAGTCTTAGGGACTTCATTAGTCACCGAACTTGTTAATCATATGCTGCTTATAAAGATATCAGAAATAAGATTTCTTTGTATTATGTCTTGATTCAGATATGATTGTCTAAGAAGTTTTCTTCAGATATCGGGTATTTTTATTATATATATGTGTGTATATAGATACATATATATAAATGTATATATACACACATATGTTTATGTGTGTGTGTATATATATACATATATATGTATATATGTATACATATACACACATATTTTTTTGGTCTAACCTGGCAATGCTCAGAAGTGACTCCTGTCTCTTTGTTCAGGAATTACTCCTCAGGTGACCATATGGGATGCCAGGGATCAAATCTGGGTTGGCTGCATTCAAGGCAAACACCCTACCCATTGTGCTATTGCTCCTGCCCCTGGGTATTTTTATTATGAATAAGCAATAATTCCTGTCCTGTGTTTCATGACATTACCTTTACAAGTTATATTGTCATCATTTGTGTTTATTGAGATTAAATATTTGATTTTTATAAAGAGTTGTGATTTCAATTGCAAATTCCTGTGTCCAAGTGCCTTGGAACTTCTGATTTCACATTAGCAATTTCAAAGGGAAGGTAAGAAGAAGCAATTTTAGAGAAAATTGGAGGGAAAGTGATGTGAAGGATCAAGGCATATAATTTATGTTAGAAAGAAGCTAGAAGTAGAATCATACATCACCCACAAGTTAGAATTATTATCTATCTAAAGTGATCATTAGTACGAAACTTGGTAGGAACACATATGGCCTATCTTAACAATGAGAGTAAAGAAACAAATAATTTTTTAAAAAAATACTCTTTTGAGGCACCTTCTTTTCTAAAATATTTCAAGGCTGTATGCCATATTGAATCTTATAATAGCTATATGAAAGGAAGTTTTGTGATTATGCTTTAGTTTCCAGGTTTGCTGTTTGACACTAAGCTCAGAATTATTGTCAACATAAATAACTTGCCAGAACGTATTGCATGAACAGATCATTTTTGAGGAAAGGGACTCCTTAGTGTTAATCAGGGTCTCTTCTTGCAATTCTCAACCAACCAGAATGAAGTACCTTCTGGGAATTATAATACTGGAATTTACCTTGGGTCATGCCAGAAGTACTTGGGGAATCACAAAAGTGTATGTAGTGATATTCGAGGAACTATTTGGTAGTGAATATCAAACTGGAGTGTGTTGTTTACCCCTAAACTATTTCTCCAACATCATGAAAACATATTTTCTATCCTTCACTTGACCTTTCCTTTAGGCCGATATGTCAAAAAAACCCTCTGAAGATAGCATTCTATGAATATATCTGCTGTTAACTGGCTGTTTATGAGCACTGAAAGGATATAAGGTCACAAGCGCACAATCTTTAATAGCAACTTATATGTCTTCTTAGCAGATAGGCATGTTAGAAAAATTCTTTCACACGGATAAATTGGCATAACATATACCCTTTCTCTAATTCTATGTTTTCTATTTCATGTTACAAATGAACTTGAATTCAATAGATATATTGTATACACTGTCTTAAAATTATTTGTCTAGGCAAAAGAGTGCAGTACAACAAATTGTATGTGGTTCTCTCCTCATTGTTTACATGAAAAACTAGGATGTTGGTTAGATCAATCAATGCATGGATGTTTTGAAAATAAGGATATGTTTTGAAAATAATTTCATTAGGATAGTTAACTACCTGATTATTAAATAAAGTTTTAATACCTTGTGTATGAAAATATTTGCAATGAATACTCACTTTTGTTGTCTGCTACCTGACATAAAATAGTGATTTTTATCCTTAACTCTGAAAATATTATATTTCTTTGTTGCTCATATTGAATTTGTTGCTTTAGATTTTCATAGAGAAAATTACAAAAGATTGAGTTGATTCTCTAGCAATATCCTCTATACCTAAAAGTCATTTTTAATGATCCCTGGAAATGGCTTGTTTTACTAAGATTTATCAGTTGTTTTCTAAATGTTGAACACAAGGAACATTTCCATTTAATATAAAAGTCAAAGAAAATGTTACTGTCAACAGGATGAAAATAATAATAAACAATTATATGTGTACTCACACACACTGAAAGAAAAGGAGTTTAGTATTTACACAGATTTATTTGAAGAGGGTTTCCTAAGAGGTATTCAGGAAATTCCAATTCCCTCCCAATGAGTCTTGCCCAACCAGGCTAGGAACACAATGTGAGCTTCCAGTGATTCAGTCCACAAGGCATAGAGGGTAGCAGATGTTGATTTCTTTCTCTACTTCTAAATGGGAGCCAAGTGGTGCCGAGGTTCAATCTGGGATTGACCTTGACATTTGTATTCAGTCCTCAGTACATTATATTTCTTCTAGACCTTTAATCTTTTGTTGAAATCATCAATAATAACTTGTATTCTACAAGTTACTTTTCATCCCAGGAATATGAAAACATTAAAATAAAAGGCTGTCGATCATAATACAGAGACATATTCACATGGGGCGGAGCTGCCATCCGGCTCTACCCATGCTCAGCTGAGCAGGGTCCAGGAGAGAGGGTGGGTTATTGTCTTGGCCTGTCACTCCAATAGGGCCTCAGAAGAAGCCAGAGCACCCTCACTAACCGTAATCACAACTATTTTCAACATCCAGACTCCACAGTTCATCAGAGCCCTGCCCAAGAGAGCAGCTCATTTCAAGCCCAGGTATGCAGGTCTTAGCAGCTAAAGTCACCGGGCCTCTGTGGAGATGGAGCTGGGGTCCCTTGCCCCCCACCTCTGCCTTCTCTGGTAGGCCTACTGGACCCTCCCACAAACTGTCTCCTGACTGTTGGCCATGATGCAGAGAAACAGACACATGGGCATCCAGTTCTTTCTGATGCTTTCAGCCAAAAGGTGGCCACATAATATCTCAAACTATTAGGAACCAACCACATTCTAGAAACTCAGAAAGTAAATTCAAGACCAGAATTAGGCCAGATTTGCCTATAACCAACCAGAGGGGGAAATGGATTTATCAATACCATTTTAATGCATGTGCTTTAATGGTCAATGTAATTAGTGCTGGCTAAGGGAGCAGGCATGGAGGTCAGGGGTGGGTGGGAAATGAGGGTCTTTGGTGGTGGGAACACACTGGTGGTGGGAGTGGTGATGAAGTATGAATCTTTCTAACAACTCTATTATGGAAATCTTTATACTTTGTACATCATGGTATTTCAATTAAAAAAGGAAAAATAGAAAGGTAAATTATATGTTTTTTTTCTGATCATAGTAACAAAACATGCAAGTACCCTGTCAAATTATCACTTACCTGTCTTTCTGACCCTTGTTTCCTGATATTTTTTCTGCTCCTCTACCCATCTTCTAGTCACTGTCTTATTTTTTGTTGTAGCAATGACCAAGGGCCAATCATACTTAGTTGTGGTGTTCAAATATTTCCCATAATATCTTCCAGGGTTGCACACCTATTCAGTGTCATGCATACACACAAACTGGACCGGTCTCAGACTTGTTTCATTGCAATTCTTTGTACTTTCCTGTTTTGGTTCTCAATAGGGTGTCACTGTGATGCTCTGTGATGCAATATGCTTGACAAGATTTGCATTACTAATATAGTGCTTGCACACGCCTTGCTATGTAGTAGAGATTCATTACTATTTTACAAACTGTCCCAAGCTACTGAGACACCTAGATCATGTTTTTTCGTTTCTGTTTGGGGCCCGTAACTCTCTTGTCTGTCTGAGTAGTCCCAGTCTCTTCAGGTAGGCCTCTCTCGATGAGGTCTATATTTTGTATTTGGTTATATCAATACAAAGGGTAGCTTGGCTTCGTGGTGGTTCTTGTGGCTCTCTGTAGATTATGATGAGGGCCCTAGGGTTGAAGGCTGGCTGCTGGGTGGGGGTCTCAGGGAGGTCGGATGTGGATGGAGGCCCTCTGGGTGGGGGGGGGTCGGCTTGTTGGGCTTTGCTGGGGTGGTGGGCCGGGCTGCCCCTCCCTCGGGCGGGTGAGCGCTGGTAAAGTTAGAGCCGGAGCTCTCCCCATGTTGGTCTCTGGCCGCTCTGGCAGTTTGAAAGCTGCTGGGGTGACTCTGAGCCTGCGCGATAGGCTGGTCTGCGGGTGGGGTCGCAGGGAGTCGGTGTGGAAGGAGGCCCTCGGGTGGGGGGGGGGTTGCTTTCGGGGCTCTCTGGGGTGGTGGGCAGGGCTGACCCCCTCCTTCCTGCGCCCGTCTAGTCATCTAGCACCTAGATCACACTAAGCACTTTTGGGTGGCACCAGGGGTCAAATTGGCAGCCTCACACTTGATTGGCATTTTTGCCTGGTCTTATCTTAGCACCCACTTTTCCTTAATTAAACAGAAGGATGCATTGTGATTTAAGTTGCATTTGATTTTGACTCACAGACCCATTTCATTATAATCAATAAGGTAAATTAATGTATGGTACATGGAAATAAAATGTCATGTACTACAGAACTAGAGTCATTTTCAACCTTTAAAATACCTGGAATCTATCTCATAAGCTTGTAAGGAATAACAACAAAATGTCTTTTATTTTCATTACTTAAATCTTTGTGTTATTTTGATACACTGTTTTGACCATTCTTTTTCAGAATCATGAGTTCTTCCAATCCATCTCTGTGTACCTTCTCAGCACAAGGCACAGAGGTGATTATCAGTGAGCTTTATCAAATGTGTGTATAGCCTCAAGAAACTTGACAATTCAGCTCAAAAACAGAAATAGTGTCCAAGTGACAGAATATCCGAGAGTCAAAGACTTCTTAGAGACATAGTTAGGTACTTGGAGGTGTTGCTTGGTTTGGGTCTTCCAGAGAATCATATATACGTTAACAGCATTCCTGGAAAAGAAAAGGCCATTGAAACAACCTTAAGGATGTTTCTAAAGCAGGAGTAAACAGAGGAAACTATAAAGTAGGGTCTTAGTAAGATATGTGGGTTTTTCTCCCCATACAGAGGGGAAATTAGCGATTGAAGCCATCTGGCAACCAGAACCCCTTAAACATGCTGGAAGGAACTCTGATGTTTCCCTGCAGGCACACGCATAAGCCTGGCTCTGCCTGCCCCCCTCTATTTTAATGCTCACTCCTTCCAAATCACAAAATGAAATGGAGTTTTCTTCAAAGTGACAGTTAAATCTCAGCCCCTCGCCAACTGCTGTACCGGTGCAGCTTAATTCTGTAATCCTTTTGCCCTCCATTCCTTGTTGTGGTTAGCAAATGCCAGGGAATATTGGAGTGACAAGCAAGTTCTCTATGCCTGACACCTCTGCCAGAAGACTTGATAAACTGCAGAGACCATCACAGTCATTTTTCAGGTGCAGACTCAGAAATCTGACCCAGGTGGAACCAGTCCTTGGGGGGCAGAACTTGCCTCCTCCCTTCTGGCTTCCTTTTCTTGTCTTAAATATCTGTGTACTTGGCACATTGCTCAGCATTATTTCCAAGGGAATGCTTCAGGGGGGGATATTTTCCCTACATTTTTAAAATTGAGTGACATCAAGTCATATGTTTTGTTGTCCTTCCATTGATAATGCTCTGCCCTGCCTAAAGGGAGAAGCTGAGAATGGACAAATGCTGAACTCCCAGAATGGATTGTAGTTCTGTTCTACAGCATGTAGTTTTTCAGAATGAAGAGATACATCACGAGGGGCATGATTTCCCACACAATATCTATCCTGCAACACAATTCTCACATGACCATCCTTTACTGAGGAATCTAGGGAACCCCCTCTTCATTTTATACACCATCATTCTTCTCGGTATATTCAAGAGGTGCCTCTGTGTTCTCTTTTGCTCTTTCTACCTTGCTTCCACTTTCCATCCTGTCACCATCCCTTCCTCTTCTCTCTCTCTCCTCTTCCCCCCTACCTTTGTTTCTCTGGAACAATATTAGTATTCTGTGATACACTTTTAAGCAAAACCTGAGAAAGGAATTAATCTGTCACTAAGAATGAATGTACGGACAGTGATTTATGCAGATGTTGTACTCAAACTACTGGTGTTTGTTTCGCCTATACTTCTCACATCCCTTCTCAGAGACAGCACACAAGCTTCCATTTAAAATAACTCTGGAGCTTTGGTATACCACTTCTTGTCACCAGACAACTCCAGCAGAAGAGCAGGAGGTGACTCATGCAGCCAGATAGAACCTTGAAATTTCAGAAGCTCTGATCTCCATACTCTTGGTCTGACAGAGAGGCTGATGCACAAATTCTCTGGGAGCTTAAGTTCATCAGCCTTTTTACTTTAGGAACACCTGGGCATCCATTGGTCTTGACCGCTGTTACCCAGCCCTCAGTGCTTTGAGTTTCTGGTCATAGGCAGGGGAAGATTCGTTAGAGCTGGCTTCTGCACTGTTTTCTGGCAGCAAGGTTGGGAGTCTCCCTAGAGAGCTTATTTTTCTGAAATTCCCCTGTAGTTTTCCATACATAAGTAGGCTGGATGAGGTTGTGAGGAAAAAGTCTTGCTTTAGAACACTCATCTGAATCAAACTTTTTAAATCCTTTGAGTTCAAAATCTATTTGTCAAGGAAACTTCAAGTAAACAAGTAAACAAGTCACCTCTCCATCCCCCAACCAGGCCAGCTCAGAGAGCAGCTGGCTGCTGTATTATAGTCTTGCTCTTGTATTATTATTCTTGCACTTAACCAGCAAGGCCAAAGCGTTGTTTCCTGAAGGACAGGTTTCGTTGCATGTTTCTTTTGCCATTGTGTCTGTGATGACAAGTATTTTCCCCCCTCTGCCTCTTCTGTCTGGTGATTCATCTGGGATTTATCTCCATAATGAGAAAAGGGAGATAGGGAAATGCTGGGGCATTTTTCTCTGACTTAGATTATTTGTCATTTTGATATTCCGTTTAAAAGATGCTTTTCAGATATTTAAATGTATGTGTGCTCACATAACAGTTCCAGGGATGGATTGCAAATGACACCACCGCTGCTTTATCTTTCTCCTGCTCTAGGCATGGCTCCTAGACTGGTTACCAGCAGGGGATTGGGTTAGGAAAAGGGCCTTTAAAAGAACTATGAACTGTGATGTCATGAACTGTGATGTCTCTCTCTTTGTTCCTTCTAAGATCCTAACTCCAGAGTATTGATTTCTTTACTCATCATCTGGGATATGCTTCAAATATCCCAAGCTAACAGCTAACAGACAGGGAATAAGACTTGAACTTTATTAATCTAAACTACCTCCCCCATACAGACATACACATCATAAAAACGAATTACTGAGTGAGATCCTCTATTTTTCTGAATTATGATTAAAGGTATCAAAGAGAATAAGCTGCATTTATAAACAAACTTTTATATTATTGGAGCGAGTTCAGCCAAAGCATGTGTAGCTTTCACTATGCAGGCAGTGATCAGAATCTGAAATGTAGAAGTTAACAGGTTCAAGACCAATTATTCTAAAATTGATGCTTCTATATGGAAGAGCATAAGAAAAGATTAAGCATCCACATTACTAAAAGCACATCGACTGGATCTGAATGAGCACTAGAATCTTAAAAAGGCAATTTCATGAAAAATATTTAAAATGACCATGCTTTTTTTTTTTCTCCAAGGATATTTTTTTAAGTATTTTATTATACCTCCGTGAGATATACAAATAAAAAAGATATACAATTAAAAAGTTCATATTTGGGTTTTGGTCATACAGTGTTCCAGCACCCATCCCGCCACCAGTGCCCATCTCCCACCACCAACGTCCCCGGTTCCCTCCCCCTTCCCTAGCCCACCTCCACGGCAGGTTCTTTATTTCTTTCCCTTTCTCTCTCTTTCTCTTTTCCTTCCCTTCCAGACTATGGATTACAGAACATACATTAAAAGGTTGTCATGTGTATCCTTTTTGCCTCTATTTAATGCTCAGTTCTAGGTTGGCATTAGTACCCTCGACAATTATTAGCACACTGTTCCATTTTCTGTCTTACCTAACCTCTGACTCCCACACGTTTGTGATAATTTCCACCCTTGACAAGACCTCCTGATATATGTTTCACTTGACCTTGGATATTGGTATCATAATATGTACATATATTGAGTGTCTACTATGGCCCTGTCTCTGTATGTAGTTCTGTGGCTATACTGGAAAACAGAAAGGAAACTTCTGGTTAAATCGGTTTTGACTGGTTCTGGGGAAAAGAGATAGTAAATGAGAGTGTAGGAATTTTTAAAGAGAAAAAGTCAAATAAATATAGATCTAGGATGGAGTGAGCCACATTCTGGCCTCAAGTTGAAGTGGAACTGGACAGAGCAGGATGGATAAAGTCAAGCACTTGAAAATCTAACAAAAGAAAGAAAGATGCTCCCTCACCAATATGTGGTGGGTCCCAATGAATAACCCTGATTAGTCCTTTGTCATGGCATTAAAAGGGGTCAATTTAAGGCAAGATAATGGAGGTCCTCTGACCTCCATTATTATAGAGCCAACTTTTGAGCAGAAAATTACAGATCTCTCTCATACAAATGACATATTTCCCAGCAGCAGTTTAGCTTCCTAGAATTCTTAGAAATACCAAGATCATAGAAATTCCATAAAAATACCAATCCCCCTGTCAATTAACTTTAATAACTATTCATCTAATGCCTACTTTGTGAAAGGTGCTATACTAGATTTTGATGCAATATGGTGGCAGCAATGACTTTCAAATATCATCTGTCCTGACTGATTATTCTCAAAATTTGTCACCCATAATTCCATCCCTAATTTCTCAGTTTCTTTTACTCAAGGCAAAAAAAGATGCAACATGTACGGTCAGATGCATGACTATGCTGTTCTAGCTTACAGAATCCTAAACTACAAAATTAGGAACTCTGGTCTTTTGTCTCAGAAGACATATATAATAAGCTACACAGTGGTTAACAGAGCTTCTAACTCCTAAGCTTTGCAGTACAGCCTACAGTTAATTGTATAAAGGTCAAGTTTTTCAGAAATGGGTGTATTGAATACCTTGAGTTGATTGAATACCTTGAGATGATTGAATATCTTGAGTTTTTATATATTCTGCAAATCAGTCCACGAAAATTATTTCCTAGTGTTTTTCTGACTTTAATTGAAAAGATAATTATCAGGAACTGTTGGGGAGCCGCTGGGGTCTTCAACAATACCAGGAAGAGAGTTTCCTTCTACCTCCGAAGCCGGTGGGGAATGGATGACAATTCAGAAATCCAGCCCAGATTTTTTTTTTTTTTTTTTTGCTTTTTGGGTCACACCTGGTAATGTTCAGGGGTTACTCCTGGCTCTGCACTCAGGAATCACTTCTGGCTTTGCTCAGGGGACTGTATGGGATGCCGGGATCAAACCTAGGTCGGCTGCAAGCAAGGCAAACGCCCTACCCACTGAACTATTGCTCCAGTCTCCCCACCCCCCACCCCGGCTCAGTTTTAAAAGGGCTTTACTATCACAGGTTCCGATATACAATCCAAGAGCAGGGAAAACTCCAGACTCTGGGTTCCCAGCTAGGCCCCAGCCATGTGTAGGCCAAGGTGGCTGCCACCTCTGGTTGAGGCACAACAGAGAAAGGAGAGAATGGAGAAACAAAACTCCAAGGGAAGCCGAAATGTCAAAAGAGCAGCTTCTCTCTTCTTGCTGCTTATTTATAGATAGAAATCCGCCAAAACTTCCCAGCCCAACCCATTGTGGGCTGAGCTATCAAAAGATGAAAACAGGTAAATAGCTCTATTGAAATGCAGCACTTCAAGTGGCCTTCTGGTCTTTACAAGCACCCAGAGCTGATTCAAAGCCTCCCTAGCACATCTGGGAGGAGCTGCAAGCTAAATGCAGCTGGAAGCTAAGTAAGAGGTCACCCAACAAGGAACCATGGTGAAAGAATGAGTGTAGGGAACAGGGTTTGAGAACAGAAGTAAATCCTTGCAGATCTATAAAACAATCTCTAAAACACTAACTACCAAACGAGCACAGGGACTGCAAAGTTACTGTACACTTTTATGGCAAAGCAACAGAAGTAAAGGATATAACTTTTATATTAGAAATATAATCGAGAGTGTTGGTGGTACTTTGAATGTTTTTTTGAATATTTTGGTGGTTCCTTTTTAATGTATCTGGTTCATGGTGTGAGTCAGAAAGTTGTCCTGGTGTATATGTTTCATGATTATACTCTCTGATTTTGCTTTAGAGATGTCATCCTACTGTTTTTGCCTTCTTTATATATTTTGACTAGCTAGAATTTTCATATTTATAAGCAAACTTTTGTGCTAAGTTAAGGAATTACATTCCCTTTGTTTAGGAGTAGGGTTTCTTAGACTTCTAGCCCCTGACCACACAAAATGCCCTCACTTACACCCTAAATTGTTTTTTTTGCTCCTAGTGATTTTTTGGTATTTATTCAAATTTTGTAATGTTTATGCTAGTGGAAAGCAGACCCTTAGAAACACTACCATACTTGATATTTGCATAGTTTAATTTCAATTTCCTAATTACGATTGTTCTCATGAAGTTTCAGAAAACCTTGCACTGATTTTCAAGGTGGCACTGCTCTTGGCATTTATTGTAGACCACTATTTGTTGTATTTGCATAGGACTGTCTTTTGCATTGAAATTTATTGAACTTCCTAGTTACTAAACACTAGCATAAATTTTAATTATTGTGATTATCAAATGCTCCTGCATGTTTTCAAAACACATCCAAGCCATTCCTAAACTGACAGCTTTCATTCTTTCCAATGGTGGATACTGTTGTAAGAATTTTCACCTTTGGGATGGGACATACAGCTGCTTTGCATGTACAGGTAGAGAGACTGGAGCATTTTCAGGCTTACTGTACATCTTCTAAAACAATTCAGTCAGGCAATGTGGGGAGTCATGCCAACAGACACAGATGGGGAGAAACACCAGTCTTGTCATACTGATTTACCAATTACATATTGAATTCAGTGTACCCTTTACTGTATTCAATCTGGTTTTCTAACCCCTTAAGCATGGTGTTTGTTTTACTGTCACATCTTTATTATCCTGGATTTATTCTATTCTTGGAAATGTTAAAACCTCTAAACTCCTATGGGAAGATGCATAACCAGAGAGATTTGTACAATTAACTGACATAATTTAGATTATTTCAAAGGCTTGGCAATATTAGTGTTATTGCTACAACTGATTATTGTTTTATCACATGTTGTTATGTGCTTTAAACAACATATAATATTTTGATATTGAGTAAATATCTAAACTTTGGCTATTTGAGTCAATTGATCCTGGAGTCCTACAACTAACACTCTGGTGCCATTAAACTAGTCACATTCCTTCTCTGGGATTCACATGTACCATGAGAAAACCATGGGAATAGACTTTAAAATATAAGTATATAAATGCTATTTAAATTTTGAAATAAAACATATGTAGCGTACTAATGAACTGGAAGAAGACTTAAAAAAGTACTGAATGAATTCCAGTCACAAATATAAATGGTCAATCTTTATTCCTTCTTTTTTCCCTTCCTCTTCCAAGCCTGGGTATAGTATGATGAACTATATTACCTTATTGCTGAGCCAAAATTTAAGTGAATAAATCTGCAGAAATTGCAATAGCTGTTGTATATCATGCAAGAAGTGTGACCACACTTCTAGTCCTGTCCCGTCATTGTCCAGTGACTGACTATTACACAGTTGCATAGGCAGTTATTTATCCTGCCACTTAATAGCGTCATGCATTTAAAAAAATAAGAAAACATTCAGATATGGGCATCTTACAGTCAAGGGTATATAAATAGATAGGGGAACTGTAGGTCCAAAGGTAAAGGTGGGATTTTAGTGTAGGACAGCAAGAAAGGAGAATCTATACGCTCTGATTGGTGATTTTAGGGAAAGAGGCTAGAGGTGGCGATATGACGAGCAGGGCTATAAATGACTTGACACTTAATGCGCCTTATACTAAAACCGTATTTTAATTTCTTCACTCTTAATATCTCTCTGGTGATAAAAGGTAAAGAAAACCTGATTAATAAATGTTGGATGCTTTTTTCCCCTCCCCATTGCCATGAAGACCCATTTTATACTTGATCAAGATTCTATTTTCCAAAGAAGACACCTTATGTGTTACCTCATTTGGGAGTAACCAATGGACTTTTATGTTATAATTTAGCACAACTAGTCTAGTAAGTCTGTGTAATGATCTCCTACTGGATATTTCATGAAATTTACCTTTACACCAAAGCCATTGGTTCTTTAATTCCTACCTAAGGATACAAGTCTCTAAGTATACATCATTTTAAATATGCACAATGTTTCAAAATATTTCTCTGTCTTCTGCAATATATACTTATTGCAGATTTCTCCTGCAATACATACCTATTTCAGGAGGAGGGAAGTCAAAGCTCTGACGGTAATTGTGGAATTGATGATGCCACCAGACAACGTAAATATGGCTAGCCCTTTTATATTACACTTCAGGAGCTTATTAAAACATCTCAGTTCATGTATTAATTAAATGTATTTAAGCTGAACTCTTTAAAAGCCTTTTAGGAATGAAGAATTGCATGGAAAGTATCTTGCCCACACTCACTAGAGGACAAAGTATGTCCTGTGGTCACCCCTGTTCTCTTTCACCCTGCTGACCCCTGTCTCTGCCCTCAGGCAATCTGCTGCACCCCAGCCTAGCCATCTGCTCTTCGCAATGAGAGAGCAGTGTGGTAGCCATAAATCCTGGCAGACAGAGCTGTCTGGCAGTGGGCATGACAGTGTGCAGTATGGAGCTTTTGGCAAGGGCTCATGGAGCAGTGCCTGCAAATCCAAGCACTGTGAATGAGAAGATGGAAGGATGAGTGCCTGGATTTTTCCTTAGTCCCAGGTGATATTTTCAGGAGCAGCTATATATCTTTGTCAGCAACTCCTGTGTACCTCTGTGTCATCATTATTGACTTAGAGAACTGAACCTCTTAGATTTTATGTCTTTCAAACTTTTTTCTTGTACTTCCTTCAAAATTGATTTTTTGTTTAACTTAAAATAATTGAGTAAAGCCTTTTAAAATGACTTATTTTATTTTTGAGGGGGATTTTTATAATTGATTGACCACCTCTAGATAACATCAATGAGCACATTCAAGTGAATCCAGTTGAATGCCGAATTATGTATTATAAGACAGAAGAAGACAAATCAATTGTTTTTGTCTTTTTTTTCTTGGTTTAATAGGGAAAATCAGTAAAAATAATAGCAAAACTGAAAAGCAATTTATCTAAATCCCACGCCTTTATGTAATGTGATATATGTTTAAGCAATATGCATATTATTGAAGCTTGAAGTCCTGAAGCCATTTGGTGAGCTCTTGAAGGCATGAAGCTATTTAGGACCTAGATATTCAATAATGTTATGCCACGCCCTTAATATATCTTGCAGGTAACCAAGAGTCAACCAAGGTTTTGCTGAGTTATATTTGTTCTTAGAAAGATATGCACTACTATGAGGTTTAATTTAAATTGGTACTTTAAAAGGGCTGGGGGAGGGGGAGGGAACTGGGGACGTTGGTGGTGGGAGATGGGCACTGGTGGCGGGATGGGTGCTAGAACACTCTATGACCAAAAACCAAATATGACCTTTTTAATTGTATATCTTTGTAATTGTAAAAATAAAAAAAAATTAAAAAAGTGCTTGTGGCTCTCTATGGTAAAATAATATTTATTGTCTGAGTAATAGCAACAAAATACATGTTTACAGGTAAACATGAAGATACTACATAGACAACATAAAAAACTATAGATCCATCCCATATGGCATGAAACGTATTCCAACTGTCTGGGCAACTTCTTGACATGTATTTGAAAGATTCTCTCTTTTTTCTACCCTGGATCAGTATTTCCAATTTTGTCCAGTATAAGTTTTTCAAAGAAGAGCAGGTTTTGGAGTTGTCTTCTCTTTTTTCCATGCACATAGTGATTTTATAAGGGACTATATACTGGTGTTTGGGATGTGGACATATATGCATATATAAAATATATCATTCAGAATTAAATTCAAATGTATAGTAAATTTGATGACTGTATAAATATCTATAACTATGTTATATAGAAAATATTTAGAATATATTTTATTTAGCTTATAGTAGGGATTTTGCTGAAATTCATCACCAGCAAAAGTAGTCTATATCTTCTGTAAATAAGAGAACTTTGTGTAGATTTAATTTTTATTCTTATGTACATAGGAAATGACTATACTGCTAGATAAATTTAGATATTTTTCTCCAACTGGTATAGTTCATTTTTCTGACTTTTCTAATAATAATTTTATAGTAATTTTTAATTAATTTGAGAGCAATCATTGCAAAAATCCTACATTATACTTTCAAACATGCATGTTGCTTATCAAATATATTTTAAAACATTAATGATGGCAAATTATAGTCTTAATTATGAATCCTGGAACTTGAATTCTAGACTATCTACAAATATTACAAATAATATTCAGTAATACATAATCCCAACATCAGTTTTCTAATACTAATATCTAAGTATATATACTAGTATCTATACTAGTATTTTCTAATGGAAATACTAGTATCTAAGTATTTCTAATGGAAATACTAAGGAACCAGAGCATTTTATGAATCAGAACAATTTTTGTTATTCACAAATAAAAACAAGTTATACAATTCTATAGGATATGATAGCATGAAATATAATTCATAGTACATGAATCTGCATCACAGTTACACTGTAATAGCCATATATAAAAAATATAGGTAAGTGAATGCTCTCTTATTTCTCTTATATCTGCTTACTTTGCCAATAAAACATGTAATTTGACTTTTTAGTCAATATTTTTAAATATGTCTTACTAAGGGAAGTTCATGTAGCTGTCAAATAATACTTAGATATTCATACCAAGTTACTATAATACCAGCATGCAAAAATGTACAATGAGCCGGAGCGATAACACAGTGGATAGAGTATTTGCCTTGCAATGTGGCTGACCTGCGTTCGATCCCCAGCATCCCATATGGTCCCCCGAGCACTGCCAGGAGTGACTTCTGAGTGCAGAGCCAGGAGTAACCCCTGAGCATCTCCAGGTGTGACCCAAAAAAGCAAAAAAAAAAAAGTGTACAATGACTCCAAATATTGAAATCACTGATATTTATTTTTCTGGTTAATTTAGGTTTTGGTTATTTTTAATAATAGATCCAAGAAAGAAGCTTTTCAGTGTTGAGGTAAAAATTCATTCCTATGTGAAACTGACAAATTGATGATATGTCAGAAGACAATAATATTTCCTTCACCAAAATAATATTGTTCTGTAGAGCACTAAGCCTCTGGTAACCAAAATCCTTCCTAAAAGTCTAGTGATAGTTCTATCATATATCGGTTTTATCATATAACTTTAAGAATTGTTGCTTAAGAATTTCCCTTCTCTTCTTTCTTCTATTTCCAGCATTATAGTTTTAGTGCAGATACTGAGAAGCCATCATGGTTGGTCATTTACCCACTTTCAACACACATCTCCCATCTGGAGTATCAATAAAAATGCTTTGAACAAAAAAATAAATTTTATAAAGGGAAAAAAGAATTATTACATTTGTATTAAAGTCTGGTGCATGATCTGGTCCATGAAAGACATTGCCTAGTTAAAGACCTGTACATTGGAAGTATTTTTTTAGCCTTTGCAGTGTGTATTTTTACACAGCATCATTTCATCTTTTTTTTTTTTAAACTTTCTAGGTAGTCAGTATCTCATTTTTTGGTGTTTTGTCCAAGGGAGTTCGGCTGGTAACTGATGGAACTATGACTATGATTTTAAGCCTACTCTATTTATACTGATTTCTCCTGTATCTATAAATTATTGCTATTTAAAAAATCTGAGCTCTTGATGGGTAAGAAAAGACATTTTTCTACCTCACTGTTCCCCTCAGTGTAGACTAACATCCCTAATTCTTTTCAACCATTATAGTAGGGTCAGAATTGCTGAGATGTGAAATGAAATATGGACCAATTAATAATTGTTTATGAGAGACTCTGTGACATGACTGAGCCTACTTTTTTTTCTGCTCTTCTATAGACGAGTTCATAGGGGTTTGGCAGATAGATTAATTTAAGGAAATCGTTGCTGACACTGGGTACCACTTTCTGGATAAGCATTTCCCAGTAAATTACTATTTCCTGAGATAGGTAATTTCTAATCCACATGTTCATTCTCACTCTTTAATTTTATCTCCTCTTGTTCTTTCTCTCTTTGTCTCTCCTCAATTTTCTATTGCACTTCCTTTCCTTCTATCACTTAATTATTCTCACGAACACACGCAGGGGCATGCATACACACAAAGTACATGTGTATTAAAAAGTAAGTTATTGCTGAGACATTAGCATATTTAAAAGTCATTTATATTTGCTAAAATAGTAAAAAGCAAATGTAGCTGCTTGCAAATAGAGAGAGGTCTCTATGCCAATTATAAAAAAGAGGGAACGTAGTGAGGTAAGAGTAAATTTTCTTGGTGATTGCATTACCAAAACAAAGTCAAAATTAATTAGCAAGTTAGCATTTTATAGACGATGAACAGCTAATGATGCAAGGAGTTGGACTTCATCACCTGTATCACTTGTCTTTCTGTTGTTCATCAATTTGCTCAAACAGGTACCAGTAACATCTCTGTACATTCTGTCGCATGCTAGTATAGCCCAAGGGCATCTGCTTGCTCCAGGAACAAAAAGAATCTCAAACCATTCCATCAGGTCATGGGAATGAGGTCTATAATTGTTACTGGTATTTTGCATATCAAATATGACACGGGTGGCTTGCCAGGCTCTGTTCGACTTCACATTGAACTGTATAATTCACAGAAGGTGGTGGTTTTGGTGATATACTTGAATATGCCCAGGACTTACTCCTGACATTGTGTTCAGGCATCACTCCTGGTGGTCTCAGCGGATCAAGTGAGTCGCTGGAGATTGAGCTCATCAGCCACAAGCAATGCAAGTGCCTTACCCATTGTACTATTTCTCTGTCCCCTGAAAAATTGGCTTTAAAAGTAACATTCTCTCCATACAGTGACGACCATTCTGTTAAATGGATCATTCTTATGCTGTCAGAGCCTGCCTCCTCAATGTAGAGTATGGAGTATTAGAAGCAGCCATGTTTTATTTACTCATAGAATAGTCTGAGTAGGAAAATATAGTAGAGAATGCAGAGATTGTGCAAGTCTGAAATGAAATGCTAAGCTGTAAGTTTAGAGAAGATGATAAAATTTAGGTGGAAAAGCCCATTATAGAAGCATTTAAATGAAATTAGAACTTTTGAATTTTGTTAAAAGATGATTTCCAGAAACTAACACCAAGAAGTAGTTGTGGTCCCAACAACTTCAGTTAACCCTGATACAAACTAGTTTCTCTGACTTTTTTTTTAAAAAAAGTGATGAAATTGTAGGATAAAACAATCTTATTCCACCACTGTGGCTTCATAGACATAATGTATTCCATTGTCAGGAATTAATTGCCATTAATTACTCTTGTTCTTTCTTCTATTGAATATCTCAAAGAGTAAACTTACCCCGGAATTAATACTGCAGAAAAAAAAAACTGTCTAACATGTGTCTGAATTTAAGGATGAAATAAAAACAACTTTGCTTTACCAAGGTCATGTAACACAGAAAAGTTCTATTGAACATTTTACAGTTTAGCTGAAGAGGATTTTGCAACTTTTATTGTACAAAATACAGAGTTTTCCAGTGTGCTTATTCAAACAAGTGCTGTTTTCATTTTGACTTTATTGCCTTGTACATTTAAATGTATTATTTGCATTTGTAAGAATAGGTATGCATATTTTAAAATGCATTTTTTGTAAGTAACAGTATAATAAGCTCATGACCAGTGGGATCCACGTTCCAGGAATAAAGTAAGCATGCTTTGTATTCACTAATGAAATACATATGCTTCATGGTACCAAAAAACAGTCATTAATCTTGATAAAAGAAATGTGGCAGGGCCTTAGTATTAATTCCTGGAATATGGTAAGAATCACATTCCAGGAAGAAAGTAAGCAAGTTTTGTAACTTCTAATGAAATACACATGTATTCATGAAACCAAAAAACATAGTCACTAATCTTGATAGAAAAAAAATGATCATGTGGTAGGGCCCTTCTACCAGGGCTTTTAGTATCAATTTTATTACACAAACCTATTGCTAGATGCTAACATAGGATGTTTTCCTCATAGTTTATAGGAAGCCCAATACATGGTGGGCAGGTATGGATTTTCTCTTAGGCTTGTGTGCTGAGATTCCTGTACTTTAGTTACCTGTAAATTTCTCCTGAGTCTCAGGGGCATTCCTAATTCATTCTTGGATCTCAAATACTTTTGGTTTCAATGATGTAACTGATTCTCACAGCCAGATATGTTGAATGTGTATTTGGGTGAAACCATTTGTTTACCATTTAAATCACTGGTTAGAGGGATAAAAATAATGCCAATAGATAATGTTTGATCCTCATTGTACATAAGTCATCCAATGATATTAATGGATGCTCTGATACGAGACTCTATATTACTTGAAGAAAGTCTTTGTGCAGCCCAGGCACCCAACAAAATTGCCTCATTTTGCACTAAGCATATTCCCTATGATGTACTGTGAAACTGCTTTTAATGATAAAGGCTGCATATATGGTTTTGTTTTATTTTTTGGGTCACACCTGGTGATGCTCAGGGGTTACTCCTGACTCTGCACTCAGCAATTATTCCTGGCCATGCTCAGGTGACCATATGGGATGCTGGGGATCGAACCCGGTCAGCCACATGCAAGGCAAATGCCCTACCGGCTGGACTATCACTCCGGCCCCAATGCTACATATATGGCATTTGCTGTGCTCACTAGTTCATGAGAACTCTGGGGAAGAGAGTGATATAAACACACTAAGAACTTTATTATTATACTAGATGGGGTGGGGGTTAGGGAAGCAAAGTAGAAATCACTCATGAATGAAAGCATTACTGTCGAGCCTGCTTTGGATACAAAGGGGGCTTGTGTTGATGTTCCCCTTACAGTTTCATGTGCTATAGGGCAACCGGTAGCTGTTCAATGTCATTAGTGTTCAGTGTCACATCCTCAGCTAGCCCTCTTCTGCACAGTAGCCTTCTGTGTTGAGTATATTCCTTAAAACTCTCCCCCTAGGCCTGCCTAGTCTCTTTTTCCCATCAATATCTTTTCTAATACCCACTGTCAGAGTCACTAAAAACTGTGAGGTTTGTTTCTTGACAAATGTCCCATTTTCACAGGCAGTTGAACTGAACTGCAGCTTGTGCTCCATTCAAACATGTCAATAAACATTATTGCAAAGACGTAGAAGCAATAATGGGAATGTATAAAACTCACCTTTATTGCTTCTTGCCATGAATTTACACGCTACTCTAAGCAGCTTTCATTCCCTCTGGAAGAAGCTGCGCGAAAATACGTTTTGGATTGTGGATACCAAAGATACTGATTTGGGTGCAATAGTTTCTAGAAATTGGAGGTGCTACTTACTAGCTTTACCAACTCAAATGCTCAAATGTGAGCATTTGATTCCATGCATTCAAACGTATATGGATAATGCCATTGTCACTGATAGATTCAGAGTCTGCTGGGTTGGGGATGTGGGTATAAAATATCACAAAGACACACTGAGAATTTTTCTCAGGATAAAGCTACTTTAACACAGGTTCCTAAGGCTCTTAATTTTCAGTAAGAAAATGAACAGAAGAATGGTCAAAAAATAAAAGAAGAAAGGAAAAAGAAAGAAACTGAACTTTATTATAGGAAAGAGATTTCACTCTGAAATTGTGGAGGGCCAGCTATTTACCAGACCAACTAAACTTATGTTTGAGGTGGTGGCCAGAATGTTATAATGAATCTTTCTGAATGAAGTGTCAGGTTGAGGATTGGCATGTATCTGGCATTAAGTTATGTAGAGGATTGACATGTCTGTAGTGACTACTCCAAAATATTCCCCTAAATGTGTCATGATCCTGTTGCAGTGAATTTCAAAATCAACATTAACAAATTAGAAATAAACCAATCAGTATTTGTGTGGTTCATAATAAAAGAGATTGTAATCTTGAGACAAGGAGACTGCCCTCCAAGAATCCAGCAGATTTCCTTGAGTTCTGATTTAGTAGTATGTTCTGTGTCCATGTGTGTGTTTTGTTTTTTTTTGAAATATTTAATTTAATTAAAGAACCACGATTTACAAAGATATTTATAGTTACATTTTAGGTATATAATATTTCAATACAGATCATAACACCAGTGTCTACTTATTTTACTTCCCTCCACAAGTGTTCCCGTATTCTGTCCCCATTCATGCCTGTCACCTTTTTGTACTAATATATTCTATTCAGTGTATTTTACATGATAATAGGACATTTAGAATGCTTGAATATTAAATAGTCTTTGAGCACGCTGTCATTAAGGAATTTATCATATATATGCATATAAAATATATACATATATATGGAACATCTCAGAAAAATGTACTAGGATGGCCATTGAAGTGTGATTTTGAAATTTCATTATGATCCTCTAGTACAAAAATGATTGGTTAGTTTTTTAAAAAAAACTTTATTGAATAATAGCATCATTAAAGCAAATACCATACTAACTTTATTGATAATTTTAGGTGTCATATTTTCAGTATATTTTTCAGCATTCAATTGAGTGTCTATTCGGCAATGTAATCTCATGTCACCATGCTATTTTAGGGAGTTACTTGGTTGAAGAATACACTTTTCTGACAGTTTTGTTAATTAGTTATTCTTAATGACAATGAACAAATCATCAGAAATGATATGCAGGATCTAGTCACAAGAGTATTTCCAACAAATTGCTTTTTATTCCCTGTTCAAGATAAAATTAAATAATAATCTGATCACTCCTGCATCAGTTTCAGCTTTGACTGTAAAGCTTCTTTTCTTTTCCTATTTAAAAAAAATCTAAATAATTAAAAACATTCTGTGTCATCATCCTAGGGAAGAGAGAAAAAAATTATCATCAGTCCTTATGTAAATGCCACAATCACAGACTGGCTTTTTGATTTGTTAGACAAGATGCCCTGACCCCTGCTTTTTCAGTGTAGCTTACTTTAACTTACTACAGTCAGTAATTAAGTTCTTTGAGAAATTCTGGGGAGGAGGTAAGTAACACACCTACCTTGCATGCAGCAAAACTGTGTTCGATTTTCAATACCCCATATGGTTCCTGGAGTTATACAAAGAGTGATTCCTGACCACAGAGCCAGGAGTAGCCCTAAGCATGGCCAGATATAGCAAAATCCCTTACCACTCCTATTGCCCCTACCCAAAGAATATTACAAAACTACAAGGTGATGCAAAGAAACTTGGGCAGGAGTTAACTGTATTACCCAGAACAAATAGGCATTTCCCTGACATGTCTGGTCAGTGCTATTCTGGAGGAACACAGTAGGAGTCAAGAACAGGTAGCCAAGACTGCAGCATATAAAGAAAAGAGAAAATGATTTCCAAATGGAATCTGGATGAAGGAGCGTCTGTTTGTTAACCAAAAGGGAAGCTTTGGAGGTAAATGTAGCAGAGGTACACCTCAGAAGACAATTTGGCTTATTTTAAAGAATTCACCAAATATCAACATGGCCAAAGTAATGTTTATCGAAGATATGATAAAACTGCTCCATTCTCTTGGGTAGCCTGGCATGAAAATCACGTTAAAGACCATTGTCTTGTTTCAGGTGGATTAGGAGTAACCCCTGAGCATTTCTAGCATTTCAGGTGGTTAGGAATAACCCTGAGTATGACCCAACGAACAAATAAATAAATATAAGTTATATGTACATAAATATTTGCTATTTACTTTTTCACAGAAGAAATTCAAAATAATTTCTAAAATATTTTTGTTGTTCTCTTTAGGAGTCCTCACAGATTATTAAGTCAATTTCATCCAATCATTTCAACCATCTTTATCTCTTTTCCAATAGTCTCAGACTCAAAGCTGTTCATTGCAATTGATTTTTGTAAGTCAATACAGAATGGGAAGGAAGACATGGAGTACTCAAGTACTTCCATATCTAAATATTCACTCTCACAATGAAAAATTGAAACATCATTATTTTCTGTCCTGTTTGTTAGATGTTCTCAAGATAAATCTACGCATTTAATAATATTAGAAATAAATTAAAACTGAAACTAACCCTTACCAGATGTAATAAGGAAAACTTAGTTGGTATAGATTTGGTGCTATGATAATGTAAAAATTGATAGAATCATAGTATGTGTGCTATTAGTACTGAAAAATTTTCAAAAGACACCAGAGAGAAAATTTTAGAAATTCAGTGTCCTTGCCTACTATGCTGTGAGTGTATTGTTAGTACTATTATGAAAAAAAGAGCTAAGCAGTAGTTCATTTTCCCTAACCCATGTACAGTGTCAGAAGCAAAACTTTGAAAAATACAGTCTCAAGGGTCTATATCTTAAAGTAATGGTTTTGTCAGCTTAAAAGTGATAAGTTGTGTGGAGGATAAGAAAAAAGAGCAGAAGCGCAGAAAAAAAGACTTCAGCGCCCTAGATTATAATCTAAAATCCTAAAGAATCCATTCTTGCACTTTGGTGGTACTTCTATCAAGTTCTTAATCTCTGAAATTCATCCATGTGCCTGGGACATATAAGATGACATCTAAATTACAGTTGGTCTGATTCATGGTGGTTTGTCTATCTAGTCATGGGTCATGGAGTGAAGAGATACAGATGCAATGATTTACATCAGTGTTAAGATGATCTACGTTGATGATTTCTCTGTATTTTAATACATTATAAGCTATATTCCCAAATCGAGATATATTTGTAAACTGGGCCACTTTCTATTTCATTTACACTTTAGAATTCTGCTAGTTTCCTTAGAGAGTAATTTTACCAAAACATACACATTCTCTGAACTGAACTCTGTGACAATTCTGAAAGATAGAGCAGAAGAAATATAGTTGTTTATGCTTAGTATAAAAATAACTCCTTTTCTTTCAGCACAATATTGAATTAACAAAACTTGCTAGACACATAAATGGAACACCTTGTATACTTCTTACCTGTGGTCAATGGAGAAAAAAATCAGAAAGAGTAAGCAAGAGGGGAAAGCAGGCAAGAGGTTAGTAATAAGTGGTAGGGGGAGGAAGGAAATAAATGTGAAGGGACAAGTGGTGTGTAGATGTTCCCTTTGGGAGAATTGTGGTAGCTGCTTCCTCTGGTGCATATAGAAGTGAGTTTGTTATTGTTATGAAGTTCAAGTTTTTAGCATTAGATATAATCTTTTTTTTTTTTTTTTGCTTTTTGGGTCATACCCGGCGATGTTCAGGGGTTACTCCTGGCTCTTCATTCAGGAAATATTCCTGGCAGTGCTCAGGGGCCATATAGGATTCTGGGAATAAACCAGGGTCGACTGCATGCAAGACAAATGCCCTACCCACTGAGCTATCGCTTCATCCCCAGATCTAACTTTCTTAAGAGTAGTTTTACCTTTACTTTGCCTAGAGGTTTACTACTAGATATATTTTGATTATCATGATCAACTTTCATCAGCGTGAATTTAAAATAACAAGAACTGCTGGTAGTATCTGATGTTCAAAAATAAAACAGACTTATTAAGAAAGCAATTCTCAACTGGAGGCCCTAACACACCTGGTGCCATCCTGTGATATTCTAAAGGGGTTATGGGTGAATAATCACATAGGATAAGGAATATATGAAGGGAACAAATTCTGAGGATGCCAAAGTCAGAATTAAAGTTGAGAGACCCTTGGGGCCAAAATGATAGCACAGTGGGTAAGGCATTTGCTTGCATGGAGCTGACCTGGGTTTGTTCCCTAACATCCCATATGGTCCTCCGAACACTGCCAGGAGTAATTCCTGAGTGCAGAACTAGGAGTAACCCCGATAGCAATAATATATATATATATATATATATATATATATATATATATAAACTCTAATTTAAAAAAAATTGTGCCTGGATAATGAGAAATAATTTTTACTTTTCTCTGAATTTATGTTTGATTTTAGTTTTCACTTTTTGTGATATTTTGAATGAAAGAGTTTTAGTTTTCAATACTTTGTGGAATTTTGAGTGAAAGATGCCCCTGTGATATTACAGCTTTATTTCAGTAAGGTGGCCCAAGTGTAGTTATCTTAATCAGAAGCATGTTGTATTCAGAAAGGTGATGTGGGATTTTGGAACAGAGCATCCTGATTATAGGTGCTGGTGTATGACTTCCAAGATAATGTGAGTGAGAGTATAGGCTGGTGAGCCCAGGGGAACAAAGTGGGGAACAGAAGACAATTAGGGAAATTAGGGAGGAGGCAGGATTTCCTTAGGGTGTTAGGCAACTGTGGATCTTTGACTGGGATAACAGCATTACGGAAATTGATCCTGTCTTTGGATCTGGGTTTTTGTTAGTATAGAGGCCTTAAGTTCTTATATACAAAGGAGTGGATTCCCAAGAACAGACAGACACAGTTTAAGCCACGTTCTGGCAAAGCTGGGTTTCAAATCACAAGTTTGGAGTTCTTGTGTAGGTTCTTTGTACGTTTCTGGATTGTGCATGTTTTGGGGGCAACAAAATGTGTGAGTCCTATAGGTGTGAGCCATAGCAGCTCAGTGCTCCACTCTGTGTAATCTGTGTGCCCTGATTCTTGCCCCATCAACTTGGCACAGTAGACAGCTCTCAAACAGCCAGAGGTCTCCTGAATGTAGAAAGCTGATATTCCCTCAGAGATCATTCTCATTTGGCACAGCTCAAATCATGTCTCTTGGCTTGTGTACACCACTCTTCTATTTTGCTCAAATATATTGTCCTTGCCAGTTCGTGGGATTCATTAAATCCATGCTGTGGATATCACCCATCTCGTATTCTTCTGGAATTACTGACTTTAACCATTAGTGCCACTGTAACTACACCATTGGCTGGCTTGTCTTCCTGCCAGTGATATGGCTAGACATGGTTTAGATGGTTTGATGTTTTCTCTGCTTTGTTGGCTATTTTCTACGCCAGTGATCAGGTTACTTTCCAAGGGGTCAACTGCTATCTGGCCTCCATCTACCACTTACATTTGCTGATTTTTATCACGCTACTCATCCTACATTTGGTTCCTTCTCCTGAAAATCAATAGTTTCTATTTTGGGCTGTATCTCCCTCCCTCCCTCTCTCTCTCTCTCTCTCTCTGATTTTTGGGTTACACTGGTGATGCTCAGAGATTACTTCTGCCTCTGCACTCAGGAAATTGTTCTGACAGTGCTGCTCAGGGGACGAGATACTGGGTATCAAATTTTGGTTGGCCACGTGCAAGGCAAATGCTCTACCTGCTGTACTATCACTCTGGCTCTGGATCTCTCTTCATCTGGACCAGACTGCCTACTACATTGTTTGACCATGGTGTCCTCATCTCTTTATGTAGATGACATTCATCAAATCACATAAAGTTTAATTAGATTGTATTTGGAATACTGAGAACTTTTACAGTGTTACCTAAAATGTTAATTTTGTGTGATAAAGTGATGAGAATAAATTTTTCACCATTTACTAATAGCTCCATTCCTTACAATGCTCTATTTATCTACTGTCAACAAAAAGCCCAGTTAACAGCAGACATTTAGATTCTCTTAAAGACTTTGGACTATTCATCTAAGTACAAACTCGAAATACAATCGTATATTTTTGTTAAATTCAGAAAAGGAAAACCCACAATTATTCACAAATGAGCATCTAATTTCTATTGGCCTCAGGATGAAACTATAGGGAACTCATTCTAATGTTTAACTACTTTCCCTGTTAGAAATTCATTACAACTGAGATAATACATAGACTCCTCACACCTTTTAAAGTTTATTGCCTCTTTTGTCCATCAGTATATCTATCTGTCTATCTATCTATCTATCTATCTATCTATCTATCTATCTATCTATCTATCTATCTATCTATCTATCTATCTATCTATCTATCTGTCTATCTGTCTGTCTGTCTGTCTGTCTGTCTGTCTGTCTGTCTGTCTATCTATCTATCTATCTATCTATCTATCTATCTATCTATCTATCTATCTATCTATCTATCTATCTATCTATCTATCTATCTATCTATCTATCTATCTATCTATCTATCTATCTATCTATCTATCTATCTATCTATCGATCTGCCTGTCCCCTCCGTCAGTCCATCCGTCCATCCATCCATCCATCCATCCATCCATCCATCCATCCATCCATCCATCCATCCATCCATCCATCCATCCATCCATCCATCCATCCACCCACCCACCCAGCCAACCACCCATCTCTATCAATCTATCTGTCTGTCTGTCTTTCTGTCTGTCTGTCTGTGTATGTTTATATATGTTTGTGTCTATACACACAAATAGAAGATTTAAGTGATTCATCGAACTACCGTAAAATAAATATTAAATACAGAAATCTCATTTTATCATGACATGACACAGTTATATTTCTTTAGCTTTTCTCCTTTCGGTATCTGTTTGATTAGTTTTATAACTTGTATTTAGAAAATGGCTGATATACAAGTGCTTGGCAGCTCTCAACATGCTCAAAATGCTTAAGGAAACATTACAAAAAAATCATTCCACTAGCAAGAGTTTAGGGATCATCCTTGGTAGTCCGATGAGAGAACATCCAAGTATATTCTCTGGTGTCACATCACTGCTGTATGTAGAACCACCATTTTTTGTTCAGTAAATATCCTCTGGCATCCATAGTTTGATGTACAATGGCAGAGTTCTGTATGCCTGTATCTCTTCTCTCTGCCTCAGTTGGCAGGATAGCTCTCCCTCATTCTACTTTGTTTCCAGTAAGGTTCTGTTTAGATTCTTGGTTTTGTTTTGTTTTGCTTTCCTTTTGCCTCAGATCTTTAATATGCTGCTTCATGTAGCTTAAACTATCTCCCTTCCTAAAACTAATTCAGTCACATTATTTAAACTTTTATTCTAAATGTCATCTCCCCAAAGATTCCTCCCTGACAATGTAATCTATCATGGTACTGTTTCCCTCGTTAGAGGATTTTATAAAATATTTCATTCCTTCACAAGAAGGTAAGTTGGTAATTGATTACTTGTTTACTTATATATTTATAGCCTGTTGGCCCACCAGAACAAGAGCTTCATTTGAACAGTGATGAAAGGTTTTTTTTTTTTTCTGGTATATAATGGACATTTAATAAACACTTTTTTGACTGAATCTTAAATAGCATAGAAATCTGTTGCTGTGGAAAAAGGTGGTCCTATGAGTTCCTGGCATTTCCATGGTGTTGGAAGAGATCTATCAAAGAATCTGCTCCTACATTCAGTGCCTATCTTTCCCAGCCATGCAGAAAAGTAGAGAAGCTAGTAGCCAAGTCTGAACTGCCAAGATTTGAAGCAGCAAGCTTTTTCTGGAGCTCATCTTCGTTTCACGTGTTTACAGTTCTTAATTTTGTGCTAGTTAAGCTGACATCTTATTTCTAGTGCAAGTAAGAATAAGATTAAAAGACACGCCGTAGCATAACAGACAATGATAGGAATGATAAAGAAATCAATTGCATAGGCTGTATACTTAGTTACAGTCACTTTTATTTATGCTTTCTGTTTATCTTTTGGAAGAGCACAGTTATTCTTCAAACAAACACCTTCTTTCCGATGCTATCACTATCCCTATCTTCCCGTTCATCGTCGATTTGCTCGACCGGGCACCAGTAACATCTCCATATATCCTGTCTCATGCTAGTAGAGACCAAGGACATCTGCTTGCTCCAGGAACATAAAGAGCCTCAAACTATTATATTAGGTCCAGGGAATGACCTAATATAATTGTTACTGATATTTGGCATATCAAGTACGACAAGGGTAGCTTGCCAGGGTTGCCATGCGGATGGCATACTCTTGTAGTCACCTCTAAATATGGCATTTATTGATGAACTGCATGGCCACAAGGCTGTGATAGGCTCATCTGCTGGGTGGAGTTCTGACAAAAGGGAATTCCGCATGTTGAAAATGGCGGCCCTCATGGAGTGGGTGGGGGTCGTTTGGCTTGTTGCCAGGCTCTGCTAGGGTGGTGGGCCAGGGCTAGAACCTGCCATCCCCTCCCGGGCGCCTCGTGAGCGGATGGGCACAGGGAGAGCCGGTAGCAGCTCTAACCCATGGCTCTGGCTCTGGATCAGCATACCTGGGCCTGATTGATAAAGACTGCTGCAGGTGGGTGTCGATGACTGGGCTGTGATAGGCTCATCTGCTGGGTGGAGTTCTGATGAGAGGGAAGTCAGGATGTGGAAAATGGAGGCCCACATGGTATAGGTGGGTCGTCTGGCTTGTTGAGAGGTTCTGCTGGGATGGCGGGCCAGTGCTAGAACCTGCCATCCCTCCCAGGTGCCTCGTGAGTGGCTGGGCACAGGGAGAGCCAGTAGCAGCCCTGCCCCATGTCTGTGAATCTCTCACAGACATGAACATGCCTCAAGCTTGTTCTTCTTAAATACAACTTTGGTCAGAAAGTATATTCGGAAAAGTCAAACACTCTCTGTTTTTGGTATTTCTTCTTTCACTTTTGGAATACCCAAATGCTCTTGGTCAGAATCAACACCAACCCTTATATAAACATGAGAGCATGGCAGTGGCAGTAGTGGCACCACCGAAGACCCAAACAGTAAAAACACAATCAGGAGTGTGGTGCTGAACATCCTCTGCCGTGCATAAGTGGTGGTTTCTCAAATAGCCAAGGCAAATGCCATTGCCCATGAAGGCCTGCAAACATCATCATATGCTGAAAATTTGATCCAATCTTATTTTTTCTACCCAAATTGAGTAACAAGGACAAGGGGCAAATATTGGCAGCTCTTCCCAAGAAAATAGCAAGAAAAGCTCCCACTACAAATATTGGATTGGAGACGTGATTTTGGAAGGTAAACAATATAGGCCCATGTAGGAGAAGATTAAATTCTCTGCCAAGAAATTGAGAAGCTTGAACAACTGTTTAGTTCTATGCTGAGACTCCGTGGACAAATTATTGTATGTATAATGGACTTCAATGATGCCACAAAACAACACTGCAACAACACCTGTGAAACCCCAGGCCTCAGCCAGGAAGAAGACCCCAGGCCTCAGCCAGGAGAAAAGTGCTCCAGGACATCAGGAATAACAAACTGGTCTCCAACAGCTGAACTCTTGCAATTTGGTGAACTTGGTCACTAAAGCAGTCACCACTGCAGTAGCAGCACTCATGGCGAAAGATTCAAGAAGATCCCAAGAACAATGCCAATAGACTTGAACATGGCTGTCACATCAAGGTGTGGCTGTTGTCCCCGGCTGGGTGGTACGCCACTGTAGAAGATGACAGTCTTCTATAGTCTTCTGATGCTACCTGAAAATTTATCCTAATTCAATCTCATCTTCACCACTGGGATAAATACTTGAAGCTTAGTCACAAGTTGCCATCTTGAAATTAGCTTTCGTCTAATTTCATATAAACTAATAGGCCTAGGAATACTAGCATCAATTTAGTCTTTAAGTAATATATAGTGAATTTATTTAATGGGTGGCACTAGTTTGGGCACTCAGGTCACAGAGATGAATAAATTTCCATTTTTGTTGGTAGGACTAATAAACAATTATCCCTGAAGAAATGTAGAGTCTTTAGTATTGTAAATATTGCTTGAAGATAATGTTCTCTAAGAAAGTGTGAAAGCTTGTCCTAAATTAGTTTTAAAAGCTATGTAATTATGTTAAGAAATGAAATCTGAAGAATTAGAACAATCAGAATAAATGCAAGAGAGAAGGAAGGTTGTAATAACCTATCATTGAAAAACAAAAATATGGAGGAAACTTTTATTTTCCACATAAGTATAAAAGCAGTGGGTGTGTTTATGAATGTGAAGGTGTTGGGGAACGCCGCCGGGGTCCCCGACAGTTTCAGGACTGAGGTTGTCTTCTACCTCTGAGGACGCCGGGAGAACAGATAAAAAACTCAAGTCCGGTGCAGTTCCAAAAATGGCTTTTAATAGTACAAAAGCTCTTCCACAGCACTCCAATATAATGAACAAACTTTAGCTCTGGTCCAAACTTAAGACCATACAAAAGAGCCTAAGTCTCCCACCAAAGAGAGAGGATCTTACCCTAGCTGAGTCCTACACAGAAGGAGCAAAAGGCCAAAGAGCAGAAAGCCAAAAGCCAAAAGCAAAAGGCCGAGGAGCCAAAAGAGGAAAGCTAAAAGGCCCAAAAGGTAAAGGTGAAGGGGCCTCAAGTCATCCCCTTATATACACCAAAATAATCCAACTGGGAGGGTCATGTCAACAAAGAACTCTAAACAGAGTGTAGTGCCACACCCTATTGCAGGTATAAGCAAAGGTTATGCCAAGGTCTAATCCTTTCTACCAAGATTATCTCTTATGTAAAACACTGGGAGAGAGAGAGGGCTGATATAAAGTAATACATCTTAACTCCATGAGCTTCATGTAATCTAGATGGTACCCACAAGGTCCTTCTTATAATTATCTGCACCAGGGTGATTCTGAGTATCTTGTTCTCCTGTACTGAAAGGGTCACACTCACCTACTTAGAGCAAACTAGTATGATCCTTCCTATAGTCTTCCTATAGTCTCAGCGTAGCCAGGATGGTAGTCTCCTGGTAAATTCTAACTGTCCCAAGCTGGGTGCAGTGGGTATAAAAAGGAGCTGTGCCCAATCTAGAAAACATAGAAGTCTTAATAGATGTATAAGTCAGAAGTTATTCAATCAAGGTGACTTCTGTAACTGCCACACCCTCTAGCAGTGTTTACATAGGCGAGAGGTCTCATTAGAATGAACTTTGACTTAAGTAGATTAAGCTGGGAGTGGGCAAAACAACAAAGCTCCCAGAATAGCTAAACCTGTCCTCCAACATGAAGGGAAAGATATAAAGTCAAGTCAGTAGTTTCCCCTCATTTATGCTTTTCCCCCTTCATGACACCATGATGCTCCTTATTTTATCATCTACTCTATCCCCTCAATTTCAACTACCAAAGCTGAATAATTCTTCCATCACTTTGTATAGTTATGGCTTTTGCCAATGAATAAGACTGATATAATCAATTAATTTTAATAAATTCTTCCATTTCTTTGCAGTATTTATAGGTTATGCCCATAAATAAGACTGACAATATTAACTTATTGGCTGCTCTATTAATATTTGTATTACTTTTCTTTTTCAATAAAATATGATTTTATGATATAAACAATTAAGACAGTATAGGACAAATTCACTTTCATTCTCCCCCTTCTATGTCCAGTTCAAGCATTAATAAAAATTTTTGTTGCTCCTTTGTATTATATCTGGAAGATATACATAGTAGGTCATACAAAAAAGATATCACATTCATTTTGCACTTAAATTTTCTACTAATTTAATTCAGTTACTTTCCATAACAATGCTCACAATTGTAACCTACATTTCTTCAACATCATTTATAACAGTTTATAGCATGCTGAAAAACTATCTTTTCAATTTTTTTTCAAAGTATAGGAAATCACCGATATATTCATTACTTCATATTATAATTATTTTTGAAAAATAGCTTTATCACTTCTTTATAATTCATTTCTGATACTAATTCTGATATATTTGCAAATAAATTATGTGTATCAAATTGAGTTGTTGATGCACTTTTTTGTATTTTGGTTTCCAGTCTTATCAGATGTTTGCTGTGAATATTTTACTTCAGACATTGACTAATTTATGACTTCTCCTAATTATTTTGGATGGGAATTATTTCTTATTCTGAAGTTTTAATTTATCAGACATTTAAAATTAACCATTACTTGCTCTTTAAAAAATATTTTTCTATCACCAAGTATAGTCACTATATTAATTTCTATTCTATTTAATTTTTGGTTTCACATCAATATTCTAATATGTCAAGATTGTTTTTAGCCACTCTCCTGCCTTTTATTATATTATAAATTCAACTTTATGTCACTTCCTAATTTGACAAGTTATTGGATATTGAATAGGAAAGAACCTCTTTCAAGTTCAATTAAAACAAAGGCATAACTCATCATATCAGGATATCATGGGGAATGCAGTTACGTTCTCTGTATAAATCAGTTACATGGAAGATGGTTGCAATGTGCTACACCAGGCTTCAATTTCTGAGGGTCTATTACTGCTTTCTAAAGTTACTTTATTGATACATGAGTTTACTTATTTTTTGTTTTTTATTGCAAGATAAATATAAAACAGGTACATTACAAATATAGTGTAAATCCAATTTGCTTAAGCTATCTTCTCTTTAATTACTAATAGGTACCTGGAAATTTTGACTGTATACATTCATTCAAATTTTCAAACTTTTGTTAAGAAACAGATATCTTAAAAATCATGTAATACATGTACTTATAGTTTTCCAAATCATCTGTCTCTTTAGCTCAAATTAGGAAATATATCACTTTAAGCCTAGGGAATTTACTGATTCCAGTGTTATATTTCCTTATTTACTTAACGATTTTTTTTTAGCTATATGTGAGGGGTAAAATTGAGAATTAAATTTGTAAGATATATATTAAAAAGAGCACAGTGAATAGATTTAATATACAAACACATTGATAAAATATTTCCTATTAAATGAGCAAATCTGTTACCCAACATATTAATATTATTATTTTTATGTATGAGAAAGTTATACTATTATCGGAAAGTGTTGATTATGCAATAAATGTCATACAAGTATAGCCAACAATTTGTTATTAATTTTATTTACGTTTAACTTAAAGCATACATTTTTTAGCAAACTTACCCCATTCTCATTGTCTTTTGACCACTCTTCTACTCTTTTTCATGTTAGAATTGTTTTCTAGATATTATTCTTTGCTTAGCATATTATATTTTTACTTGGTTTACTCCATGTAACTTTTGAGCAGGGACCTTATGGACCCCAGGTACCCATCCCTTGATGATATTCCAAAGGTGAAATTGCATATATATATAGGGTTCACATCATGAAAATAAGGGAGTCAACCAGTAGGACAGATATCTACAGGAAGGAAACAAGGTCAGAATGGAGACAGAGTCAGAAGGAGGCAGAGATACTAAGATAGCAGGTTATTACAGGTTTTAAAAATGAAACAACATCTTAAGAGAGGCTCGATAATAATCCACTTTGTTCACAAACAAACAGACACACATGTTTACTTATTTGGTTCAGCCATCTGTAGAATAATGTATTAAGTTGCTTGTACACCTGGGATATTTGGAACAATGTTACTGTAGTGCACTATATGAGGGCAGATATTGCTTAGAGACAATATTTTTTACTTATTTTTTAGCTATATACCCAGAAGTTGGATTGGTGGATGACATAAAATTTTTCATAAAAATCTAGTTTTTATTGACAATATTAGCTCATGCAGCTTGCCTGTATAAGGTGACTTAAATTCATATGTTGGAGAGCTTATTTAAGGTAACCTGACAAATTTTAAGTTAGATAACTTAAATACTTTAACGAGAGGATTAAAGATAGCCAATGTGATTTGAGAGTTTTCCTGTGTCCTTCTACAGTACTAAAGAATATTATAGTAATATTTGATAAACAAGTAGAAAGCACAATAATAGCGATTTTTTTTAATTTATTGAGGTATAATTAGACTATATGTTTTTAGATATACAATGTTATTTTTATCTACACTCAACAAAGCACTAGCAACTTTCTGCAGTTCTGAAGACACTTCCCTTAACTGCCCCAGCCCCCTAATAACTCTAACCTTATTTCCATTGTCTGAGTTTAAAGGCATTTTCCCCATTAATCACTGTCTCTTTTGTGGATATATATATACATATATTTATATATTTGTTATATAATCTATTGTTTGCCTTTCTACTTATTTTGCTCAGCATGACATACTGCCATTCAGTTCCTATTAAAGCAGCAAGATTTTATGTTCTCTTGTAGATGAGTTATATTCTCTTCTATATATCCATGAATCGTTTTATGTACTCCTCTGTTGTTTGACCCTTGGGCCATTTTACTAGCTTGGACACTGAAAATAATGCTGAATCTGATATAATGTACTCTTCCCTGTACATTATATAATATATATTACATCCAAATAAAAGTAGCAGTCTTTAAAACAGTAATTTAGAAGAAGTAAAACAAAGTGTCAATTAGATACCAACTCAAAATTTTGCACTACAAATTACTGAAATCTAAAGGACTTATTTTAACTCCTAGACTTTAAAAATACTATCGGAATAATCCTCATATAATAAATGAATTAAATTATTAGTAATTAATAAGTAGTAAGACTGAGATTCAGGTACCAAAGTGTGGAGGCCATCCTTGCAATCCTTTGTTATAAGTTGGTATCACTTTTTATCACTTTTCTTCCTATTATTCATCAATTTGTTTGAGTGGGCACCAGTTACATCTTCATTCATTGGGAATGAGATCCATTATTCTTACTTACTTTTTTGGCAAACCGAATACACCACTGGTAGCTTGCCAGCCTCTGCCTGGCTTTGTATTTATCCCAAAGGGCCCAGTCTGCTGTCAAGCTAGTAGCATTCTCATATCCTTCCTTTTCTCGTCCTCAGTGGATAGAGTAACTTGTTACCAGGATAGGTCTTCAGGTCCATTGAGTCCTGGAAGAGGTCTGTGGCGTTCATGTAATGGTCCAGGATGGTGTTTAAGGTTCACATTCAGGTTTAGCTTTGTGGGCTAATCTGGTCTATTTCTGTTCTTGCATTGACCATCTTAATTTCTGGAACTGAAGGAAAATATTTGGAAGTTATTTGCTTAAGGATATAGCATGAAGCCTGAGGCAGTTCATGGGCATAACCAATAGGCCTTCTAAAGAACAGGGAGATGGTGGGAGGGATTCCCCCAGACTCTGAAAGCCTAGAGAATTCAGTCGCAAAACTGCATACCTAACACTTACAAAGTATTCACTCATGGGCGGGGCTTGGCTTTACAGGGCAGTCTGTCCTTGAGCATAGCAGCAATTGTGAAATGTGAAGGGTTTTTTGGCTGCTGAAGCTTTGTTGGTATGGTCCAGACCCAAACCTGCCCTGCTCTGAGGGCCATCTGTGTTTAGTTGGTGTGGAGGACCAGGAGCATCTCTGCCACTTACTGGTCTCTTTCAAATTTATATGTGTATTTATGAACTGCCTTAGGTCCCAGAGTAACCTCATCCACTGGCCAAGATCCACAGACACATGAATGTCTAAAGAGACCAGTGAGTGGCCGAGATGCTCCTGGTCCTCCCTGTCCCAGGCTGAACAACGTTACCCCCATTCCCCTGGTTGGGGACAGGTTTGGGTCTGGCCTGGTCCAGCAGAGCTCCAGCAGTCCACAAATTTCCACACTCCACATTTGCTGCTGTGCTCAAGGTCAGACTCCACTGCTTAGACAAGCCCTACCCATGAGTGAAATCATTGAAAAACTCAGCTATGTGGGATATTGCAATTGAATTCTCCAGGCTTTTTTCAGAGTCAGGGATATGTTCACTTCCCCATCTCCCTGTTTTTCAAAAGACCCAGTGGTGGTATCCATGAGCATAGGACAGGATCACCCAATTGTAAGTTTAACTGTACCTTTATTACCCAGTTGCAATCTCCGGAATTCCTGGAGAGACATCTCAAATTCTAGTATGCTGATATAATGAGTATCATATCACAGTTAACAGATGTAAGCATAAGGCACGGACTAACAAAATATGTAGTCACAATGCCTATCCTATAACAACATATCAGTAATTTCTTATAAAAAAGAGCTTAATAGTTTAATAGCTCCAATGTGAGATTGAACATCCCTCATTAACTTTCTTTTTAAGAAACATTTCTCATATTTAGTGCTTTAGCTAGAACAAGCAATCTAATAAAAATTATTGATTGTCTGCTTAGGACAGGCTAAAGCAGCGGTGAGAAAATTTGAAATAATTGGCCGTAGTGCAATTGTGGTGGATTTGGGGTTAAGTATTGAATATTTCTAAGAAATTAGTATGAACATCTTTGTTAAAATATTGAGTAGGGTCCCGCTATGTTTAATACGTTCAATAAGTGAAAGCAATGACACAGATGGTACAATTCACACGTAACAACTCAGTTAAAAGTTCATGACTTTAGCACCACCATTTCTACATATTTGTTGTAATTAACAATATAATTAGTGCCTGCTAAGAGAGCAGACATGTGGGTGAGTTGTGGGTGGAAACAAGGGTTTTGGTAGCTGTAAGGGCACATTAGTGATGGGACTGTTATTGGAACATTGAACACCTGAATCAAATGTACTGTGAACAACTTTGTAAATCACAATAAAAGAAAGTTTCACTTGTATCACTTGTCTCCCGTTGTTCATAGATTTGCTTGAGTGGGCACCAGTAACATCACCATTTGTCCCTGCGACGCGCTAGTATGGCCCAAGGGCCTCTGCTTGCTACAGGAATATGAAGAGTCTCAAAAAATTCCTTCAGGTCATGAATGAGATCTATTCTAGTTACTGTTTTTGGCATATCAAATACAACATGGGTAGCTTGCCGGGCTCTGCCATGTGTAAATAAAGTTTAAAAAAAAAACATTAAATATATGAGCCCAATCAATCTAAATGGTAAAGAAGATCAGATGGTCCATGATTTTATTCCAAATAAAATTTTACTTGAGATAAAGAATAGCTAGAATAATTGAAGGAAAGAGGCAAAAAAATACTTCATGGAATGACAGAACAGAGTGAATGTAGTCATGCAAAAAGCAAAGGAAAAAGAGACAGATCAAAAAACAAGGCAGAATGTGCAAAGGAAAGAGAGTCAGAAAGAGAGAGAGAAGGAGAGGGGGAGAGAGAGAGACTGATTGCCATAGAGGTAGGTTGTGGGGAGTATCAGGAAGAATGGTAACATTGTTGTTGGAAATATGTACTGGTGGAGGGATGAGTGAACAGTGTATGACTGAAGCCCAATCATAAACAACTTTTTTTTAAAATTATTTTTGGGTCACACCTGGCAAATGCTCAGGGGTTTCTCCTAGCTCTGCACTCAGGAATTATTCCTGGCCGTGCTCGGGGACCATATGGGATGCCGGGGATCGAATCCGGGCCGTCAGGGGGCCGGCCGCATGCAAGGCAAATGCCCTACCCGCTGGGCTATCACTCCGACCCCTAAACAACTTTATAATGGTCCATCACATGATGATTCAATAAAATAAAAATTTAGATAAAACACTTAATGAGGATAAAAGAAAGCCAAGCCATCAATGTGATAAAAATAATTATGCCCTTTGTTCAGATTAGGAAACTGAAGTTCTTGCACAAGCTAATCCAACCATTGTTTTAGGATTCTGTTAAGAAAAACATGTAAATTGTACCACACAAAATCAAATACCTAGGTATTAGTTTAACTAAGAATATAAAGGTCATGTACGAGGAAAACTAAAAATGCTGCTTCAAGACGTGAAAGAGGACACAAGAAAATTGAAACACATTCCCTGCTCATGGATTGAGAAAATTAATATTTTCAAATGGCAATATTCTCTAGAGCTTTATATAAATTCAATATGGTCACTATAAGGATGACCATGTCATTTTTCAAAGAAATTGATGAAGCACTCCTGTAATTTGTATGGAATAATAAACCCCCACAAATAGCTAAAGCAATCATTGGGAAAAAGAAGATGGGAGGCATCACTTTTCTCAACTTCAAACTGTACTACAAAGCGGTAGTAATTAAAACAGCATGGTATTGGGATAAAAATAGACCTATAGACCTATGCAATAGAGTTGAGTATACTGACACATGCCCTCAATTACATGATCATTTAATATTTGATAAAGAAAGAAAAAGTGCAAGATAGAGCAAGTAAAGTCTCTTCAACAAGTGGTGCTGGGAAAACTGGGCAGCTATGTGTAAAAAATGAATTTGGAGCCTCTGAATAACCCCATTCACAAAAGTCAGATCAAAATGGATTAAAGATCACAATATCTGACCTGAGTTCATAAACTGCGTTGAAGAAAATGTAGGAAAAATCCTCCACAACATTGAAGCTAAAAGCATCTTCAAAGATGAAACGCCACTAACAAAGCAATTGGAAGCAAAGATCGACATATGAGACTACATAAAACTAAAAAAGTTTCTTCACCTCAAAGAAATGGTGGCCAAGTTACAAAGACAGTCCACAGAGTGGGAAAGAATATTCACCCAATATCTATCTGATAAGGGGTTAATATCCAGGATATATCAGCTACTCGTAGTATTTTACCAGAAGAAAACAGCCAACCCCATCAAAAATTGGGAGAAGAAATGAACAGAAACTTCTACAAGGAAGAAATTCGAATGGCCAAAAAGGCATATGAAAAAGGCTCATCATCACTAATCAACAGGAAGATGCAAATCAAAACAGCAATGAGATATTTCACACCAGAGAGACTGACACATATCCAAAAGCAAGAATGAAAAGTGCTGGCATGGATGCAGGGGAAAAGGGACTTTCATCCATTGTTAGTGAGAATGTCGACTGGTACAGCCTTTTTGTTAGATAATATGGATATTCCTCAAAAAATTTTGAAATTGAGCTCCCATTTGACCCAGTCATACCACTCCTGGGAATATACTGTGGGTGGCCAAAAACACATTGCAGAAAGACCATCTATACCTCTTTTTTTCTTTTTGTTTGTTTTGCAATTCTTTATTTTTTAAATATTTTATTATACCACTGTGAGATATACAATTACAAAGATGTTCATGTTTGGGTTTTGGTCATACAGTGTTCCAGCAACCATCCCTCCATCAGTGCCCATTATGTTCATAGCAACACTATTCACAATAGACATAATCTGGAAACAACCATAGTGCACGAGAACAGATGACTAAATAATCTGTGGTACATCTACACAATGGAATAATATGCAGTTGTTAGGAAAAATGAAGTTATGAAATTTCCCTATAAATGGATAGACATGGAGAAGATGATGCTGAGTGAAATTAGCCAGAGGGAAAAGGACAGATGTGGAATGACTGCATTTATTTGTTGGATATAAAAATGAAGTATCATACCAATATCCAAGGCCATGCAAAACATGGATCAGGAAGTCTTGTCAGTTGGTGGAATCGACTTTATGTTTGGGCATAGGAGATTAGGTAAGACAGAGAAAGAAACTGCGTGCTAAGAATTGGAAATAATACCAGCCTAGAACTGATTATTGATGTAGGCAAAGGGATATGCATGATAACCTCTAAATTCAAGCCACACTGTGTAAAAGAAGGAAGAAGGAGAGACAGAGAGATAGATAGATAGATAGATAGATAGATAGATAGATAGATAGATAGATAGATAGATAGATAGATAGGTAGATAGGTAGATGATAGATAAGTGAGAGATATGAGGCAAAGTGTCTGCCATAGAGGCAGACTGGGGGAGGGGAGAGGGAATCAGATCAGGGGACACTAGTGATGGGTAATGGGCACAGGTCAAGGGATGGGTGCTGGAACACTGTGTGACTGAAACCCAAATATGAACATCTTTGTAATTCTATATCTCACTGTAGTATAATAAAAAAACTTAAGTAAAAATGAAAGATCCCACAAATGGGTAAATATTAACTAAAGAACAAAAAAAAAAAGAAAAGAAAAGCATGTCAGAAAAACCAGGATTTTATACATACACCTGATTTGGGATCATCCCCCAACACCTCATAGAGTATCTCCAGGGTAGTCCTGGAGGTGCTAAAGCATTGCTGAGTATCCTCAGGATATCTGTCACTTATCCTGAGGCAAGGGACTCAAGAATTGACCTGCTGGCTGGTTGGATTAATATGGGTATCCAGGAGGCTGCTATGAGCAGTGCCTCAGGGACCAAAAAAAGAAAACAAAACATAAACTAGATTAATTTTAAGCACTATGATGATAACAATTCAATTTTTTCTGAAAAAATGAGCATTATACATTATAGTTAAATTCTGTATGGTATTTTTTTTCCTAGATAGCATGATGCCTTGTATGATTTTGTTATGAAAATCTTAGATGATTCATGGTATATGTTTGGTTAAAAATAAGTGGTAGATAAGTTATTTTTAATCTCCCTGTCTTTATTAATGGGGGTTTTGATAATAATGATCTGACAAGACAGAGTATTTCTATATAGAGTTTATTCTATCTCATACACTATCAGCAGTCAAAGGGCAGGATAAGTAATAATTTATTCCACTTGAGTTGTTGAAAGATGTTCATATTAACACAAAAACACCATATCCTGACAGTTTTAAAGCCCAAATGTAGGTTCAGAGCCCTGTCTGTCACTTATCTTAAGCTTCTGTAGAAAATAAAGATCAAATATGTCTGAAGCAGTATTTAGTGTCATAGCTGTTTCTGGAGTAGACAGGTTGTTGTTTTTCCCACCCTCTAAATCTCTTGCACTGTATTATCACTTAAGTCTCTATCCTATGATTTTCTTAAGTTCTTGGATATCAAAGACAGAAAAGTTAGCTATGTTAAAGAACAGATTTCTGGTTGAAATCCCAAATAGTTTATAGATCTATATCCTTTTGCTTGTGAAGTGCCATTTCCCCCAGTATCCGTGTCTTTGTAATGATGTCTGTAATGATACCTGATATAGATAATATTTGTTTTTCCCCTTCATGTCCAATCTATTATCATTTGCTGCATAAATAAAATTCTTATCTTTTTGTAGTAACTTTATAAAATGACTACCAAACTCATCTCTACTTTAAACATAAGAGTAAGGCTATTAACACCAGATAAGTTAAGTAACTTCCTCTCGGCCCAGATAGCAAACTCCTATAAATAGAAGTAACAAGAGTCTGACTCAAAATTCAAAGGTTTGTACTCTAATAGTTCCCTCTCTCAATGTGTGGCAGTGAATGGAGTGACGGATACAGGAAAAATAGCCATATCTTTTACTTAGGAAGATATATTCTCAGTTTTTTTCCAGATTCCCGCTAATCACATTGATTCTAAATCATTCACAAAAAATGTGAGGGAAAAAGTTAATAAGTAGAAATCATCAACATCATAGTCTAAGACAATGTCATCTGAGAAAAGCAGCCTCACTATCAAAGTGTTTGAAACATACATGATGTCACTCCAAATATAGGAGAATCTCATTGAGATACAAGTACTCCAGAAATTATTTTCAGTTTTTAGAATAAATCAGTATGCTAGCTGTTAGAATATTGGATCCCTCTCAAGGTTTTTCATAGTAAAGATTCTTATTAGCTTTTAATTTTTTTTTCAATTTGTTATCATCATTTAGAGTTAAGAAAAGTTTATTTTATCATATTTTAAAAATTTTGTTTACCTTATTAATGCAGCATGACTTACAAAGTTATTCATAGTTTTCAACATACATATTACAGCACAGATACCACGACCAATGTTGACTTTCGTCTATGAATGATCCCAGGTTCTCTCAAATTCCTCTCACTCACCTTCTTCAGCCTGCCTGCCTCTTTGACTGGCACCTTTCTACAATCAGTTGTTAAACTTTGAGTCTCCTGACTTTAGTGATTTGATATTTGGCTCCCCTCATTCCTTAAGAGCACCTATACCTGACTCCCCTAGGCTGGCTCCAATTGCTTCTCATCCCTCTCTGTTCTCCTTTTCCCCTCCCTCTTTCTTTTTTTACTATTTCTTGTATTCTGGACCCGAGGTTGACCTGGGGACTCTCCATTTAAAAAAAATTTTATCTACTGAATGAAAATAAATGCTGTTTTGGTTTATCATCCAGTTATTCAAAATATCACATGTAAGTGCCATCATACTGTGTTTATCCTTCTACTTTATTGGACAAGACATTTTTCTGATTCATTCCATGTAGCCATGATTTGTATAATATCTTCATTCCTTGTGTTAGTTTGAAGTGAGCTCCAAGCAAACTACAGATGTGAGAACCTTTCTTTAGTACCAGAGTTTCACTATTTTCACCATTAAATTTTCTGGCTATACTTTCAAATGACCTCACTAAGTAGAAAATATAGAGGAGTATAAAAAGTAATTCCTACGCAGGGAGATTACCTAGTAAATATATTTTTTCTGGTCATTCTTTGACAATTATGTAAAACATGCTCTGATAGAACCTCCCATTTTGATTGCAGAAACTGGAAATCTAAGTTAATATATCTTATAAAATTGCAGATCCACTTCTCTGCCACATTGAATAAGAAAGAAATTAAGTTCTGGATTGTATTCCAGAAAAAATATAATGGTTTTTATGAATGATTTTTCATTGGTATACAGCAAAATATAAATTTATCCATCTGGACACTGAGTCTTAGAGAGGTGAAGTGAAACACATACAGCATGTAACACACAGGTTGGAGAAGAAATAAAATCAGCACCTAACTTATTATTCATTCAGTAGATAGAATTGACAATCTTTTAATCATAGATGGAATTTGAGTAATATCACATTGCTATTTTTTAGTACAAACTGTGAGTAACCACATGCAAATATGACCCTAGAAAAGAGTGCAGTCATTGCTTGATGGTTGAATATGGGATTCCTCTGTACTCACAAAAGCAGATTCTAGGAATAGGTTCTAAACAGTCATTTTCAATGACTGTTAATTGTAATTTCAATAACTGATTTCTCATTAGTATTACTAATGAGAAATCAGAAGGGCAGGTATACCTTGCTTTATGAGTGAGCTGGAAACACGTTTCTTGGCCTAGATGACAAACCTTTCTTTTCAACCTCACCCATGACACAAACAATCATTACTATCTGCTGATTTTCCCTCTGTACTCTGCATAGTAGCTAGATCGCTAGATCACTAGACATCCCTTTGTTCATTGTTTTCCTCGAGTGGGCGCCAGTGACATTTCCATTTGACCCTATCACATGCCAATGTAGTCCAATGGCATCTGCTTGTTTCAGGGATATGAAGGGCCTCAAACTTTTCGTTCAGAGTCTTGACAAAGAAGTCCCACCATCTTGTGGTGGGCGGCCACGTGATCTTTTGACATCCTGTGGGATTCAGTCTGTAATAGTGCTAGTCCAGTGGTCGTCTCCAAATCGCATTACAATGGTAGCATCAGCTGACATATACACAAGAAAGTAAGAGAGAATCAATTGGCAGGGAGTCAATATATCTCAGTGTTTTATTACTCAGATTCTAGTAACTTTTAGTTGGTGAGTTTGAGAAGAGACGCTGTATTTCTAAACAGACTCAGTTATCAGTGGAAATGAATAAAGGCACAACAAAAGAATCTGTGAATAATTTTTAAGTCAATGATGGTTGAGTAGATGTTAGTATATTATATGGTTTTCATGTGAGAGAAAGGACTACTAGTTTATGTTTTGTAGCTTGCATGTTAGAATTCGAGGTCACTGAGAAGAGCTCCCAATTGCTGTGTTTTTGGGTAATGAGACTGGAAAAAATAGTACCTCTATTTTCTTCATTTGACACATTCAAAACAAAATTTAGTTTTCTGTCTGTGATGTATCCTTTTTCTATAATTAGTGACAAGGAGATTAGAAAACAGAGTTAATAAGAAAGAACAAAAGAGAAGAGATATTTGGAGAGATAGGATATACAGCAAAATAAGAAGTGTTTGATTTCAGTAGAGAGAAATAACACCAAGGAATGACAAGTAATAATATAATTTTTAGAAAATACATGAGATTCAGGAAGGCAGGAAACAATATATTAATATATTAGTAAATGTATATGTTCTCTAATACATTAGTTATATATATATATATATATATATATTTAATATACTGTTTCTTGAATTCATTAAAATTTGTGGCACCAAACTTACACAGATAAATATACCATATAGAAATTATATACATATATATATATATTCTATACATGTTATATATAAATACACATAATTGTTAGTATATAAAGTCTAGTGAAGAATAAATAATGAAAAATGTAAAAGGAATTGAGTTATAGATTTTAAATATAAAGTACTATGGATGAAAGAAATGCAACTAGGGAATAAACTTGGAGTTCAAAGTGATTTCAGGTGCCCTCATCAAATACTGGTAGCCAAGACAAGACCCTCAAAATTTACTAGTTGAGCAATCACTGGGAAGAAGTGAGAGAACTTAGCTACATAAATATTTCTGGGAAGACTGGCCAAATTAGAGGAAATTACTAGTGCCAATATCCTGTGGTGCCATGTGCTCAGAATTAGCAGTAGACTCAGTGTTCCAGGGCCGGAGTGGTAGTACAGTTGGGAGGGTGTTTGCCTTGCACATGGCTGACCCGGTTCGATCCCCGAGCACTGCCAGGAGTAATTCCTGAGTGCAGAGCCAGAGGTAACCCCTGAGTATTGCCAGCTATGACCTAAAACTAAAAAAAAAGGAATCAGTGTTCTAGTGTGGCTGAGGAGATTGATCCAGGGTGAAGACAGTGATAGGCAAAGAAGGGCTTGTGGTATGTCATGGTTGTCTTCTAAAATGATGCATTTTGGGGGATTGAATCATGCTTCTGTGTCCTTCTCAACGCGCATAATAAGAGAAGCAAAAACACTTATGGTATTCTTAGTGAGTAGTAGCGTTGGAGTCTCAAGAGTGCAGGAATAATCAGAGAAAATGAAACATTCTTTTTCTTTTTTTTCAAAGAAATGCAATAAAACCAAATAATCCAAGGAAATATTTATGTAAACAGGGAACTCCATTCTATGAATTGGGAGAAAACTAGATTGCTCTAATGTGCATAATAATCAAACTGTCAGTGTGTTCTTGCCTTAGGCCTACATCTAAGCAGGCATTGCCTAGAACATTTTATCTCATTACCAAATGATTTTATGACATTAAAATGTTGTTTTCACTTCAACTAATAATTCGGCCAGTAACACAATTATGAAATAGAACTTTAGCTGAAAATGGAGATTAAAAGGCTTTAGTAAATCATAGAAAAAATAGGGGGAAAGAGTTACGGCTAGAACTCACAATGGTGTAAGCCATTCCTTGAAGATACCAGCAATCAGCCATGTCACCCAATCTCCTCCACTCCTATCATGATTGAAAGGAAATTAAATTAGGATAAGGAGGATTCATATTGAAGCTATCTCTTAAAATCTGTTTAAATTCTAATGCTGGAGATATAAGCTGAAGAGTCTCAAGTTACAGATATAAACCAAAGAAAGGCATTATTGCAAGCTTCTTTGTTTCATGTTTATAATTTTCCATGGAAATTGCCATTTTCAATGGAATTTGAGAAAGCAGTCAGAACCTCATCTTAACTCTAAGGAATGCATATGTGCTGACAATTTTAGTTTCAGTTAAACAGATTGCATTCTGCAATGCATCCTGAATGCATTGACTAAATGAATAACATTCTGCTTAACTGAAATTAACTCTTTTGGCAAAAGATATACTCAGTATATCCGAACAAGTTCTCATCTTAAAAGGTATTGCAGAAATAACTTGGAATTTTTATCTTACCCAAGGTTTCTGATTGCTGCGTCACATTTCAGTTCGCTGAAATTCTGATTTTTTTTTTTGGATGGGACTTCAGATGTACTACCTTTCAATTTATGTTTGAAATGAAATAGGATCTGTAATTAACTGTTTTAGTCAACAGAAAGGACAATGTACATCGCTGAACAAAAATAAAACTTCTTTAGATAAGCAGCAGAATATCAATTATAGAACCTTGAAAGTCCAATTTTCTACGTCAGCCTAGATTTTGTTTTACTGGTATTAAAACCATATGACCTTTTTTTCAAAAATCAGAAACCATAAAAACTGGATGAGGAGTCTTACTATTTATTTCTATTCATACCATAATTGGGTTCTTGTTTTTAGGTTATAAAACAATGTAACACGTTCCAAACTTACTTTAGATAAGTGATTATTAAAAAAAAAATCTAATGACAGAGTATTGTGTTATACCTTCTCTGGAACTCATAAGATGGAAGAGTAGCTCTAACTTTTTAAATCTTAAATTTTTTCTCTTTCTTTTGACAGCTCAAGTAAAAAAATATTAAACGTGTCACAGAAGGAAACAAGAAATGTCACTTTTTTTCAGATTAAAGAATTGTGGAAACTTTTCTGCTGGGACAATTTGAATAATGTATCAGTTGTTCCTAGATCAGGGATACTACCCTCGCCCCAAAGAACCATGCCTCCTTGAATTACCAGATAAATCAAGGAAGGGTTCTGCTTATAGAATTGTAACAATTTCTTTATAAAATCATAGGATATGCTAGCCTTGTAATATCTGCCAACAGCTCCAGTAGAAATCCTAGGTTTGTGCAGAAATTTATATAAGATTTTAGCTCCTCTCTCTCTCATTTTATTTATTTATTCATTCTTTTCATTTATTTATTTATTTATTTATTTATTTATTTATTTATTTATTTATTTATATTTTTATTTATTTATTTTTTGCTCCATGGTTCTCGCTTGACTAAGCTCAGGGACTACTCTTGACTGTGCACTCAGGAATTGCTCCTGGCTGTGATCAGGGGACTTATAGGATGCTAGAGGAATTCAGGTCAGCTGCCTTCAAGGCAAACACCCTCCCTGCAATATGATAGCTCCAGCCCTTTAGCTTGGCCTCTCTTACATGGAATCATCTTTGCAGTTTTTCATTGTTATTTCTTATCACCATAAAAATCTCTCCACTATATTAACATTGGAGCACACTCATTCTTAGTTGACAAGTGAGAAGTTAGCCTGTATCACTACAAGTTCCCTTTGCTCTATATTCCCCATGGTTTCGCCTAGATTGGATGTGGAACTTTTGTTAAAACAATCTTTTCAATTTAATTAATATAACTAATTTACAAAGTTATCGACAGTTACATTTGAGGCATTTTTCAATTTCAACAATAATCCCATCACCAGTGTTCTCATATTACTTTCATGCCACCTAACACTGCCTGTCAATTTGACAGGATTTTCACAAAATTCCAAGGGTTGTAACTAAAGTAACTTGTTTCCATTGTTGTAGTTTCTGATTTGGACTTTTAATTAACCTTCCTGATGTGCAACCACCAATACACTCGAAAGACTTTTTCTGGGTCGGATACTTCTGACTTTCTGGTATGAAGAATATTGGAGAGCAAGTCAAGTATTCTCTTCCTCCAAAATTAAGACATTTTATTGCTGAACATCTAACTGTAACACATTTAAAAACGACTATTAAAAGATCGGGAAATTTGAATGAATTCAAAAACTTATAAAGCACAATTTATACGAAGCACAGAGAAGGAAATGATCAAGGGGATAAGAAGAGATAGATAGGAGGAAAATGGGACCAGGTATGGTTGTAATCTGAGTACACTGGTGGTATAAAGGAGTAGTTTAACTGAACATTTAAACTACCTGCAGCACTTAAAACAAGTAAACCAGCCTCCAACCAACAAACTTAAATATATGCCTGTCAAGATGGTAGGTGGGTAGATTGACTGGGGAATTCTGATGTAGGATACTGATGGTGGAATTGTTGCTGGAACATAGTATGTCTAAAAATCAAGTATGAATAGCTTTTTTAAATCTTGGTGCTTTAGTCAAATTTTCAGAATGAACTAATATTTATGAGTTCCTTTCAGCAATAGTAGTGCAAACCACATTGCCTAACATAAGAAAAAGAAAAAAGAATGCTGTTTGCATAGAAGCAGTTTGGAGTATATGAGGGAAACTGACATCAATATTCATCAATGAGAAATGGACACCTGTGAAGGCGTGAGTGCTCTAAACTTAATCGTGAACAACTTTGACACTTTGTACCTCACAATGATTCAAAAATGAAAAAGGAGTATAAATGGTGACTATAAAGGACACACATACAATTTGTAAAACAGTGTGAAAGTATATTTTAATATTGCCATACCCATAAACTTATGTTGCTGTTCTTTTTCTAAACTTCTTTCATACCAGGTGGACCACTATACGTACACATGGTGTCAGAATTCTTTGTATTGCTTCTTCCTCTGCCGGGTTTTGAAAATGTATATAAGCAAATGGGATGTAGAAAGCAGTTTGGAAAAGACACTCATGTCAAGTTTTTAGTTTCTACTGATAGGAAATAATCTGAAAAATCTTAGGCCAGAGCGTGAGAGATAGAAAGAGAGAGAGAGAGATAGAGAGAGAGAGAGAAGGAGAGAAAGGAAAGATTTTGATCATGCAATCTAAATAACACTGGACTAGGGCTACTGTGAAAATAATAAAATATTTTATTCAAACCTTAATGTCGATAAACTAATCACATCATTGATGTGTATGTATTCTGCCACTGATAATAATAAATTAGTATTTATGGTATACTGCTGTGATTTCCTTTATATATTCATCCTCAATATCTCTCATTAACAGTTTGCTATAAGAGAGAGAGGATTAGAAATAGACGATAAAAAGAAATTTCTAAAAATAATTGTGTGAATGCTGTTGAAATGTTATGTTAGGTACATTTTATGAATTAGTACCACTAATAAGCCTTGACTTCCAAGACATTTGTTTCTTGGAATTTATTCAAAAGCACCTTCTTTCTCGCCTTCCCTCTGATAAATGACCTTTTTCAATATAAGAAAAATGATGCTTTCCTGAAAAGTTGACAAAGTGCCTTACCCATACTAACATTCTTTTAAAGTAATCACCACCGATACTATTAGGTTGAAAATAAATCACTTTGTACAACTATGCATTTCATTTCTAATGAAGTTCCAAAAATGCAGTAATATTCTGAGTGCCTATTATGTGCAAACATTATGATAGGCCTATGTGGAATTAGAAGATGAGCAAGAGAGTTCCCCCAAGTCTCAATCAACATACAATCAATTAGGTTAAATCAGATAGTATACAAATTACAAGTCATTTTAATGAAAAATAATAGTCTTATTGATCTCTGGCACCTTGAGACTAATGCCATCACTAATTTCATTTATGTCCTCGAACAATAGCAGAGTGTCGAGCCGTTGATTGATATTTATTTAAATGGTATGCTGAGAAGTAATAAGGATGATGATGTATTTAATTACTAGTCTCCTGAGCAATTTTTCTTATTTCATTTTGAATTAGTCTTCCTTCTTGAGTGAAACATGCCTATCTCTTAGCTTTTTCTGGAATAGATTATTTGGTTGTTTCAGCAAGTATAATTCAGCCCTAGGTTGTCTGTAATGTGTTTACTGGAGCAAGAACTAATGCAAACACCTGTTTGTTCTTGATTCTGCTAATGAATTGTCTTGGCATTTCTAAATGGCACCACAAACCAATTATGATATGCTTTGTAGGAGTCACGCACTGACATTGCTTTCTAAAAGTAGACACTTCTTTTGTAATCCTTTTGAAAATTGTTCATGCATGTATTCTACATATTCCATATTTAGGAAACCATTTAGTGCCTATATTTTATTACTACTTAACAGTCTTCTCAACATCCCTCACTCTCATAGGCCTCTAAAATATTTTCTTTCACTTGAATTTTACCACCAGGTATCATACATACTGTTGCAACTGAAACCTCCTTTGTGACTTTATATTCTATAACCATACTGTACTTTCAGTACATGAATGAAATCAATCTATTATCAAAGCTCTTCTTCCCATTCCTTATCCTTGGTCACAATTTGTATTAAAATTGCAATGATTACTTGACTGGCTTAGTGCTACAATATCTAACTGGTCTCCCACACCAATTCTACATAATTCCTCCATTGTTTGCAGGTATCCAGGACTTTTTTCTAAATGGCATTCTGAATATGGTACTCTCATGTTAAATAATTAGATACCTGCTACCTAATTTTTCTAAATTCCAACTGCATTTTTTGTCTAGACAGTGCTACATCCATTATTAGGTGTAGCAGGACTTACTCCTTTCTCTGTGTCCAGGTGTTACTAATGGTGGGACTTAGGGAACTATCTGGGTGATGGGAATCAAACCCAGACAGACCGCATGTAACATAATATCATACCCTTTTACTATCTCTCAATCCTTAGTAAGCCGTAGTTTAACTGTACCTTTCCTCAACTTTTTTTCTTCAACTAAGCATATATATGCCCATGGATATTTGTGAAGTTAATTGCTATTTGGCTATCCAATCACTTATGAAAAAATGTGGAAGGGGCCGAAGTGATAGCCCAGTGGGTAGGGCGTTTGCCTTGCATGTGGCCAGCCCATGCCGTCCTGGGTTCGATCCCCGGCATTCCATCCATATCGTCTACCAAGCACCACCAGGAGTAACTCCTGAGTGCAGAGACAGGAGTAACCCCCTGAGTGTCGCCAGGTGTGACCCCCAAAAAAAAAGCAAAAAAATGTGGAAGATTTTTTAAATTCAAAGATATGTTTGATTTTTCATGTTTTCACATCTGCTCTTTCAAGTGCATATGTTTCCTCTGCTTCTTTATCTGACAATCTAACTCATTCCTTTTTAAATCAGACCTAAAATGCACCTTGGGAAGGATGTATGATATTATCAGCCTCCTCTGCATTCTGATTGATATAATCTTATTTTCATATTTGTATATACATTGAACTTACTACTGTACTACATTTTTTTTGTTTGTGGGAGAGGGTTTGGAACAGACCAGACCATGCTCAGGAATCACTTCTGGAGGCTCAGGGTTTGCTATACGGTATCAGAGACCACAAATAGGTCATTGGTGTGCAAGGGGAGTGTCCTACCCACTGAAGAGTCTCTTTAGCCCCTGTAATATGTGTGGTTAACTCATCTTGCTTTGTCTTCCCAATATATATATCATGTGACACCATGAAGTCACAAAATAGTTTTATCGTGATCATGTAAAGTTTCCCAAGAGTACAATATAGTACCTAGCAGATAGTAGTCGTATAACAAACTATTATTGAATAAATAATTTTAAAATATAACATATTGTACTTAATATCATCATCTCATACTTAAAAATAACAACAAATGTTGATTTTCCTGCTTGTAATAGTTTATCCTATTTTATGGGGGTGTCTCCTTGAAATAAGTTGGGAAAAAGAAAAGACTGTACTAGTTTGCTCTTTACTGTATCTGTATTCATTTCAAAATAAAATGTGTAAATGATAATGCAGATAAGACAAGTGCATCAATTTTTACTTTCATTAAAGGAAAGTTAGAATTGTGGAGTTGGACATTTTACCATGACACTCATATGTTCATGTCACAAATGCTTTTGAGTGGAAACTTTCAGGATTTTTTTTTGTTATTATTTGTTTGTTTCCATTTCTGTCTGGATTTTAGGTGCTTATTACCTACTTCTTGGTCCTGTCATTTTGAATATTCTATCCAGAGTTATCCATAACTGTTTCTTGCTTACCTGAGTGGCTTAGCAGGAAAGAAACAAAATCATTCTCCATATTCCAGATTATACTCTGAAAATTATGGTAAAAACAGGACTGTAATTTAGAATCTGATTTCTAAAGGTTCTATTCTAGCAATTGGCATACAGATAAGTAGTTAAATATGGGAAATGTTAAAAGTACTATTTTTAGCAATAAATACAAAAAACTGAGCACGTGGACCAAGCATTTAATCAAGTTTGAAAGATGCTTAACTGTTTTTAAAGGGATGTTCTTTATAAACATAATTCCACATTTGAATACTAAGACAGAATACTATGTATGAGAGAGCCAGATAAAAGGGTATTGTGGGAGGTGTTGGAATAAGGAAACTTGTGTGGATGATTCTAAGATGCAGAAGAGCAAGGGTAGGGGGAAAATATATCAGATATAGGTATGGCACTAACCCAAGTTCACTGACCCTCATGTTTCCATTTTGAAGGAAAATTAAGGTGTTCTTTCATTTTTCACAATGGAATCACTTGCAAAGCGAAATATAAAGTGGGATGGGCAGACCTTATTCTCCACTTCCAAGAATAGATCACTTACTTTTCTATGTGGGGTGTGATATTGAATTATTCATAAGGTTTCTTCCTGAAAATGGAAGAACATATGAAAAAGGAGAAAAGGGTAACAAGAAAACTAACACAACTGTTACATTTCCGAAGAGTTCTAGTAAATTTTTCATTCTTCTCTTGTTTTTGTCTTTTTTTTTCTAGGTAAGTGAACTGACTTTTAAAACAGAGCCATGATTATCAGATTGAGTCAACTGAAGAGACCTCAATGTAACATTTCAGTATTTTCATCAGAACTGTTTGATTCGTGAGTTTTTACAATAATTATTAGATAAGAAATAATATAGAATTAAGATACACTTAAATAATTTTATCTGTATAACTATATAATCTCTAAATATATTTTATTTAAGGTAAATTAGTCCTATTAAAATATAACTTCCATGAAAATACAGAGTGAGTAAAATAATTTTTCTTTCCAGTGATATCTAAGGTAAATTTCCCTTTAATGTATTCTTAATTTTATTTACATTAAATACATTTTTGGGATCTATAGGCATTCCTCTTTGATTTTTCATGAAGAATATGCACATGTATTATAGTTCTGTCTTTTATTCCCATTTAATTCGTTCCATCAATAAATGATAGAGTCAAAGGTATGGAATTGGCATGAATTTTTTGTGTGCTTGGGAGTGTAAATAAAACGCATGGCTTCTTTCTCATTGCATTATCCAAATCTACTTGGAGGTTGTGGCTTTAGACTGGAAGAAAATGTGTTCTTAGTAGCTCAGTGTAGAGCAGGAACAAGTTGGCAAAATTGGCGATAAATAATCTAAAGAGGGTAAAGAGTACTCGGAAATTATTAAATATTTGAACAGCCAGTGCACCTAGGATATTGGAAGTGACTGTTCTTTCCCTCTGGTCTAGGCTTTATGATTTTCTGGGCTTTCCATGCTTTGCCATTCTTCAATTCCTTATCCTGCTTTTCAAATTCAGTTTTTTATTTTTGTCTAGAGAGCACCACCCATGTTATATTCACTATTTGCATTTAAAAGGGTATATCAGATGCTCCTATGTGCTGACTGGTATGTTGCATGTGTATAATTTGGAACAAGAACCCCTGACCTTTCTGGGAGCTGACACACCTCCTTATTCATAATAATTATCCCAGCCGATGGAGCTAACAAACCAGCCCCTTTGTTCAATGGATGGTGACAGATTTTGTTTTTGGGTTCTGTTGGTGCCCTGTTTGAATCCTGTCATCAAATACATGTGTAAAATTATTCTTTGCAAAGGACAATGGCATGGTCTTACAGTAAAAATAAAGGAACAGCTTTACTTGAAGGTCACTGTTGGAATTGAACCTCTGAGTTACATTATTATAAACTAAACATTTAATTTAGTTTCATTGTTAATCTAGTGGCACATTCAATAGTTACTATTGTGTGTCAAGTGGTTCTTGCTGTCTATGGAAAATGTAGGATGGAAGTAATGCTGTGCATTGTTTAGCGTTTAATTTCAGAAATGCAAGGCCTAAAGCACTTCTGTCTTGAGAAAACAACAAAGATAGATTAAATGGGTATAAAGATAGATTAAATGGGTATATTTATTAGATATATCATTTTAACATACTTAGCACTTCAAAAATAAAGGTAATTATTTTTGAAGTGCTAAGTATGTTAAAAATGATATATCTAATAAATGATAGATTATATTTAGGTGATCAAAATAATTATGAGGAGGAAGAGTGCAAGTATTAAAGCTGAAGAAAAAATCGATGTGATGATAACAATGTAATGTTCCATGCCAGAAATATCAATCGGATAGCTTCTTTTGCACATTACTTTTGCAATATTTTCACCGTATACTTGGATATATTTGAAACCTAAAAGCAGACTATGTAAATAGCCAAACTATGAGTGATGTTTATAAAAACATAGCCTAAAATTGAGAATGACTATTACTAAATAGTAGTCAGAGCCCATTCTTAGAAGGAAAGAGTCTTAGTGGAAAAGATACCATTGTAATTCAATAATGATCAGACTGGCTCTTTCAGTTAGCAACTTATGAAGTATAGATGGTACACATCTCAACTGGTTCCATTTTCCATGTGAGCAAGTCAGACAAAATAAAACGATGAGGCCCTTCCTACATTCATTCTCATAAATCACCTGGAAAGCTATTTCTTACCAAGATTCATCTCCTTATTTTTTGCCAGACTCTTAGCTCCCATTCTTGGCTAGGATAATAAAAATAATGATAGCTAGTATTCATCTCGTGCTTCCTCTCTCTAAGGCACCTTTCTAACAGCTTTATAAGTGTTAATTCATTTCATCTTAACAATAAATGCATCAGCTAAGTGCTGCTATTGATTTCAATTTTTAATCACAGAGAATTTGAGTAGTTTGTCTAAACTATTTGGTTTCTGAATGTTTTCTAACCACAATGAGTATTGACCATAGAATTGAGTTATTTGAAGTTTCCTTACCCTTTGACTCATCTATTTTGATAATTTCATTATAAGAATCATCATTTGCCCCTAATTTTTATCCTTTTCTAATTTTATATGCCAGATGGCATACTTATAACATCTTCCAAAATTCTCATAAAACCAAATACATATAACTTATATAGTTGGACTTCTATAATTCAACTTATATAGACTTATATTATGAACTTACATAGTTCCACTACATAGCTGAAGTAACCAACATGCTGATAATTAATTAATTGTACAAAGTTTACTACTATAGGTCTAAGATAAGTGTAGGGTGTCATATATGATTATAGCCAAATTTATGATTCCAGTTTATATCCTTATACACAGTATGGTACTAGTAAACTATACACCGTTTAGTATACATTTATACGTTTAGTATACATTTAGTATATATAATATATATTTATATATTTTAGAATACCTCCGTGCATGGTACAATGACTGGGTGATATTTGACATTGTTGTAGGGACTTTTGCTTTTTAGAGATAGGTTGTTTATGTAGTCTTTGAGAGTTGAATATTCTTTACACAGTGATGTTGTGACAGAGCCTAGGTTCATGTATCTTTAGCAGTAATGCTAAATTTTATGCATTGCTGATAGCTCAATATACTGTGCAAACTTCCATTGAGCACTATTGATTTTCTTGTATAGTTGTCTAGTATATCTACATGATAAATGTTCCTATGTTGGGGTCTGAGATATAGGACAGTGGGTAGCATATTGCCTTAAATTATATTAACCGGGGCTCAATTCCCAGCACCCCATGTGGTCCTATGATTTGGGTGCTTGGCCAGCATCTATCTGGTTTAATATTGTGTATGTATTGCTTCTCCAAACTAATCCAGAATGAATAAGAATGAAAGATCCCTCAAACACTTTGCCATTTTCATTCAAAATAATTCATAATTATTTCTGTTCTCTTTATTTTGTTTTGATTTTTCTGTGGATGCCTTCAAAGGGACTAAGTTTGGATTCATAATATATCTTTCAAACTATTATTATTTCAATGTCTGCGCGCCTTTGAACTGTATTCTTTGAATACAAGGCTTTGGTCCACCTTCAAACCTCTCATAGTTTGATCACACATTTGATCACACATTTGATCACACATTTGATCACACATTTGTTGGAATTAATTTATAAGGATCTGTCTCAAAGTATGTTTTAGTCGGGTCATGGGAGTGTAGTCATGAATATCTTGGGTGCTTGCAGAAGTTTTGCAAGCAAAGGATGTTTCAGAAGAAGGAAGAAGAGAAACACTGTGTAATGAGGTAGGAGGCATCTTATTCAGTATATAACTTCCCCCAGGCCAACTCTGTATATATCTTCTGTCATACTTTCTATCTTTTTGAGCAAGGGAGAAAGTTTTGGTACAATGACCCGCTTTCAGAAAATACATGTATGATAAAATTATCTTGCCTCAGGCTATCTGTATTGATTGTTTTCTGGAAACTGTGTGATGAGCTGGGACTTCATCTTGGCACACACTGCCTTTTACAAACTGGATTTTTTTTTCTTAGTTCACTTGACTTTTTAGGTTAAGGAAGGAGCAAAGGTGCAGGAAAACATAGTGAGATAGATGACTATCTGCTTTTATAGTTATTAAGACTGAAGACTAAGACCCTAACCCAATAATGTGATATATAATTGAGTTTAAAACTGCATAATGTAATCCTATAACACCCATTTTAATATTTTTGTCATCTCTCAATAGTAGAGACTGAAGGCAATATAAATCACACTGTTAAAGCTAGAAAAAGAGTACATAATAAGATACTTGCCTTTTACATAATATTCTCAGGTTTGATTCCTGTCACCATATGTGGTTCCCTGAGAACTTTCAGAATCCCTGAACATAGGGCCAGGAATAAACCCTGAGATTAGGTAGGTTTGGTCAAGACTCTGCCACCAGGGAAATGCATATAAACAAATGGAAAATAGGAATAGCACTGACACGTCTAAGGATTGAAGGAGAGGAAAGGAGTTTACCAAGGGTCATGTGTTTTTAGAAACGATAATAAAATGAACACATTTATCAATATCTTCTATAAAATTCATAACTTTCTATAAATAAATTAAATTAATATTTTAATGAACTTTTTTAATATACAGATACATATGCACACTTGACTTCCTCTATAGTGTAAGTGATTATTATTTAGAATCTGGTTTAGGGATATTCTTTTGACAAAACATGCATGGTATTGATCTGATTAGCTGATATCCTTCAAGTCAGAATCCACAAATTCAACGTAGTATTTAAGACATTGTCAAGCCAGGTCATAAATTTTGTTGACTTCATGAATTATTATATTAAAAGTAGATTCCAGTTATTTGTATGTTCTCCAAATTAAGATACTAGTTACAGCCCTGCCGGAAGTTCACTCTAGATTGATAGTAGTCTGTGTTTATTCATATATGTTAAGTGGCCTCCAGTTTTATCCTTTTTCCTCAATTATCAACTAAGTAAATTTGGAAGTTGTTATTTTATATTGTCTTGTGGGTTTTACAAAATTAATTCACAGAAATCACAAATAATATTTCATGTTAATGATAAGTGCTAAAAATGTTTGTTTTAATAATTAGACCCTGAGCAGGATATTGAAATAAACTCTTGAATATTTTCCTGGGTCTTTTCTATCACAAATGTTAGCACTGGTGCCATTGCTATTCTATAGAAAAAGCAGTTCCTTGGGGGCTTTCTGCTTCTGACAAGAGAGACGATGCTATAGATTAATTATGGAGTTTGATTCCGCAAGGCACCGCATTTTTAACAATCATAATTCTTCCTGAAGGAAAAGAAATATTTTTCAGCTGAGTTTTTAAACTATAATATTTAGTGTCTGGTTTGCACAATTAATCAAGTAATTTCATCATTCTGTTATTCTCTTGGACTTGTAGAATTTCAAATTAGGAAGACAGGAATTGTAAATAACTATTTGCATATCCTAGTCTGGCAACATACATAAAGAGAAGAAGAAGAAGAAGAGAATGACTTACATTGCTGAGGGAAAAACATTTCATAATTCAGAATTTATTCAGTTATTTGTCTGTTTCGGGCTTAAGGTTTATTCTAGAAGACAGACTTTCACAAACTCATTATACAACACATAGCATTAGGCTGTGAGGAGCTCAGATCCGTATTGTTCATTACCATATAGCAGTTTTCCTTAATTATGATTCACTATATAGGACAACTCTCTTACTCCTGAATAGTTGACATTCTTTCTTAGATGAGTCGATTAAAAGAATTTTTTTTCTTTATACTTGTATTCTCTTTTTTAGTATATTCTAAGCTTGGTTCTTCTTCCTACATGGAATCATAATCATAATTCTAACATGAGTGTTCAGTTTTAAAACTTTACATATTTAGCTTTCCTACCTTTTTATGAAATTCTTTACATTTACAAAATGATTGGATTTCCATAATCTTAAAAGTATTATATGATTAAATACTAGGAATTTTTGAAGCAGAAATGTCCTGACGGGTCGGAGGCACAGAGATGAGACTCCAGGAACACGACATATTTCCATTAATATTTTTAATGATCAAAAGTTGGAGGGGCAGCAGCTCTCATCTTGGCAGCTGACTGACTTGAGCGTGACTGACCACCTCCATAAGGACCCCAACTCTCTTAAATCCCATTGTCTCAAAAGGCAATACAGTCTAGGTTAGTTTGCATGGTTTACATTACAAAGATGTCTCACATTCTTTGCATAGGATTTAGGAATAATAGGAAGTAGACATCCAGGAACCTAAAACCTGCAGGGAGTGCTATCTAGGTAAGGTAAGATGAACAAAAGAATGCATTACAGTTGCTAATTCAGCCTTTTGGGACTAGCCCATGATGACAAGATCATGTCAGACAGAAGAACAAGAAGAACCGGTTTTCTGCCTAACTTTAAGCATCATCCATTAGACTCCATCTTGGGCTAGTTATAGCCAACAAGGAAATGTGCAGATAAATGATATAGGATAGCCTTCTCTGTGTAACTGCAGCTTGATTAACGGTATCACTAGGGAATCTACATACTAAGTCTATTGGGAGACAATCTGCCAGAAGACCCCATGCATCCGTTAACAGGCAGTATCCTTCAGACCTTCCCTTCACATATACTTAGATCTACCTTCTGCCAACAAATTTTATTTGAGAACCCAAAGCAACCAGATTTCCCACTTTTCCTACTTTCACAAAAATAAGCCTTCAGGGCCTAGAGAAAATATAGCAAGCAGTATGCTTAACTAGTAAGCAGCAATTCCCAGTTCACGTCTGGTCAAAATCACATATGGCCCCCAAACAACCCAAGGCTTATCCCTCAGCACTTATGGATGCCACCCACAACAAAGAAAAGAAGTTGATCCTGCCAGTATTTCAATGGTGGCTGAAAAAGGACATATTTCAAATTCCCTAAAAGCATTATGATTCAATTTGCATAGAGCAAGGTTAACCCAAGACAATCGGCTCTGGATGCTGACTTTTCCAGAAAACTGTCAAAGGAATAGAGTCACTTGAAATTAATTTTATTTCTTGGATTGTAGTGTAGTTACATTTTATTCTCCTGAGAAAGATTTTTCCTGGACAGTTTTTGTTTTGACATTGACTTCAAATTGCAAACACACAAGTACTGAAAAAGAAGAAAAAAGAGAAAGGTGAGCAAACAAAGGAAGAGAGGGAATGAATAGAGATAAAAACAAAAAATAAGCATGTGAGTTATACTTGAGGTTGTATACTGGCAAAAATTGTAACAGTAAAATGACTTAAGTTTTTATACGCTAAAATAAGTTAAACTTACAGTATAATTTTAGGGGATCATATACTTCTCTGCCCTCACTTAATGAATGCTGGTCCAGAGTTTTTTTTTTAATAATCATAAGCACTCAGTATGTGTACAGTACTTAAATTTTTTTTAAGATGAGTAATTATATACCAGTGAAGAAATACAATTGTAGTTCAACCTGTACTAATTACATACAAACATGTCACTGAGTAATTTATGTGGTAAAGGAGACTGTCTCCTTTATTAAGTTTATCTGGTAAATGTCTAGCAGGCAAATTGAAAAATAAGAAAGAAAAAAGTGCTCTAAAGAGTTGTTATTTATTGAGTCAATCTACCTTTCGAGAAAGAAGGCATTCATGGTTTTGAGACTTGTGAAAGTTCTATATTCTGTTGTGCCAATTTTGTGCTAAAATATTCTACATACTCACATATTTGCACTTTCCCTTCCCTAACCCAAATAATACCCACAATAGTTCTCAAAATACTCCTACCCAAATAATACTCCTTACCAATATAATACCCCAGACAATACCAAAATACACCAAATAATGCCCAAAATACTTCTTTTGGGGGTATTATTTCTTGTCAACTGTGACCTTGAATTGATCTTGATTCTTAAAAGCAGTGTTGTAGTTTTAATTATTCACAATTCATTCATGCCCACATCCCTGGTCTTTCTTTTTTTAAATTCTTAGTCAGGCACTCTGATTTACAATGGTGTCAATCATGTTGACATTTCAGAAATGCAATGTTACGCCACACTTTTGAACATAATGTTCACCTATTTTTGAATGGCATGTATTTATGACTAGTTAGACCCTTCTAACTGAAGCATAACCTGACTGTGCCCGAAATTTATCTGGTCTGTTTTCATTGGACCTATTATTAATAAAGTGACATTAGTTTAAATTGTTCTTATATTTTTTTGCCCCATCTGCCTTCGTGCTTTTGAGATTGCTTCCTTCAGTAAATTCACAACAGGCCATTCTATAATTGATGTCCCCTTGGTTGACTAGTTATGCCAGAAGTTCCCTCACACCTCTTTGGGCTACATTTTATGCACAGTACCATTGATATGTTCTCTCTTACTAGGATTCCTTATTTTCCTAAATAAGCACACAATAATATTTCACTCATTTTCATGTATGCAAGAACATTTTTATTATCAATATATAGTAAAAATAATATCAAAGATAAGCATATATTTTGAAAATAAAATTACCTTCCTAAAAATTTCAAGGTTGTCTCTGTAAAATGCTGAACTATTCCATACACATACTCATAGCCTTCTGTAACCATTATAAACTACTTGTTAGCAGCAGTCATTTCTTCAGGATTTGTGGTGCTACAGTCTGTTTATATCCCATATCACAACCCAAAGCAATGGAGTCATCATCTCCCTTCTCCTAGTGATTAAAAGTGTGTGGGAGCTACTGAGATCTTAACACCTCATTCTTCATTTCAAGACTTTAGGACTATATGCTATCTAACGTGGACTAAAAAAAGATGTTGATTTGAATCTCATTTTTCTTTAAAAAGTGTTTAACTCTGCTATTTGTCATCACATGCGTTAGACACAGGATTGATAAAAACGACTTAAGTGGTATCTTTGCCCTTGGGTTTTCACTAACTCAGCTTCACACATAGCTACCTGCCTGCATCTCATTGTTTCTTCTATCTGATGTAACACCAAAGGAGTGCTTGAATCAGAAGAAAGGGTAATTGGCCAGAGAGATAGTCCAGCGGGTAGGGTGTTTGCCTTGCACACGGCGGCCTGTTCCGGCCTGGGTTCAATCCCGGCATCCCATATGGTCCCCTGAGCACCGCCAGGAGTCATTCCTGTGTGCAGAGCCAGGAGTACCCCTTGAGCATTGCCGGGTGTGACCCGAAAAAAGCAAAAAAAAAAAAAGAAGAAGAAGAAAGGGTAATAACATTACTCAGTGCCTATTTTGTATAGGGTTTTTTTTTTTAATGTACTGTATCATTTTTTACTAGCAAAATAAAAAAAGCACAAAACTCTTTGAGTAGGTATGATTTTTAATAATTAAAAGTTAATCTAGGAACATGTCAGAGGTTTCTCCTAGGTAATTTAGGGTTGTTTTAAATTTCTATTTTTGTATCTTTCAAACACTATTATTATTACAAAATCTAGATATCTTTTATAAAATAGAACATTGTAAATATAATGGGACTTAACCTGACTTGTTGACATATAATTTATATTTACATAATTACCCTTTGTCTTTATCTTTCAAAACTTTCTCTCACTGCTATAACTAAAATCTTTACAACTTTTTCTTTACCCAATCAACACATAGGCTTTCATTCACATTTTACTTTAACCGTAGCATTGCCGGGCTACAGTTCCTATTTGCCTTGCCTTCTGATTGATTTCATCCTTACATCTATCACCTCTGATCCAATGCTGTAGCACTCACTGCTCACTACTATCTGAAATTATCTTACATAATTGTCGATTTTCATTCAATAATGTGAGTATTGTACACATGAATTTGACAGATATGCAGTTACATGACCTGCAACATATAGTATAGTTGGGAAATGTACAAAACGTGTAGTATAGTTGCAGATGCACAAAACATGTAGTATAGTTAAGATATATTTAATGTGTAATATATCTAGTAATCTGTTTTATTTTTTAATTTTTTTCTTATTTTTTTTTTTTTTTTGTACTCCCAAGCCTCACCATGAGTGATTCCAGAGTGTAGTCAGGAGCCCTGAGCACCACCAGGTGTGGCTGCCCCACCTCCCCCAAAAAAGCAGAAAAATGAAAGAAAAAGAGAAAGAGGGAAGAAAGAAAGAAAAAGAAGGAAGGAAGTAGTAATCTGTTTTAGAGACTACATGTATCTAATGCAGAATACATCCTCAACAAAATTTGATAAATGAATTTATTTTTCAGAGAAATTTAACGTAGCATTTTTTACTTCCTAATAGAGTACTTCTACCTTATTGTTTAAAATTGAAGATACTTTGTACAATCAGCATTTCTTTTGAAAAAGTTGTGCAATTTTTTATTTAAAAAATAACTGAAATGGGGCCAGAGCAATAGTCCAGAGGGTAGGGCGTTTTGGTTGCATGCGGCCAGCCTGTGCTGGCCCAGGTCCGATCCCCTGCATCCCATGTGGTCCCCGAATACCACCAGGAATACTTCCTGAGTACAGAGCCAGGAGAAACCCCCGGAGCATTGCCGGGTGTGACCCAAAGAAGCAAAAAAAAAATAAAATAAACTGAAATAAATACTTAAGGCCAATAGAGGTTATATGTAGGTTAAGACTCTTGCATTGCATATTGTCAATCTTTGTTTATCCCTCATGAACTGCACGTATTTATGCAAGCACTACCAAGAGGAATTCCTTTGCAAGCACCTAAGGATTAAGCTCTGAGCATTTCTAGTTCATGCCTCAAAATAAGCAAACAAACCAAAATAAAATAGTTATTTTTTAAAAAAGACATGTAACTACTTTGTATATGAAGAGAACATAAAATTCAAATCCCCATGTGAAGGAATAACCTTATTTTAAGAAAATGTTTTCATGCATTCATATTAGAGTGATTCATCTTAACTTTTCTGGATTTGCACATGTTTTAGCTGGATAGGCTGTTGAGTAATGTGTATTTAGTTTCTAGTAAATAATGAACACCTAGATGCTTTTCTCTTTGCTGTCAGCAGGGGTCTCAGAAAGCTGTGTTCTCTCCAAACCTAACTATTATTGCTTATTAGGAGGTTATAGTTTTTCTTACTAAAACGGAATACACATGCTAGTTTGTGTTAAATCATTTTAAAATGTATTTTTAAAGTTATAGATTGCAGTGTTTTGATTATAAGCATTGATATAACTTAGTGGTTTACCTAGCAGTAAGTTGGTAAGTTGACTTTAACAAGTATCAGAACACACAGTGGAAAGAAGGTTGATTCATATTTGTTTCTAATTAGAACTCATAAATGCAAAGTTCTCAACCTATTTTCTGTTTCTAAATAAGTCCAAGAAATTGGAAAAATGGGGGGGAAAACATAGGAAAGGCTGCACTCCTTACTCTCTTTTTAAGTTGTTCGATCCTTTGGAAAATAGGTGATTATTCCTACAATTTAGAAAACGTTTCTGTCTGTCTTCACTGACATTGAAAGGCACAATAACTGCCTCCTGCCACCATGGTTCAGTTTCTCTGACTTCAGGTGGGAGGAGCCATCCTAGTGCATTCTTAGTTGTTTTCTTCCACTTCCCTTAGTAAATTGGAAATCAGATCACCTCAGCCAACAACTAAAATTTCTGAGGTATTTTTTCCAATGCACATTTTGATTTTTTTTTATTTTTGTTTCACACCCGGCAATGCTCAGGTGTTACTCCTGGCTCTGCACTCAGGAATTACTCCTGGTGGTGCTTGGGGACCATATGGGATGCCGGGGATTGCATCCAGGCCGGCATAGGCCGGCCACATGCAAGGCAAATGCCCTACCCGCTGGGCTATTGCTCCGGCCCTGCACATTTTGAAATTTGAAAATTGCTATTGTCCTGGAATTTTTTTTCAAGTTGCCTTTTCTCTCTTGTCAGTCAATAGTTGTTGCAATCAAACTTTAGCATCCTCAAAGATATACCCTTATGTGTACTTTCCTATTATAAGTTATGCTTCAAAATTAGGTATCAGTTATCTGTTTGACCCTCTGTATCAATACATCTATTGCTAGGTTGATATGCAAATGATTAAATGTTATCTATAACATACATAAAAATATATATATCATATATGTTATAAATGCTATATGTTATATATGCTATATATGTTATATATGGTCTACGTATGTGATTGCACATTTAATGTGTAAATAAATAATTCTAAAGCTATGTATAGTTTAGAGATAGCAAAAGCATCTTAGTAATTATATGCTGTATGTTTGCATGCATACATGTAATGTATATGAGTCATGATACATATGTGAAAATAGAATGCTATAAAGATGAAATATTATATTAATATTATAGCCTTTAAATTTTATATTTATTTGTATATCAATGTGCCCATATGTATAGTAAAATCTGAGAATATCTTCAAATATAAGATATGAAAGTTTATAAAATGCAAGCAAAAAACCTCAACACTTAAAATGTAAATTTGTACACTGTATAAGACAAACAATGCTGAGATGAATGAATTTGTAATATTGTAGCGTTAAGATGAGAATTTTGAAGGAATAAAATATTTTGTCAATTTGCACTGGATTCAGTTTCTCAGATTTGAAGCAATGAAACAATGCGAGGCTAAATTAGAAGAACAACCATTTTCTTTTCACTTTTTTTTTTTGTTTCTTTTTTAATTAAAAAACTTTGATTTAGACAGTTATTGATAGTTTGGTTTCAGTTATGTAAAATTTCAGGACCAACCCCACTACCAGTGTCCAAAGAAGAAGATGTCAGGAGGGCTTAAAAGCAGAGTTGGGAAGAAAGAGGAAATTTGGGGATGGTGTTAAGCATTTGTGTCCTTTCAACTTTCTAGTCCCTGTGAGGTAGTGAGCTCAGGCTGGTGACTTTCAATCAGGAGAATGAGTCACTCGTTGAGATGCACTTGTGGGGATCTTTCTTTTTTCATAGAGTCATCTCTTACTTCCTCCCTTGCTCATTAAACTTCAGAAACTATCATTAGGCTTTTCCTCTATGCTTTTATTCCCATTTAATATTTTTTGCATATTTCTTCTCAGGTTTTGTCATAATTATCCTACTTAAGATCTTGTTTTAGGGGCCAGAGCGATAGCCCAGCGGGTAGGGCGTTTGCCTTGCACGCAGCCGGCCTGTGCCGGCCTGGGTTCGATCCCCGGCATCCCATATGGTCCCCCAAGCACCGCCAGGAGTAATTCCTGAGTGCAGAGCCAGGAGTAACCCCTGAGCATCGCCGGGTGTGACCCAAAAAGCAAAAAAAAAAAAAAAATCTTGTTTTAATTCACTATACACTGATAGTTTTGCAATGAAATTTGTTTTTAAAAATGTTTTGCAGATTCATTGTTTACATGTTATTTTCCCTGGAGAGTTGAGCTTATGGAATCAGGAATATTATGGGCTACTCTCACCACTGGACTTCAGGCCAGGCTCATAGTAGGTACCTAATAGATATTATTGTGTGTGTGTGTGTGTGTGTGTGTGCACATTTTCTGAGAGCAATGAGAGGAATAAGAGAGATTCAAGCTAGTAAAGTATTTATTGTAGAATTACAAAATAAAACCAAGCCTAGCCAAACCTGAAAAACAATTCCAATGCTTATGAAAAAACACTGCTTTAAAAATATATTAGCTACAGGAAAATATTTAAATTATAAACTGATGCAAATATTTACTGGGACATGACTCCATATTTCCCAGAGGTATGAGTACAACATATAAATAAAGGGATGTTATCATATCATATTTAAAGACTCCTTGGATATTGGAACAATGCTAGAATGCCTTTGTCTTGAAAGATTAACATCCTCATCTTTACAGTACTCTTTATAATATACAGTATCTGTCATCATTGGCAGCAATATCACCATCATGAATATTTATTAATTACTCTACAAGGAGTTATGTAGTCTAGTTCTGAAACAGTCTCTGCCTGTATGGAAATTTGTAGGCTATAACAAATGACATTTGTATGGGTGACAAGGTGAATTTCTATGAACCTGCAAATGCCCATCAACAATTAACATATTAGCAGATTATTCCTGTGTTGACAGTTCCAGTCTCAATAAATGGTTTGCTTCATTATCCAGTAGTTCTTACTGAGCTGTTAGTGCTAGTCCATGCATCAGATCGATTGTTTATTGAGGCAAGTCAAACTATGAATTAAGTGTATGTTTTCTTCTTTTTTCTCAAGAATATTTTCAGTTCCTATAACCATACCATATGCTAAAGAGAACACAAGCTTATTCAAGACAGGGGGTTGATTTATCATCTTCACACCTATACCTTCATTTTATAACATTCTGCTCTTAACAACTGGGGCTCAACAAATATATTTCAAATAAATGAACAGTAGGATGAATTTCTGGATAAAGGATAACCTAGTTAAAGGGTTTGAAAAGTTTATGACATCTGAATTAGAAATTTAGGTATTTGTCAAATGAGGTGTAAATATGTTCATGTTTTTCTTCATTATTTCTTCATTAGTTTACACCAAAATCTTGGATTTGTTTAATATTCTGTTGAGCATGTTAGGCTACTTTTTTTCCCCAAAACTCAATTGTAACACTTCTTTAAAATAACTTTTCTAATTAGCCTTTTTCTTTTTGGATACTAATATGGTGATATTTTATTCTTATTTGTATAAATAATATATGTATATATATGTATATATAGTAAACATATAAATATAATAATATACTTGTAATAAACATTAAATAGCCTTTTTTGCTTTTATGTAGTTGGACCACAGTAGCAATGATCAAGGCTTACACTGGGCTCAGCACGCAGGAATTCTTTCTGACAGTGCTCATGGGGACCAAGTGGGATGTTAGAATTTAACCCTGGTTGGCTGAGTGCAAGGCAAATGCCTACCCCCTGTACTATCACTTTGGTACCTAACTTTAAACATTCTATCTTTGGTTAATTTCCCTATTTTCTACTTCAGTTTTTTTCTGCTTATATATTTACTTCTTTGTAGAAAAAAAATTCTATTTTTTGTTTCTCTCAAAATGTTATAATTCCTACATGGATTATAGATAGATAGATAGATAGATAGATAGATAGATAGATAGATAGATAGATAGATAGATAGATAGATAGATAGAATCTGTATAGGGTATCAATCTCTATATATCTATATAAAAAGAAAAAATGATAAGCATACTGCATCATGTTTCTCTCTTTTGCTGATTCAGTAGTTTTGGTTTAGGGTGTGCTACTACTGGTTCTCAAGGGGTTATTGACAATAGGGATTTGGGAATTGTTCCCAGGAGTGTTATAGAGGTCAGGCATCAAACTCAGGTCTCCCACTTACAAGGCATCTATGCTAGTCCCATGCGCTATATTCACCACCCTACATGAATTTTTGCAAATGTTATCATTCTTTTAAGTTACATACTAAACCATTTTCTCAGTAATAGTTAATTATATTGTTTGAATTGTTTCTGGATGCTTTTTCTTATACTCTTCTAGACAGTTTGATCTCTGTGAACCATTTGAAAACAACCTTTGAGCTATAGAAAATACCATGATCAGACAGAGCCCCAGGATGTTGATTGAATGCTGCATGGCATCTTTTTGTGGGAGGTTGTTAACATTTGAATGTTTTATAGAAGTCAATTCTTCAACAGGTGTCATAAGTGCATTGGAAACCTTTGAAAATGGCTGTAATTAGATACTTTGGGAGGATATTATGGGCTTTGATGGGCCCCTCAATGGCTCTTCCAAGAGCCCATCATGTTAGCTGACAAAGGATTGTAGGGGATATTTAATGTTGTTTTAATTAACAACTCCTAAAAGAAAATGTCAATTATCTTCCGTTAGCTAATGCCTTATCTTTCCAAATTTTTCCCTCATTCCCTTTAAAATGTTAAATTTAAAATTATTTCTTTTATCCATGGTCATCAATCAATTTCTGTAATTGAAGTCATATATAGTTTCTACATCATAAGTGAATGATGATCTTAAGTCTTAAGTCATCATTCTACCTATCTTTGGCAGGTAGATATTTCAGAATATATATACAATATGCATTACAATATATATGTATTAAGTATATATTTATATATTGAAATTATTATGTATCTTTTTATAAAATGTTATATATAGAATAAATATATATTCTAAAACATCTACCTGCAAAGATAGGAACTTTAGTGTTGAAACCTATTTCTCAGAGGGGGAAAATATGACAATAAGAAAAAAAATAACATGCATACACTAATGGATTTATAAAGGGATTTTGAAATAAGCTACGTACAGAGGAAAAGGGATAAAATAGTAGGTCACTTAAGTGAGAAATATCATGATTGAGATGGAGCAGTATTGAGGATCTAGATTCCATATTCTATTTAGGTCACATTTGAACTGAAACAGTCTTTGGATCATTCTTGTCTGCACAATTAGTGTGTATGAACTGTGGGGGTGGGAACATAAATGATCGTAGCTTGCCCTATATAGGGGTTGATAGAAATATCTTACTGCAGAAAACTGGAAGATTAAACACAAAGCTTTCAATTCAGTGCTGGTGACAGAACTCCCAAGAATTGTGGCAAGAGGCAAGAATTATCATTGACTGGATACATTGGATATTCATTTTAAGGACTAGGAGATACGATTAAGGGGAAAATATTTTTAGTAGAGAATTTGTTATTGTGCTATTTTTTTTCTCATGCTGGAAATCATCGCCTATAGTAGAGAGTCTAATTAGGCATTGCAGAGAGTTAAGCATTCCTAAATCAAGGAGTTTTAAAATTTAATGCAGTTCTTATGAACAGACCTTTTTTTGTTTTCTTATGGTCATCTTTCAGAGTATATCACTGATGGCGAGAAAAATGCTAGTCCATTACTTTCCAGGCTCGCTGTAATGAAACCAGATTCTGTGGTTTCCTGCACTGGTTCAAGGGTCCAATGCTGATAATTGCATTCTCCTTTTATTTGGTGTGGGGGGGAGCAGTGGACTCTCAAATCATGTTCAGGGACCTGAGAGCCATGTCTGGCATTACATAACCCAGTTGTACAGGCTTAAGGCTTCAGGTTTAACACTTTGACTAACGTTACTCAGGTTCGTTAGCACTGGGCTCTATCATAGACAAATTTCAGTGATCCAGAGAATATGAAGGGCCAAAACTCAAGTCCTCTGAATGCAAAACACGTTCTCTCACTGTTTGAGAATATCACCAGCTTTGAGCTGTCATAAATAACTGAAACCCCTGGTATTTATGATCTGACTTAGATTTTGTACAAAGATCCACAATTAGCTCTGAAGGGATAAACTGGTGTTAATGATACGCAAGTTGTGGGACGTGACTAGCTTTCTTCACACTGTTCTTTTCAGTTTCTCATCTCCTTAAGTTGAGATCTCTTCTGTAGTTAAAAAGTAGGCACCAATGCAAATTCTTAGATTTCACATCTGTCCTCACGTTATTCCGGACTTTCCAGAACATTTCTCATCATCTGCTCTTTTAAAAATGCAGCAAGTGGTTTCTTTGGTTACTATGTGTTTGTATTTCACACTTATTTATTTGGAGACATTTGAGGTCAGTGATCACTACCAATGTAAGCTGGATAATCAATGTATCATGAACTGTCTCCCTCTCATTTTCCCCTTGGTGATTCATCTGGCTCACTGTGGCCAAAGTTAGTGAGAACAATGACTTCTAAACATCACTGTGCATTTTCTGTAGGTGTCAACCAAGTTATGAAAGTATAAAAGTGAAAACTGAAGGGCAAATCAAGACGAAAAGTGAAGAGGCTTCAAAAATGCTCAGAATAGATAGAGTCAAAAGAAAGTTACTACATTATCAGCTCTTCACTTGCAGTTGTACACAGGAAAATTCTCACACTGCATTGTCATTTGGTAGATATGAAAGATGTGTTATCAATGGATAGCATGGAATATGTTGAATAAATAGATTTTAAAGACAATTTACATGATTTTTACCCAAGGAGCCTCAATTTAAGCTCATTTTAATTTTCCCCTTTCCCTTCATGAGGTCAATTTTAACAAGTCTAGAAACGTTAGAATTCTGAAAGCATTCCTGAACCTCTCCCCTATGTTATGATCTTAATGAGGTGTTGGATAGAAGGGACTGACCCAAAGTGTCATTTCATTATATCTTGCCTCATTCAAAATCCTGCCAGCTCACCTTTCTCCTCAAGCTTCTGTGAGGTGAGCAACACTGAACTTTTCATAGGAGTGCCTTGCTCAGGCTCTTGTTAGGTTAAAGAATTTGTTTCTGAGACTTTTATAGTAAATGCCTGGAAAATAGAATCTAACTCTGTGTGTAATACCATACTGTAGATTGCTTTTTCAACCGACTATTTCTATTCTGACTATATTGTATAAAAGAAGCACTGCTTGCTCTCTGACCATTATTTAGTTGTTTCTGGGAAATGCAGGGTCTAGTTATAGTGCTGGAAGATGCAGCACATTGTGCATAATTATCAATAATCAAATAATTATTGATAATTATGTATGGTGTGCATGGTATCTGAGTGATAAATGGTAATGATATGCCTAAGTACTGTATTGTATTGGAAATATTATAAAGAATAATAGCTGGTGATACTCATTATGGTGAGGCTGATATGATGGGAGAAATAATGGAAAGTGTGGCATGATAATTAAGGAATTTAAAAGCTGTCATGACGGTTCAAACTGCAACATCTCTTATGTTGGTGTCAGAGATCAAGCCCAAGATCTCACACATACAAGACTTGTTACTAGTCCCTGTAACTACCATAATGGGAGTCCCTGAATCCAGATACATAAATAGTCATTTTTAAAATATTGCTGTTTCAGTGAAACAATAGGAAATTTGAGAATTAGAAAATTTGGGTCACTTCCTTAATTTGCTTCTACTACTAAATAACAAAGAGAGACTTTATATTCATTATTTCTGATACAAAATTTTATTTTAATTTACTTAATTAAAGATATCAGATTAAAGAATTGATAGTGAATTTCAATTCAGCTTCCAATTCAGTTCACCACTGTAGCATGTATAGGATAGTGCCATAGATGCAGAGGGTTCTAGGTATCAATTAAAATTAGAGATTCTGAAGATAAACTTTCTCAATGCAACACCCTAAAAATCTATCAACAAGAAATTAAATAACATGTTTGATCCACACTTATTCTGGTTTCACATAATGGCACTATGTTAGTATTAAAGTTATATGAGGATTTGGTGATTGTGTAATATAACACTTTTAGTATAGAAATTGACAAATAATAATAAACCACCAAGGGATGACTGATGATTTTATAAGACCCTATTTTCCTTAGAAGCAAACAATAAGTATGTTTATTTTTTCCTCTCAAGTATCTTATAGGAATAGCATTTTCATATTAATGTCTGCAATAAAACTAAGAAAATACATTTTAAAACATAATTTCATAGCCTTTCTGAGTTTTATTCTTAGTATTGAATTTCAAACAATCTATTATCTTCCTGCTTCATAAGTTAATAACTATGGGAAGAAATTATTATTGCATAAAGGCTGAGCCGTATACAGTGGGTAGGGCCTTGCCTTGCATGTGTCTGCTCAGGTTCAATATCGCAATTCCATAGGATCCCTTGAGCACTGCCAGAAGTGATCCAAACTGCAGAACCAGGGTAAGCCCTGAACATTGCAGGTATGGAAATGAGAGAGAGAGTGAGAGAGAAGAAATTATTTCATTTAATATGCATTTTGTTTATGAATTTGCATTTGTGTTTGCTTTTTGGGTCAAACCTGGCAATGCTTAGGGTTACTCCTGGCTCTGCCCTCAGGAATTACTCCTGGCGGTGCTCAGGGGACCGTATGGGATGCCGGGGATCGAACCAGGGTCGACTGCATGCAAGGCAAATGCCCTATCCGCTGGACTATTGCTCCAGGACCTGTGATTTTTTGCATTTTTAATTTTTGTTTGTTTGGGGGCCACATGATGGTCCTTAGGTGTTACTTCTGATTCTGTCCACAGGGATCACTTTTGGCAATACTCACTGGAACGTATGGGATGCCTGTGATTGAAGCTGAATAGGAAGGCGACAAAAGAGCGCCCTACCAGCTGTGCTATAGTTCCCACCCCTGCATGTTTCCTTTAAATAATTAGGACTGTTGAATGCAATCATATGTACATCCCTGTCATTGGTAATGTCATTTTGCATTTATATGTCGTTGAGTCGCTGAGTTTAGTTTAGTTGCATGAACATGCAACTTTGCATTTGCCATCCTGGACATCTTGCAAACTCCCTTTATGCCCCCCAAACTTCATTGCCTCAATTTCTAATACTGGTCAATCTGAATAATTTTTTTCTTTTATTAAACCTGGGATTTGGAAAAGATTGTTCAAACTTCTTTCCTGAGCAATATACCTTAGCTACCAATTCATTTATATTTAGCCAATTGAGAAATACATTTTCTCTCTGTGTACATACTGCCATCCCCTGTATAATACAGAAACAACAGATTTTTATTTTCTAAACCTATTTTATAATGCCAGACCCTAATGTAAAAACTTTCTGTGGTAACTGATCATATTTATGATAAGGTGATATGTGGAACAAGTTTAAGTTGTTAAGTATATAAATATTCTAAGTGGAACTGTTATAAATTGACTTTAGTTTTCTCTTCTCAGCGTTTCCTTCACTTTTTGATCTTCCCATTGATTTCATTAAAAGTAACTTTATTCCTGGAAGACTAGCCTATGGTTATCCTAAATAACACAGCTAAGGAGATTAGAAAACTCTTCTATATAATGCTGACTTATGGTATAACTGCTGTCAAGTTGCTTAAAACAACTCCCGATTTTAATGTGTTTGAAACTGGAATAAGTATAATGTAATGTTCACAGTTATGGTGGGAACTTAATGAGATGATACAGCTAAATGTGATTGATATAGAGTGAGATAATATAGCTTAAAGTGATTTAGAAAGTGCCAGAACTACCATGCTATTTTGTCAATAACTATTACTTCAAATTTCTATATCATGACTTATTAATCTTTATAATTTGATACATCTATTGTGGCTCGTTACAGCTTAGTTATATTCTGCATTTCCCAAAAGATCCAAGTTATATAATAGCTAGAATTATCTCTTATGTATCTTTGCTTACTTCCTTTATCATAGCAGATGTTTTTTTTAAGAGAAAAGAGGTCACGTGTATGGTTGCAGGGTTAGCCATTGCAGCAGTTTTCCCCAGCGACTGTCACCATGAAATTAGCATCACAGAAAATATACTGTAGTACAGGGAGTGGAGGTTCAGGGAATTTGAAGTGGTCTTTCTCCATGTTTCTGTTGAGAGGATATATATATATATATATATATATATATATATATATATATATATATATATATATATATTCAACATTAAAAATCAGAGACCTTTCAGGGGCGGAGTGCCCAGTGGTAGGGCATTTGCCTTGTACGCGGCTGGCCTGTGCCGGCCCGGGTTCGATCCCCGGTATCCTATATCATCCCCCGAGCACCTCCAGGAGTAATTCCTGAGTGCAGAGCCAGGAAAAATCTCTGAGCATCTCTGGGTGTACCCAAAAAGAAAAAAAAAAAAATCAGACCTTTCAGGATAGCAACTTCTTGCCCAGTTTGATTGCCATCTGCAAACAGCCACATATTTCTAACTCATGAATTAGAGATATTTATAAATGTTGCTAAAGCATTTCTCTCTATTTGATCATTTTGTCATTAAAAATTATTTTAACCTTGGTCTTCAAAGGTTTTCCCTAATAACCTAGCATTATATCATAATTGAGCTAGGTACTGTGAATGAATCTGTTACTATTAACTTTAAAGTGATTATATAGTCAAACATAAACACACATATGTATATTATTTCCAGTATGATTATAGTAGAGGAAATTATTAGAATTATACGTCAGCGCAGTTATATTAGAAAAGTGCTTATCCCATTATCAGCTAACAATGCACATGTTGATAGCCTTTCTTCAAAGCTTTAGAAAATGCCAACAATATTGTGTCCCTTTACTCTTAAAAACACACCAAGGAGTACATATGCACGTGTACATATACGTGAACACATACACGATTTTTCTGTTTTCGAGTGACCTTGAGGGTAACTGCTCTTGATACTTCCCTTCGTAGAGGAGAGAACTTCGTAGAGGTAAAATGTGCTGTCTTTGAGATGAGGTTGACAGGGGCGGAACTAGAGGTTCCTTCTCTTGTCTGCAGCTCATCTCTTCTCTGTGAGTTTGTCTTCCCCAACCCTGTAGTTTTGGTTATGGTCAATTTGACCTCTCCTTTGCTGGAAATGCTATTAGGATTCAACCTCATAATAACCAGCATCTGCTTTCTCTAAGTAGTATTTGAATGTGACGCTGAATTCAGAGGAGGAAATGGCTTTGCTGTGGTTTGCAGTCTGTTCTCCGGCTCTCTTCTCCCACATATATTTACATCTCTAGCATTCTTAACTGAATTACAGTCAAATGCTTCATTTCAGAGGCTCAGCCGGGAGGACATGCCCTAAGGAGTTTATTCACAGACAAATGTATTATTCACAAGCTTGATTTGATCATATAAAATTTGCACTATAACCACATACCCTGAGGAAATATTTTTTATAAACCTAAATGATTATGCTTAAAAGAGTACTATGGAAAAAATGGAAGGAAAATATATGAGCCGCTAAGGTGGTATTATAACTAGTTTGCATTTAGAAGCCCACAGAGGAACCTATTCTCGCCCCATTTTGTCTCCATTCCCCATATCACTGTGTCATGGCTAGACAGTACATTTGTGGGAAAGGAATTTGCCTTGAATGCTGTCAACCTGGGTTTGATCCCATCCCTGGCATCCCCTATGGTCCCTCAAGCTCCTCCAGGAATAATCACTGACTACAATGCCAGGAGTAACCCTTGAGCAGCACCTGTGACCCCCTCCCAAAAGCTAAAAATGATAAAATAAAGTCAATGTGCCTTTTTTTATAGAAGTTCTTTTTTGGTAATTTGAAGAGATGAAGGAATGATGCATTAAATAGTTTGTGAATTATTCTAATGAGTTTCTGCAGTAATTAGACAAATACTTTTTTATATTTTTTGTCCTAAGCAGAGAAGCTTTAGTCAAATCATTTTTTCTGCATAGTGAATGTACTAAAACAAAACAAAAACATTATAGCTATTTGGTTATCATAATGTATGAAAGATTTGTATAGTACTAATCATGAAGATAAATTTTCCACCTAGAATCAAAGGAAGTATATTCATAACATGATAATCTCTAATATTCCTTGATCCAAACAATTTTATATTAATTTATAACTAAAATTAATCATATCTGATTTTCTCTAAATTTTCCTTAGCTGGGTAATAATAGTTTAATGTTCTCTAAGGAGGATGTTTAACTTCTTTCACTCTGGCTTTTTTATTTTCCTTGAAATTCTTATATAGGTTCTCTCATAAGTCCTTCCTCAGCTCTGTTTAGCTTAAACTCTCAGACTAACTGCAGTAAATGTTCCATTTTGCATTGGGTATTGGTCAGCAGAACTCTGGCAATTGATACTGCTGCTACTTCCAAGTCTAGCTCTGCAGAGGAAAACCTATCTATTATTAAAAACCCTATTAGTGGTGGTAAGATTGCACTGCTCCTGCTCACTCTAGCTGCTGAGTGTTATCTAATTGGTTTTTATTACTTGAAAACCCTGGGAGCATGGAGCTGAAATGCACATTTGCTAACAGTTGTATTCTTTCCTCTGTACTCATCGGAGAAGCTTTTAGATCATTTAGATTTTGTCAGCAGGAAAGAGAGAAAGTATTAAAGAGCATTTGGAAAAGACCTGGGAAAGAGCTATAGATCCTAGGATTTGATTAACTGCAACTGTTGTAGCTCTGTACTCTATGAATACACATCCAATGTGTACCATTTGCCATTATTATCTGAAATGTAATATATGTTTACTTTCAGAGTTATGGCATTATCACTTTATCATGTGAGCATATTTGCCTATCTATACACTTTTTCTTATTTGCATTACAAAAATGGTTAACATATAAACTCAATACTCTTATGCTATTGGTTAATTCATTTTGCAGAACAAGTTATCAGGTAGCTTATACCTATCATGTAGATATTGACTATTTTGTGGCTCATGTGTGTCCATGTGAGTACAAAAGATGTATTCTTTTGGGAATGGGGCAAGGCAGGGGAACATCTGCAGTGCACAGGGATTACTCCTGGCTCTGCGCTTGGCGATGGCTCTAGATATGCTCAGGGTATGTCACGCAATTCCTGTAATCAAACCAAGAATGGCCACATGCAAAGCAAACACCCTCACTGAATTGGCTTTTCCTCTACCATGCCAGTACTTGTATTAGCTCTCAGATATATCTATATATCTGTATAGATATAGATATACATATACATGTATATACATATATTATGTTCTTCAGTAAATGATACTAATAGCAAAATGTTTTTGAGTGTATATGAGGAGGTGGTTGGGTCATACGCAGTGATGCTCAGATGCTCAAGGCTTACTCCTGGGTCTGTTTTCAGGAATTACTTCTGTGGGGCCTTGGGGACAGATGTGGTGTTTTATATCAGGTTACCACAGGCAAGACAAGTAACTTACCTTCTGTGCTCTCTATCTGCAGGTTTGATAGCACTACTTTTTGAACACATGCAATGTGCAAAATGCTATTCTAGTTGCTTTAATGCATTGAAATATTCCATTAACACACTTGTTTCTCACAGTGTGGCATGAATTTAAGAGTACCAGGTGTTCCATTGCGGACACCTTGAAACAGAACATGGTGAGATTTCTTATTCTAATTTTCCAGTTTCTTCTGCCTGTCATGATCTCAGATTCTCAAGATCTCTGTATCTGCCATACTCTGGTTCTATTGCCTAAAATGCCAGAATGCCCTCTGAATCGTCATAAGGATGCTGCTTCCTCTCAAATCTCTCAGAACAAAATCAACGGAACACACATCGATTGAGTGTCTGATAATGTTCATCCAGATCATGTTCTCCTTCATGCTTTCCTCTTTTCCTCCAGCCTATTAATTGAAATCACAAGATACAGATTAGGGGCCAGAATCACGCTACAGCTTTTAATGTCTACGAGCCCTTTTCTTGATGGGGAAAAGGGTTGTGTTGGAAGCACTGAGAATCGTCACTTTCAGTCCTTCCTCATTTCCTAATTATTAATAATTTTGTTGTAATTGTCTCAATGGCCCAGCCTCATCATCAAACATTATTGCACTTGCTCCCTTTACTTTGACCTCCAAATCTAATTAGTGATTAATGTTACTTATGTCCCTGTTTAATTCATCTCAACCATTATACCTTGACTTTATGCTCTAGTCACTTCTGAAGTATAGCAATGGGCCTTGTTCTCCTGGATTTTATTCATTCCAAACCAGTGACCAACATTATCAATGTTGATCTTCAAAGGCCTCCTATTCATCTTCTCTGACTAAGATCAAATAGTAACTCTTCAGAAGCCTTCCCGGCAGTCCATACTTCCAAAATTGTTCATGTCTTATCTCTTAATCTTTTCAGTCTCGCACAATATATAATTATGGCATGCATGCACCTTCTTATTTTAAATTCACTTAAGTTTCTTATGACTTGAACTCTCATTTTTGGATAAATTATGTCCAGTAGTGTTTCTGGTATATAATTATCATTTTGTTTATCTATGTCTATATAACTAAATGTGAGAATGAATTAATAATTTTGAAAAATTAACTTCAGAATTTTCAGTTGTTTGCTTACAAATTGAAAATTGGCTCAGCTGACTCAATGCATCAATTTCTCCCTATTATTCCATCATTCCCTTATACACATAGTTATCACAATAGACTAATCGCAAATTATTTTTGTAGTTAAATGTTTTTGGAGGTCTCCCCAAGCAGATATCTTGGCCTCCCAGTAATTGTCAGCCACCAGAACCAGCAGCTTAATTTGAGAGTTTGAGGATGCCATGTTGGTCATGTGATCATCTATTGTGCTGGGATTTGCCTCCTCATACTGGAGATTTTTAGCAGTTTCCAGAAGCTCGAATTTAACCTGAATGTGAATACCTGAGTTATCATCCTGGCATTTCAAAATGGTTTACTGAACTGAAATTATATGGCCCTTTCATAATTTTGACCTCTTGGTGACCAGCCCACAATGTGGGAGGGGTTGATACACCCACCATGTTACCTCATGATAATAATATAATCAGGGTTATTCAAGAGAGACCAATGTAAATAACAAAAGAAATTCCTCTTGTTCAAGAATTCCTGAGGCTCTAGGAACTCTTTGTTCTTAATCAGCACATACACAAATACAATACCTTTTTTTCACCTTGTCTTATAATATCATGAGATTGTGCAAAATGCAGTTTAGTCAAATGTTATTAAAATTTTCTTGTCTGCAATAATATAATAGCGGCTTCACTCTTTTCAAGCTTCAAAGAAAGGTAAAATAAAAGCCACATCATTGCATCTATAAACACCATCATTGTGTTGTGTCTTTTAGGGTTTGTTTCAGAATATTCCATGTACATTATCATCTCTAAAAAATATTGCTAATTTTATTTGTGTGAGTGTGTCTTTCTGTTTATTTTTTGGTGAGGTGGAGTTACAAAACTCTTCATGGTTGGGTTTCAACCATGCTGTGTTCCAAAATACATCTGTCCACTAGTGTACGTTTTCTACCACCAAAGTCCCCAGTTTCCTTACTGCTGCCTCTCCCCAGCCTGTCTCTATGGTAACCCCTTTCCTTCATTCAGTATATCAAGCAATGTGCTAGTTCTGCAGATACATCATAATCTCTAAGCTGTATGTGAAAAGCCTCATTCTCTTTCTTAACAAAGGATAATATTGGGGGTCGTTGTTGTCACTATAGGATCCTGTTACATTTAAAGATAAAATTCTTTGATAGAGTTATCTCACATAAGAGTTTACACCTATGTAACTAAAGAAGTTAATTTGAGCCCCTAACATGTGACATAGAAAATTTTAATTAAAATTGAACTTAAAACCTCAATACTAAATTTGAATCCATAAAATACATTAGAGAAAATAGGTACAGCTCATAAAGATATTGAATTCACAACAACTTTCTATAATTCAGCAGCATACACAGTAAATAAAGAAACAAAAGCAACACTAAGAAATGGTGCTGTATCTAACTAAAATGTTTACAGGTATTGAAAGAAAGTTGACTAAAATTAAAAAATATATTGATGGGTATAAAAATATCCATGTCTCATATATGTGATAGTGTTCTTATACTCATGATATAAAAAAAATTCAACTTTAAGAAAACAATTCCAACAGAAAATGGGGGCAGAGTAGGAACAGACACTTCTTCAAAGAATGCAGATAGATAGCCAGCAGGCATATTAAGTTTTCAGTATCACTTATTAGGGAATTACAAATCAAAATGTCAGTGATATATCACCTTACGCCAGTGAGAACAACCTTTATCAAAAAATTCTGAAATCAACCAGTGGTAAAGGAATGTGGTAAAAAATAAATAAACAAATATATAAATAACCCTTTATTTCAGTCTTTATTGAAACATTTAAGCAAAATAGTTTTACCTGATTTTTGAACATTCTTAATTTTGGATTTGTTTGGTCACGGTTAGACATGTTCAGGGCTCAGTCCTTTCTCTGTGTTCGTGCTCACTGCTTGTAATACTCAGATGACAAAGAATATTTCCTAGATTGGCCAAGCACAGTACAAGCACTTTGCTGTTGTACGGTCTCTGTATCCCTGCAAATTAGCTTTAAAAAGAATCTAATTGCCTCAGGGTAAGCTAATTCCATTCCTGGATATTTAAACATTAACACTAAACAATAAGATATGTACACCAATGTTCATTGCAGCACAATTTACAGTAAGCAAGTTCCACAAACAATGCAAATGCCCAATAACAGCATTTGCATTGTTGCAATGTTGAGTGCATTTGTGATATATGAATATAGTGTAATACTATTCAGTTTTAAGAAATAATATTACCTTAAACAGCACTTAAATAAAACAAGAGAATGTTATGTCAAGGAGTAAGTCTAAGGGAGAACAGTGCCACATTATCTCCCATATGTAGCATATGGACAAACAAAGGGAAATAATTGTGACTCTTACAGCAGAACTGAGCTTACCTTTCAGGGGAATGATGGCATGGTCTGATAGGAGAACTTGTCAGACATTGGAATCAACTCCAAGTGTGTGGAAGTCAAAGGTTAGGTAAGACCAAGAAGAGAACAGTGTACTAATAATGGTTGGCAATGGTAATACCAGCTGCTGAGCATGAATGTGTGGCTGAAACCTTATTATGTAGTTTTGTAATAGCATATCTCATAATGAAATAATAATAAATACATAAGTAATAAATAAGAATGAAGGTAGATTTGAGTTTAAAAATAAAAAATAAAAGAAACGAAGAAGAGCTGGAGAAAAGCTTGACTTGCATCTGAATCCTGATTCAAATAGAGAAAGTTGTCTTAAGAGCAATCCCAGGAGTGATCTTTAACAACAGAGCCCTGTGCATCACTGGTGTGGCCTCAAAAAAATAAACAAAATAAAAAAAAATTAAATAGAAGTAAAAGGAACTTGGGGCAGTCATAGAAGTTTTGCTTGGATGATGGTGGTGGGAGAGAAAATGCTCCTCTCCAAAAGCCTAAATGTTAATACTTATAATCATGTTACCTCAACAGTATTGCAGTTTCTAAAAGTGCAGACCCTAATCATGACACCATGGTGCCTCTGTAATAGAGGTTCATTATTTTAGATTATTATTTTACTGATAATCCCATTTTATAGTAAATGCAGTATCCCTGCAGTTGGTTCACATATTATGAAAGGAGACAAAGGAATAACAAGCCAATCTGGGTGTCTGTGGAGCACTGTCCTGTTGGGGTCAGCAGGTTGGCTTCTTGCCATCCAGGGATGATGCCTTTTATAATGAGGAAGTTAAAAAGATAATTATGGAAATCATTCCTGAACTGCAGTGGCCTGTGAACTCTACCAAGCAGAACTCTGAATTTGAAGGGCAATTCTGCAATGCAGAGCAGAAACAAAAATCTTACCTTTGCCATTCATTAGGGAGTTATCATGTATTAATTTTTCAAAAACACACAATCTTATTAGAAAGCTTGTGTGTATGTTGTGTGTATAGTGGTATGATTGCATCCCTGTGAGCATTCTTTTGTAAGTCTATTAAAAAAACATATTGAACTTTATTAAGTTGACAGACTCAACCCAATGATAACTTGCCATTCCAAAGATCTACAAATAGTTTTTAATGTCAGAATTATGGTATGTGAAAGAATATAAACAAAGAAATAAGATAATCAACTATTTCTTGTCATTACCAGAGGCTGTAATCAACAATTACAATATATTACAAAATTTCTGTTTCTATGTACTTCATTACATTGCACACACTAGTAGATGACTAGTTCAAGTGAAAAATAATAAAAAAAAATTAACACTGATAAATGCTTTTCCTAGGTTTTTAGTATATTAAAGTATCCTCCTTTTAACAGCCTAGCACTAAGTTTAGCTAACGGGGATATCAATAAAGAGGCCACCAGTGTATATTCTGAGAGGTCACTTATAAAGATCCTTCCTGACGGTGTCTGTGATTTAGAGGGAAATGCCTATAAGTAATATGCACATATCACAAAACAAGAAGAGAAAGGCCCTTGTACTATTATTTTCTAATATTGCCAAGGTGCACACTTCCTATAATTTTCAGAGACTCACACTATAATTCACTCTCTGTCCTATGATCTGCCTCTTTTCTCTCTCTCATTAGATTTAATTCAGTAATCACACCCTACAAGCCATTCAGGCAGAAATACCCTTGCTGATTGCAACTTTCACCAGCTAGTCCATGAATATTGCTTTAGTGTATGTGTGTGTGTGTGTGTGTGTGTGTTATGTATATGTATCTGACTGTGAGGGAAAGAAAGACAATGTTGCCTTTATGAGGAGCTGGATTCTCTCTTTGGTTTTATATTTTTCTCTTCAACCCCAGCCACCCCCATCTAGTATCTATGAAAGTAGAATATCTATTCTTGACAGTGACAAAGCAAGCTGAGAAAGTCCTCTCTCATTGTACATTGTGTGTTTCCTTATTACTTTCTTGATTTTTTTATAATTTTTCATTACCTGTTTTCTGTTTATTTGTTTTTTTTTTTCTTTTTGGGTCACATCCAGCTTTGCTCAGGGTTACTCCTGGCTCTGCACTCAGGAATCACTCCTGGCACTGTGTGGGGACCATATAGGATGCCATGGATGGAACCCAGGTTGGCAGCATGCAAGGCAAATGCCCTATGCACTGGACTATCGCTCCAGCCCCCTTTTCTGTGTTTAGAACAGAATATTGCTTCATCTTCTGAAAGTCTTGAATATTATTGTGGCCCTGTTAGGTTTTTCAAAGTTAGATTTCTTTCTAGAAATTTACCCTTGCATTTTAATGTCTATCTGTAGGTATTTTTGTCCATGCAGCATTTTTATTTTTTTTACTCACCTACCAATTTGTTTCTTGTATGTGATTGTTTTTTGCTTATTCCCAAGTGAACTTGTGAACATGGTTTCTTCTGTTTCTCATATCTCTTGTGTGACATGTAAATGTCAAGTCTCATTTCCTCTGGGAGAGGTATAAGGAGTAACAGTTGCTGGATGGTGTTTGCATTTTAGGTTAGACAATATATCTATCTCTCCGCTGCCTAGTTTCATATCTTTATGCATGAGCAGCATCACTCAAACCAAGCTTAAAGCTTAACAGCCTGAAACTGCACAATACATATCCCATAAAAAATGATCTGGGTTCCCAAATGAATATGAAACATTGATTTGTATGGTAGAGAAGTTAAAAGGTCTAAGGAGGCTAAGATTTTGTATTTTTAGTACTTTCCCTTTATACAGGGAGCCAAAAGAATTTGATTTACTGTCTAAGAGATCAAACAGAAACCCTGCCATTTTGGCCCTTTATATAGAACAGTGAATCTGCAGATTCTCAATGCATATTCTCAAGGTCAAGTATCAGAAAGGTAATCATGTCACATGAGGACAAAGGCACCACCAGATGACACCGGTCTACCTTTTCCTTCCTCATCCAGCTCTTATGTGCAGCCTTTGGCTACGGTCATGTCATTTTCCATTTTCTTTTCCCAAACATTAAATGAATGTGTTCTCTTTCTGTAGTTAGAAATAATAAAAACACAGTGAAAGAGGAGGGATTAGTAAGAGAGGCAGAAAATGTACAGAACACAGAGCTCTAGGGTTTTCTAATTTCACGAGTACATTTAATATTTTTTGAATTTGTGCAACTTCACTTCAGTGTATACTTTTATTTTGCTTCTGTGGGTTCTTTTAAGTAAGTAAAGAATAAATAGTGGGAGACAAAATAAGAAGATAACAAAAACATGATTTTTCCTTAAACATAGATGCAATGTGAACATTACCAAGTAAGAGTTATAGAATAAAATATTTGTCACTCATTAAAAGCGATTTCTAGGAAATGTAACCCAAGAAAGTATGAGAAAAAGAGAGAAAATGGGTCACTATATTTTGTTCAACATCAGCAATGTATTTAAACATGTAGATGGGAGTGTTGATAAATAAAGGATTAGCTCTGTTCACCTTTTCAGATTGGTGGACTAACACCAGTCCTATTCACCATTCCACGTGTTGTAATCACTGTTGACAACACTTTGTCATTGACTTGTCTGTACCTGTGTACTGGTACAGTTCTTGCATCAGTGGTTGTAAATCATTAGAATAGGGGCTGGAGCAATGGTACAACTGGTAAGATGTTTGCCTCCCATGAGGTCAGCCCTGGGTTTGATTCCCAGCAGCAAAGTATGTGGTCTCCCAAGTAAGCAAGGAGTGATCCCTGAGAAGAGATCCTAGAGTATATTCTTAGTATTGCTGGGCATGGCTCAACCCCCATAAAATAAAACAAAAAAAAAACAAGAAAACCATGCAAATATGGTTATAATACTCTCAACATAATTATATAATACAATATATCATATATGAGAGTAATATAAATAATACTCTCAATAACTCCAAAATAAGTGATATTATCTCTATTACTATAACTATGGAAAAAGGGATTTATGTAAATTAACACATTTATCTAAAGCCATGCATGCAGATTGTGAGCAGCAGATTTTATTTCATATGATGGCATGAAAATTATTTTTCTGGGGGCTAGAGAAATAGTTCATTGGAAGGCTATTTACCTTGCACTCAGCCAGTCCTGGTTCCCCCAAACCTATATGGTTCACCAAAAAACGGCTATGAATAATCCCTGAGTGCAGAACCAGGTATAATTCATGGGCATCACCAGAATGGCCCAAGAGCAAAATAAAAAATATTTATGGATTTGTTATGCAAACTTTTTCTATTCATAATAAATATCTTCCTTGTTAATTAAGTCTTCATCTGTGGGTAAGAATGTGTCATTGAAGTCTAGGACATAAAGTTCTACTTTCCACACAGATTTTATAAGAGTTTCTATATTTCTTAGTTGAGCAGTTTTATGTTTGTAAGATGGTTTTTCTTATTTTTTCCTTAGTTCTATGAATAATTGCCCAACTAGCCCCATTTAGACCACACTGCATTATCCTACCATAGCCCTATTTCTTCTTAAAAGAAAAATGTCTCTTTAAGAGCCTGTATCATGTACTTGCTCGATATGAACTAAGGCCTAACATCTCAGGATTTTTGTGCTGTTTCCTAAGTCTACAGTAGCTTCATCCTGCTAAGCTCTAATATAATGGCCAAGGAAATCCTTAAAGGATCATTTCAGGATATGAATATGAGGACAAGGGACATCATAAATAGATGCAATGAGGATTAAGATTGGGACAGAATGAAAAGGAGAGAACCGGCTAAGCAGCAAAGCTCCAGGGCAGCTATTCCATCTCCCTCCTTCCTCAAACACAGAACATCTACGACTTGAGATTTCTAAATCGAGATCAAACTTTTTAGGAGGATATGATAGTAATATTTATGGATTATTCCAGCATATGGCATTGCTGGGTGATATTGTTCTGGGTTTTTTATACAGTAGGATCTGACCTGAGAGATGCAATACTCATATCACAGTATGATGATTGTTTTACCGAGGAATAAAATTACTGTTCCTTATTATACTTTCAACTTTATTATAATTTTAAACATAATTTACTATGTTAAGTATTTATATAGGTCCCTCTTTCCTGGGAGGGAAGGAAAACACTAACAACTATTTGTTTTTCGCTTCCCAGAACCTCTCTCCATTGAACACCTCATACAAGTTCCCTGTCTTGTAGGTAACAAAGAAACTATGCTCTCCCTAGTCACATTTTTCCGTAAAACGTGACCGCTAACTGTCGGGATCCTTAGGAATTTTTAATTATCATTTTTGGGTGGGGGAGGTTTTTGGTCATACTCAGCACTTCTCAAAAATTATTAGATTCTGAGCTTAGGCATCACCCCTGGAAGTCTTGAGAGCCATATGGGACATACAATATCAAATAAATCCAGCTTGTGATATGCAAGGCAAATGCCCTATATGCTGCACGATCACCCTAGCCCTATTTTTTTAAGTTTCTTTTTAGATTTGTGGTGTAAATGAAATAAGTATAAAATTGTAAGTGGAATATTTGGCACTTGAAAACAGTTTTACTTATCACAACAGATAGATGATAGGTGATAACATTCTTCCTTACATCTTCCTTATGCCAAATAAATTATTTTATGTTAACTGGAAAACATGAAGGTTTGTAACTATAGTCAATATATCCTTTTCCTCCCAAATGCTCTTAAGGTCCCTCCAGCACTCTTCTATCATTCATCTCCATACATACTTGGAAGAGGCCCTAAATACCTAGATCTCAGGAACCTCACCAAACTACATAATTTTCAGTTTTAATCAAGAGCTTTCTGCTGTATCCATCCTGCATTTTCTTGTACTCAAACATAATCATTGTTGTCATTGGACTGTTGGCCTAATGAATGTAAAACACTTTTATCTAGGATACCTGTTTTGAGGTGGCACAAAGTGTCACCGTTCATTTGCTTAAAAAATATGAAAATAAATTCATCTTTTCTGTGTATCTGTAGCTTTCCACAGAGAATGCCAGTTGCTTTTTTTTAATCCATTGTAATACAACTTTGCTTAGCTTAAAACTGACATGGAAATGAGGAGCCGGATCCCAACAGATCAACCCGGTCTTTTTTCTTTACCCAAAGCTGCAAGAGCTTGTCTTCCCAGAGAGAATTTTTCATATTGCATTCTCAACTTCTCATCTTTTGCATATCAAGAGGGACTTAGCCTTGGGACTGCAGCACTTACATTATTCTCTGCACGAAATCAGCATGCAGTGTGTGATATATATCAGATTTAAATATGCAATGGTTTTTTTCAGGGCAATATGGGAGTAAAGTATGCCCTGTAGTCCTAGTATGTTTTGAAACTTAAAGTGATGAGAGTGTAACCAGAGGCAAGCATTCTCAAGATACTATTACTAGGGCCATCTCTGTGTTGCTTTCTTAAGCAGCCTCTGCATTAGCAAGAGTTTTAGTATTACATAGCTTAATGAGGTGCTAGTGAGTGAAGAAGAACTGAGCCCTCTGCTAAGTCCGTCTTACTGCATTGTTTACATGAGGTCAACTGTTCCCTGCATAATTCTACATGAGCAAAATAATTACAATATTCTCTAATCTCATTTCAAATATTATCCCACCAACCTGTTTTTAGTTAGTATATATGCCATGTGGATGCACACATACACACACAGGATTTAAATTAATGCAGGCACAGTGAACTAGAATTTGAATATAGAAAACAGGGAAAGACTGATCCTATTATTTCTATTAATTTATCCTGGACTTAACTGCAGACTGACAATGAATTTGTGCTCAGCATGAGTCAGTCCAATATTTTATTTGGAACCTACAGGCTAAAATCTACCTATTGACATCCTGCTGATTATCACATATGATACACTGCTAATGGTTGTTTCATATCAAACATGTTCAAGATGGGCATATTTGAAAGAGTTTGGACCAAAACTGTTAAATAGCTTTTTAAAATGGGGTCGGAGGCGATAGTCCAGTGGGTAGGGCATTTGCCTTGAACCCAGCCAGCCTGTGCCGGCCAGGGTCGATCCCCGACATCCCATATGGTCCCCCGAGCACCGTCAGGTGTGGTTCCTGAGTTCAGGGGTTTCTCCTGGCTCTGAGTGCAGAGCAAAAAAAAAAAAATGTTCAAGATGGGCATATTTGGAAGAGTTTGAACAAAAACTGTTAAATGCTTTTAAAATAGACAATAGTGCTTGCATTTGTCCCCCAAAATGAAGAAGATAGGGTAAACATGGTAGCATGTTGATATTCTTCATGTACACAAAATGAGGCTATGCACAGGATGAGATATCAACCTACTTAAAAAATCATGATTTAAAAATAATGTTTATCCTTTAGACAGAAAAAATGCTTCATTATAAATATCTCTGAAAAATATGTTAATTCAACCCAGAATCTTGATTCATTGATAATGTAACTTTAGGAATAATCATTGTTTACTATTTCTTCTAATATTTTTCAAGGGTCATAGGGATAGTTCAGCAGGTAGGATGTTGCATGGATTGCTTCCGGTTCCATCATGGCATCCCACAAGGTCCTCTGAGCACTAATTCCTAGGAAAAGCAAGGAACAAGCACTGAATATCTCAGTATGGAACTAAAGCAAACACAAAACAAAACAAGTAGGCCCCTGTCTTTTATTTTTTCATCAGAATACATAATTCGTAGATAAGGTACTTAACTCACACCGTCATTTTAAGTGTCAGATGCAACAACCATGGTCCTCAAGAACTTTCAGGGGTCAATACAGAGCATATGTCTGGAATAGCTCCAGAGGAGTTTACCCCCAATTACCTCTACCGTGTAAGAAAAGAGGGGTTCACACATGACTGTGTTGAGTGATTACTCCTGATTCTATTATCAGTGATCACTCTTGACAGGGTTCTAGGGATACCATATCATATGTAAGGATTGAATGGGGTCACTGCATACAAGTCAAGCATTTTACCCCCTCTAATATCTCTCAGCCAAACCCCCAATATAGCTATTTAAATAGCTATCTGCCATATGTTATAAAATGTACTAAGATAACATTTTTAACTAGAGTGTTTTATTAAAAACAAACCAATAGTAATTTCTCGTATTGCTATGGTGGGTTGATTTAACCTTAATTATTGGATTAAAATATTTCACCTCCATTATGTTAAACTACCTTCCGTAGGTAAGGACCACAAAATCATTTCTATGTTTAAGAAGAAAAATTCCCATTCAATTTTATTTTTTATTTATTTATTCATTTATTTATTTGCTTTTTTGGGTCCCACCCAGTGGTGCTCAGGGGGTTACTCCTGCGCTACTCTCAGGACTTACTACTAGTGGTGCCAGGGGACCATATGCGATGCCTTTGATCAAACCTGGGTCAGTCACATGCAAGGCAATCAACCTCCCCACTCTGACTCCCCCATCCAATTTTAAAGTTGAGAAAAACTATTATGAAGATGTTGGTTTTTAACTGGACCCAGAGTGAGGAAAACCTGTTTCTCAGCTAGATCTACATGGTATATATTCTTAGATGTCAATAATAATAGCACAGCAATGAAATTAAGAATCTCAGAGTTGTGCTTTGATCACAGTCTGTTCTTAGGTGAACTTGATCATCCTGATTCAATTCTATGTCACGTAGGGTCTCGAGTGTCATATAAAGTAACTAGAATATAGTTGAAAGTAGTAAGTAGCTAATGATGATTTGAAGCATGAGATAATAAGATAATAACTGTATTTTAAGAAGATTGATTTGATATCCGAGTATAGAAATAGAAAGACCAATATTTCAAATAAGGGGAAATATTTATATCAGAGATATTGTAGTATCAAAGTAGCTCTATTTTACTTTTAAGCTCCAATAGCTGTTGATGGTACAATGAATGTAGTTACAGTAAGGGGACCATTGGATATTAGAAACTGTGTAATTTAAAATTGATTCCTGGACTAGGGATGAAGGAATAAAATACACAGGTCGTTGAGAAGAGAGAAAAAGCACTGTTTTTTCCTTGGCGTACCTGACAAATCGAGTCTTTCAAAATTAAAAAAATAGGGTTCATTAAATGCCATGGATGGAACCAGATGATCCGTTAGGTTAGACCTCCACACCTCAAGCCCATAGTTAAAGAGAAAGTATTTAAATAGGTAATTTGATGAAATCACTAGAAAATATTTTGTACTCTAAGACAGTACATGCCTGTACTCTGAAGTGTACAGGCATGTAATATGCCTTAGGAGGTCCATATTTTAGTAAATAAAGAGAAATGTAGGTCTTTAGAGTAGTGACAGAGAAGGAGAATACTGGGGAAAACAATGTAAGGGAAAAAAAAGTTATCAATTTTCTGAGATCAGAAGGAAAGGAAGTTCCCCTGTAAAACAAGTACAATTAATTAGAGCTTCCTAAAATCTTTCACAAAGAAAGCTTTAACCATAGTCGGGGAAGAAAAAAGGGGAAAAGAAAGAAAAAGAACTGGGGGGGGGGGGGGGGGGGGGGGGGGGGGGGGGGTGGTGGGGGGGGGGGGGGGGGGGGGGGGGGGGGGGCGCAAAAAAAAAAAAAAAAAAAATTTATATGTAGTAGAATTTCAGACAGAAACATGGTAGGGAATGGACCCTAAAGTTTGAAAGTTTTTAATGACTTGAATGAATATATATTCTTAAAATATTAAGTAAAAATATTGGGCAAATAAGAAAAGAAAATGGCTATATCATTGTTCATATGTAAATAAAAGCTTAAGGATTGTTGTAGGTAAGGAGAAATTTTGAGGGCTAAGCAATTTGCTTGTCTTTTCCAAAGAAGAACTCATGATCTAGGAGAAAGATCTTGAGTCCCTTTATCCCCTAAATGAAAAAAAAAGGTGCTGGGAAAGAAAATAGAGTAAGAGGAAGTCTAAACTCCAAAGTAACATTTCCTATTTTTTAAAATCTAGCCTGAGGACAGATAAGCTCAGAAATCTTTTAGACATAGCGTTCCTCTTAACTCTGCCAGGAAAATCAATGGACTATATCCTTTCAATGGCACAGAATGTGACATCATTGTCCCTACCAACTTCAGCTGCCTTAGACTTAGGCCCAAGGAGAAATCATTCCCTCCTCAGTTGAACAATGGAAAAAATAATTTCAAGCAAAAGTGAAAAAAAAATTTGATATATTTAAAATAAAAGAAAGTTACCCAGTCCATTAGAAAAAGACTGGGATGAACACAGAGCCAAGGCAGAGAGCTTGGCAAGCTACCCAGGGTGTGTTTGATATGCTAAAGACAGTGACAATAATGGACCTCATTCCCAAGGAATGGGGACATTACTGGTGCCCGCTAGAGCAAATCAATGAACAATGGGAAGACAAGTGACAATTGACAAGTGACCCAGCCCATTCAAATAAGAACAAGTGACATAAAACTTCATTCAGAGAAGGATAATCTGAGAAAAATAGGGATGTTGGAGAAGGACTTGAAGATGAAACAGGGACCATTTCTTTGATCTTCAAGGGAATTCTTGTTTTGGGAAAAGAGACCAGTGCACTACTGCTATTGATCTGAAGGGTAATTGAAAAGGCAAGTTTTTTTTTTTTCTTTTATCAGAGTAAATGGAATTGTTGGTGGCAGGAATGTCTGTGTTTTAATCCCCCATAGCATCATTGCATATGTATCCCATTAGGATGAAGCTATTTATGAGGAAAAGGGAGAGAAGAGGATTGCTTATTAGAGCCAGAATGATTGTAAGCAGTGTGACTGCTCTGTGGTGCACATAGAACTCTTTCTGACACAGCTGCTTTCAGAGTGCCAAAATCTAGGCCTGCACACTCAGTCCTTTCTTGAAACTATTTCAAAAGCACCCTTCTCAGAAATGCAACAGTACCCTTTCACCCCTGGGTTATTTGGGAATAATTTAGTTAATATTACGGTAGTAGATTCAATATGAGAGAACTCTATCTTTTGATAATAGATCATCATTAGTAATTTCTACAAAAGTCCTGGGGAAAATTTCAATACTACAGCACCCGAAGATATTTTATTCTCCTTGCCTAACAAATAGAGGTGGGTGAGTGGGGTCAGAGGGGGAAATGCTGTTGCGATCAGCACAGTTCAATCTACAAATGTATTGCTCTTTGATTCAGAGCATTAAAACTTGTCAATGAAAATATCAATCCCTCGGTAATCCTTTGTTCAAATTGAAATTTTGTTTTTAAAGAGATGTACTTTAGAGGCTTATTTATCTGTGTTTTTCATACCTTTATTTTCTTTGTAGCAGTTATACAGTAGTTAAATGTATTGTCCCAATCAACACCACAAATATCTGGTAACCTGTGAAAATCAACAAGCCTTGAGGAACTCTTCACATTCTGACTACAGCTCAAGCAGACTGGAGAGAAATAAAAATGCTAAATTTGTGTAGAATCTCTTTTTTCTTTCTTTGGTTTAGCCAATTAGAGAATGATGTCTTATGTTACCTGATTATGGATCCCACTTTTTGGCATGCAAGAATTATACCACTGATCCCACTTTTTGAAGGCTAATGAAATCCCCTGGGATGAATCCCGAGCCAAGGCAGAGCCTGGCAAACTACTCACGGTGTATTTCATGTGCCAGAACAGTAACAATAATGAACCTCATTCCCAATGAATGGAGACTTTACTGGTGCCCACTCAAGCAAATCGATGAACAACGGGATGACAAGTAACAAGTGACAAGAAAACTTTCATATAACATCACACATCTGATGCCTACTCTGGTCACTTATTTTTTATTTTATTAGCCATGTGCTTTAAGATGGATTTCAAGTTATGTTGGTAGGCCCATATTAACCTTACACTGACAATATATCCTTTGAAGGCAAGTAACTACCTGATAGTCAGGAGTTAAGAAATTTCTCTCAGTTAATATGGGAACTCTCAAAGCAAATTGTGAATTATATGTAAAGCCATATAAAGCTCCTCCTATGACCTGTGATTACCTTTTAATCAATTTTCCTGTGTTCAGGTAATTGGCAAAGCCACAGTAACTGGAGTTGTAACTAAATTTCCCTGGAAATGTGTAGGCCAACTACCCTAAGGAACATGTGGTATGTTGTTTAGGTCCAAGATAATATACATACCTGTTCAAGGCACCAAATCAGACCTATAGTTATTCTATTTACTTTAGAATCTTGGAAATTTTAACAAAATATTTCCACATTTAGTTAATTAGAAATTTTTTATATGCCACACTGGTAATTAACAGCTGTCTATGTAAAGTGATTCAGTGATTTGAGGGTGACTGAAACTACCTCCAAAATATCAATATCTACCTTCCTACTATCGCAACAACTTTTTTATGGAATTTTTGTATCATCAACTTAGATAGAGAATATAATTTTGAAGACAGACACAAGCCCCAAGCCAAAGTCCCCAAAGACAGCAAACCTTATAACATAGATATAGGATAGACAGATATATTGTTGGTGGATTTCTATGGTCCCTAATGTCATAGTCTGTGTTTTATGATTATCAACTTATGTACTGTGGTTATAGGTTTCAGAAAACGGAAACATCTGTTAAAGTACAAATATAAATTTTAATAACAGAACCTTATATCATCAAAAATGTAATTTAATTACATTTGCCTAAGAAATTTATTATTGGCATGTTGGTTTTGCTCAATAAATGTTATTTGTTTAAATGATGTAGGAATAGAAGTAGTAATTCTTTAAAGTTAATTTGCACATACAATATATGCCAATACTTGGGCAAGGCCAAAACATATGTTTTCTTTAAGGTAAGCAAAAATTAGACACTTAATTAAGGGCATTAGGAAAAACTTTATTTTAGAAGAAAGGAAAAAGTTTAGTATGATGACTAGGCTACCTTTAAGTATGGATGTCACTGCAAGAATTGAGTTTGCATTTTGATTAACCAAAGTAAATACAGGATAATTTTAAGGTTGGTTTTTGTTTTATTTCATAAAGAATAAATGTCCTTGCAAAAGCAGTATAATACAGGACCAGAGTGATAGTCCAGCGGGTATGGCGATTGCCTTGTAAGCGGCAGACCGGGGTTCGATCCTCGGCATTCCATATGGTCCCCAGAGCACAGCCAGGAGTAATTCCTGAGTGAAGAGCCAGCCAGAGGTAACCCCAGAGCATTGCCGGGTTTGAACCAAAAAGCAAAAAAAAAAAAAAAGGCAATATAATACATTTTGTAATACATTTTGATTTAGAATAAACTATTATTAAAAGCCATACATTTTTGACTATGCATCACAATTAGTGCTTTTTTAATCTATGGCAAATTTATTTTGTTAAATAAAAATATTTGATGTAATGCGAAATATGTATTTCAACTTATTGTATTATAATATAATATATTAAATATATAATATATCTAATGTATTATATATCAAATATATAATAAATGCATATATTGATTGTATTTTAAGTAAAGACAAAAAATTTGAAGTCAAGTTAATACACACCTATAACATATTAATTTTTTTTTATTTTTGTTTTTATTTATTTATTTATTTGCTTTTTGGATCATACCGGCAGTGCTCAGGATTTACTCCTGGCTCTCTTTGCTCAGGAGTTACTCTTGGCGGTGCTTTGGGGACCCTATGGGATGCCTGGGATCGAACTTCGGGTCATCCACATGCAAGGTAAAAGCCCTACCCGCTGTGCTATCCCTCCGGCCCCAAAATATTATTTTTTAAAAGTGACTTAATTTTATGATAAAATTCCTTGAAAAGTGAGGTCAGAATGTTTTGAAATACATGAAAGTATGTTATACATTAATGTTTCTGCAAATAATATGTGAAAAATATGTCAATGTATCCATGCTCAACTTTAAAAATGTCTTTGAGCACTCTCATAGGTTCTCACGGGTTACTCCTGGCTCTGTGCTCAGGAGTCACACCTGGCAGTGGTTAGTGGGTCCATATGTGATTAATCTCAGAAGAAAAGGACAAGTGCCTGCTATAGAGACAGGCTAGGGGAGGGGGAGGGAATTTGGGGCCTTTGGTGGTGGGAATAAGGCTCTGGTGAAGGTGAGTTCTGGAACAACGTATGACTGAAACCCAACCATGAACATTTTTGTAATTGCATATTGTACGGTGATATAATAAATAATATTTATTAATATTTTAATTGAAAACAAATAAAATAAGAGTAAGCTCAACTTACTCTTTCTACATTTTTTATTCTACATTTAGCAAGTATTAGTAAGGCAAAATGTTAAGTCCAAAGAAAATGGAAATCTTGTCATGGACTATGTGATCATACTCGCCCTTTTTCCTAAATAGAAATGCTTCAGTAGCTGGACAAGGGCGTTTGACTCCACATCATTGTGAAAGTTAGAATAGAACTGCCGAATTCTAACACCATCTGTATGACTTAAATCCTAAGAGATATATTGTCTTTGCTGCCAAGGCCAGAATCAACCTCAGCTGCCAACTGCTAGCATGAAAGAGGAATGTAAACAGCTTGATGGAAGGGTGGTTCCTGGTGCACCTGTGGTTTTGACAGCTTATGCTGCTGCTTGAGGAAGGAACAGGTTGCCTGTTTGTTCTTCAAGCGCACTCCTGGCAGCCAGGTATTATGCAGGCATGCACAGCCAGCTGTGAAAGATGCCGCTTCTGTGTCACTTCAGAGAAGGTTGCTACCACACAAAGATCCCTCTTGCCCTTTTATTTAGATATCCTAACAAAGGAAGACAATAAGCTTCACGTGCAAAATACGGATCACTAAATGGATAGAGGCCTAAAGTAATTTGTATCAAAGCCTGGCTTTCAATCCCCAGAGTATTTTATTAGATAAGAGCTACTTAATTGTAACTTTTTTTTAAACCTAAGAGTTCACTAACAGATGAGTTAAATAGTGGAGTCCTGGTAAATAGAAAGATTAGTTTGACTGATGTCCACTGGAGCATCACTGAGTAAACCTTGGGGTCTCCAGGGTAACCTTGGTGATACTCCCACCCCCCACCTCCCAGCACCGTTTTGTCATATTGATCCTCTGTGCTGGGTAATCATAAATCACTGTTAGGAGTCTTAAGTCCCCAGATCACTCTCAAAGAAGTTACCTTTAAGATTAAGTTCTCAAAAGTAGCTCCTCTTCCAGACCAAAATAAGTAGAAAAGGAAAAAATCTCAAGAAATTCAACATACCTTCTTTTGACTCTTTGTATACACTGGATGATCCACGTAGTTAAGAGCGGATTAGAAGTTACATTGATAGGCCTGAATTGACCTTTCATTGACAATATTGTCCTAATCCTGCCCCTTGTGGTATTGCAGGTGTGACAGTGGTGCCTAGCTGTGTCAGCAGGAGACAGACAGGAGACAGCTTGTCTATACTCAGGGCTCTTCCCTGTGGACCCTGGATGGTTGATGGTCCAATATAGAAAAATACTGGGTACCCTAGGATGAACCCAAAACCACAAAAGAACCTGGCGAGCTGCCCATGGTGTATTCGATATGCCAAAAACAGTAACAATAATGGATTTCATTCCCAATGAATGGAGACATTATTGGCGCCCAGTAATTTGCTCAAGCAAATTGATGAACAATGGGAAGACAAGTGACAAGTGACTGTCCTAAGGAAGCAGGAATTGAAACAAGGAACCATATGCTAGATAGAACTTTTTAAAGTTCTATGTCAACAATAGAACTAAATGCAGTTAGAGGTAACAAATGCAGAAAAATAGTTTAAATTATGCTAGTTTCTCAGTAAAAAGTTTTTAACAGATTCATTCTATCACTTGCACTTATGATTTTATCATAATTATCTTACACACACATCTGTGAAGACACATTTTAAAATAAAAATGTTTTGTTGAGTGTAAAATCCATAATAAAAATCAAACATTAAAATGAAGCACTTTCATTATTAAAATAAATTAGCAAATTCAGAATCCAATAAAACTTAAGAGTATAAAATGTCATTTATACAAAGGGGCTTTACAAATCAGTTTGAAAAAGGCAAATCATTAACAATTTGAATGTGACATCTGACTAGCTGTTAAAAAGGAACGCAAACTTTCTGACATTAGACTAAAGACTTATTTTAAAGATGTATTAAACTCTTAAAGGTATAATTTATAATAAAAAAATTAGGACAACATATGCAGCATGTGAATAATTTTGAATAGCATCAAAATTTAGAACAACAAACTAATTTAGATGTATAATTTTAGGAATCTATACAAATTTAAAATTTTATTCAGACATAGAATCATTGAGAATGGTAACAATATAGTGCTAAATTTTTATATTGGAGGTATAGCACTATCCATCTAAGAGAACATCTATGTCCTATAAACTCCCTCTATAGTGAATTTGTGCCAGTCCCCAGACAATCTTTTTTTTTTTGTTATCATGCCAATTTACACTCCTTATGGTCCGGACCAGTTCAGGGTCTCTACTGCCAGCACTGGGCTGAAAGAAGGCATATTTAGTATTGTGACCAAAAAAAAATTAAAAAATAAAGAAAAGCAGTAGAGTTTCAATACCAATCCTACACAGCCTCACACTTTCATTTTTGTCTTAAGAAGATTGATTTGAACACAGAGGGTAAAGTGCTTTGTATAAAAAGAAAAAAGAAGTTATCTAGAATTTTTTGGACTCATACGTATCTTTATCCATCTCATCCTTGGCTTCATGTTTTTATCCGAACGTCTTTTTGTTTACTTCTTTTTTCAGCCTTGATAGTTTACCTTTAGGCTTATAAGTTTCCATTGGCTGGTGTAGAGTATGCTGCAATATCCTTTTCATCGGAAGCAGTTATCCACATCTACCTCAGTTTCTTAATGATATTATCAAGGATATGGCAAAATGTTCTCCTTTGGTTTTGGGCATTACAAAGAAAAAGGCCAAAAGAAGCCTCTAAGATATCCATTGGGATCCTTGTGTTTTGTTTATATTTCTCCATGGTTTCTTTTTCCCTTTCATGATGGGCATTGTCATCTTTTGCCTTGTTTTTTAGTTCTATTTTCTTCTGGGCAGACATGTCCTTCTCACCCGATCTCTCTGAGTATAGCGCTTAGAGAAAACTGAGAAGTTGACTGAACTATCTGTTGCCTAAAATATCACCTAAGAGAACTTAGGTGAATGTATTTTCCCTGTTTACCTAAGAAACCAAAATTTCCTTTGCCAACCTATAATTATTTTTCCTCACTGAAAAACAGTCACCCAGTGTTTTTCTAGATCTATCTACAAAGTCACTGTGTCTGTGGAGTTCCATGCCACGTAATAATGTCATATGAGTTTGTGTTTTTGATTCTGCCTCACCCCTGTTAGAGCTTGGGGTTTACCCCTTGCTCTGCTCAGGGGTCCCTTCCAGAGTGCTTGGGAGATCAGCTAAGACAAAAGGGTTCAAACCTTAGTCAGCTTTATGCAAGGCTAGTACCCCAGCTACTGTACTATTTATCTTGTCACAGTTAAATATTTAAGTAACATAAATATTAAGTAACATCATCTGATAGATTTGAAAAAAATACAGAAATCAGTGGAAGTATCTGTAACGGATAGATAAGGCATTCATATCATTAACATAAATAAAATCTTGTGAATTATTTAGGGTCAAAAATAGTAATTTTAATGGAAAAATCACAAAGGATATAGCTAGTCAGTACTAAACCTAAAATGCAGTGGTCACTAAGAATAGCATGGGATAAGACTAGAGGAAACCAAGAGGAGGTATGAGAAAGACCATGGGAAGGCAGTATCCGTACGTAGATTTGACCTAGCAGTCTAGTTCTCAATTCAGAACTGTTCTGAATTCAGTCTCAATTTTCAATTTAGAACTGAGACTGTAACTGATTTTTTAGCTTATGTTATAGCTATAAAAATATTCACAGCAGAATGCTTTATAATAGGAATGATAGCAAGGAAAACAACCTAAATGTTCATACTACTACTATTTATTTGAATAATGACTCATAATTGTATCTTATGGTTTTATTGTAATGATGATATTAAATTAATTCATTCAGAAGAATGTATGGGGCATATTATTGAGAGAAGAAAAGATTGTTAAAAGTAGGTATTTCTAGTTTTAAATTCTTCAGCACTTTAATAATCTACACATGCATTATTATCTAAAGAATGATTTAAAAAGCAAAATAAATACTTTCTAGGACTCGAGGAATGCAATCTTTCATATTTTTTAAGTTTTTATTGTTGTGAATTTTCTGTAATCATTAATATTATTTTTATAAACTTTACTAGTATATATTTGCCTCTTTTGACTTGCTTTAGTAGCTTCTACTTGCAACTTTATTGCTTGTCTATACATTTTGATGCTAGTATCACTGCATCTGAAAATATGCTGAGAATAAATTAAGGAAAACTTTGCTCAGGTTTTTATTTACCAGTTATTCACTCTTGGTGAATTTGGCAATTTGTTTACTATATAAATCAGATATACTCAGCATATCTCATGAAATTTGATGAGCTAGCTTATAATTACCTTCATTATTGTAAAATCTTAAAATTTGTTAGGTCAATAAATAGGGTTATAAATAAATGATTTTCAACCTCTTCTTTACAACATCTCAAAATGCATCCATTTAGATTTGAACATATCTCAATATAGCCACAGAAAGCTTCTAAACAAAATTAAGTTTAATTCACTCTAAAGGAACACACTTCTACAGACCATTTTAAGAAAGGGGGAGGGCAATTTAAATAAATTATCAGATACTCATTTTACACAGATGAGTGCTGTTAATTACAATCAGTCTCATCTATTCATTAAAACTAGTCCAGCAAGCTTAGATAAACTTTGTCAGCATTTAGTCACTGAGTTTATTTTAAAGCCTTATAAAAACATTTCTTTAAATATAATGTGTTTTAGATTTTACTTATTTTGATCACATTTCACTTATTGCTAAAGGGTAAGGACTTATATAAATTCTAACTTTTGCATTAATTTAATATATAATTTGGCCTTATAAGAATTTTCAATATCGGGCCGGAGCAATAGTTCAGCAAGTAGGGCGTTTGCCTTGAATGCAGCTGACCTGGTTTCGATCCCCGGCATCCCATATAGACCCCAAGCAGTGCCAGGAGTGATTCCTGAGTGCAGAGCCAGGAGTAACCCTGAGCACTGCTGGGTGTGACCCAAAAAAGCAAAAAAAAAAAAAAAAATTTCAATATCTTGGGCCCAGAGCGATAGCACAGTGGGTAGGGCATTTGCCTCACAAGCAGTTGACCCAGGTTCGATCCCCGATCCCTGACATACAATATGGTCCCCTGAGCACCGCCAGGAGTAATTCCTGAGTGCAGAGCCAGGAGTAACCCCCTGAGCATCACCATGTGTGACCCAAAAAAGCAAAAAAAAGAGTTTCAATAACTTCCTCTAAATGCTCTCTACTCTTCTATAGATTGTATTTTAATTCTTTGTTGTTTCACGCTATCAAATAGGTATCTAGAGGAACTAGGGCAAGTATTCCATTGTTCATCTATGCAGCTCAGTTGTGCATGATTCATTTCGTATTTGACTTTTCCAAGATGGTATCATCTGAGATATCACATTATCCCGTTACAGCTAGACTTGGGATCACTTGACCACTTAACATCCCCTTATTCATCAGTTTGCTCGAGTGGGCACCAGTAACATTCCATGTGTCCCTATCACATGTCAGTGTAGCCCAATGGCATCTGCTTGCTCCAGAAATACAAAGAACCTCAAACCAAACCTTCATTCAGGGTCTTGACAAAGAAGTCTGACCATCTTGTAAGTGGACGGTCATGTGATCTGTTGACATCCCATGGGATCCAGTTCATAAGGGCTCTAGTCCAGTGGTCGCCTCTATTAGAACAATGGGTCTCATAGACTTGGGATAGGAAAATCATATTGAATCAGGCTTAGTGCTTACAAAACCACTGCAGTTGACTGCTCTTCTTTCTAGCCCTGTCATAGAAAAAGATGCATTGTTTAATTGATATTTTTTTTTCCTCAAAAAGTTGTGGTATAAGTGAGTCCTCGAAGATCAGATACCCTATTTTTTGAGTATGCTTTCAAATGACTTCATGACCTTCCAGGTTCAATTTTCTTTACTAAACCTGCTTGTATTTATAAGTACATCGAAACAGAAATATGTGGAAGGATTTACAACCACAGACACAAACATCTCTGCTCCCTCCAACAAAACTTAACACCCAACCCAGTGTTCCATTCTGTTTGCAACAGCTGCAGTTTTTGTTATAAGGGAAACCAAGTGTGAAGAGACTATTTTTGTGTATGCCTCAGTCTCTAGCTTCTAGTAGTGTCTAGTAACTAATACTTCCTAAGTATTTTTTACCAATAGGTGTGTTCTATTAAATGCTCTAAGACTGTAAAAATGTCTTCATCATTTATAGTTGAAACTGTGAGTTTAGCAAAACTACAGTAGAGCTTCCTAGAGTCATGACTGTGTTTTACCAGAAGTAACATTTTAAGTTTAAAAACCTGAAGTTTCCTTGGGAATTACTTTTCAACTTGGCAATTAATTTAAATCTACTGTAATTAATTTCTGACAAACCTGCAAAAGCCTATTAGCTGGTATTTATAAACTAGCTGATACTAACTTGGGAGAACTGGTCAGAATAAATCAGTCTATTTCAGTGAGATATGCTGTGCTGGCATATGTCCAAGTAGAAATAGACTATTTCCAAGTTTCAGAAAATGTAATTAAATTCAGCTTAAAATGCACCTAAAAGTCATTGTCTGATGTGCTGGCCCATGGAAATAAATAATTACATATCGTATTATTAGAGATTTTATTTGTAGGAAGCTTAAATCAGTATTTCAATATGCAGATCCAAATAATATTCTTTTTATTGCTTTATATGTATATAATTATTTAAAACTAATACTCTAGAAAGTGTCAGAAAATGAACATTCTTTTTCCTAGTGTTAAGGTGCTATATTAGGCCTATACAATTTATCATTTATCACCTTTTCATCAATATACCAATGATCTGTACTTTCTTAAAAAACTAACTGTTCTTGAAAATATATTACTTCACCATTTCCCCACCATGCTTCTAGTCTCAGAGTCATACATTCTGTGAGTCTGGTTGAATTTTAACCACAATGTTGTTTTCTAGCACTCTTTTCCTTCTAAACTAAAATGATAGGCAAACTTGCCTCTTTCCCATCTCCCTGCCCCGCTCTCCTTCATTACTGCACACACACAAAGCAAAAAACTAGTATGAATGCGTATTATGACCTTTGGCTCCTTCTTTCGATAAAAGACTACAATATTCTTCCCTGTTAACCTACCTATTACCTGTTTTGTCTTATGCTTGACTGATCTTCAACTTATGATCTACTTAATCTGTTAACTAATTTTTCCTTCATTGGAAAATAGTACATTTCAACACTTAATTGCTTATTTGACTTTCCCCTTAAATTTGGTGTTTCTAGAAATAGACTCATTAGCTGGTCTAAGTCTTTGCATCCACAATATAAGATGACCTGTCCATTCTCTATACCTGAATAAAATCTAGGTGCTTATTACATCAAAAATATGCTTTCTTTTTATTCCTTTTTTAAAAGTTTTATTACACTGTCATGAGAAATACAAGTACAAAAACGTTCATGATTGAGTTTCAGTCATACTGTGTTCCAGCACCCAACTCTCCATCAGTGTAAATTTCCCATTACCAAGTAAACTGTTTCCCTGATTCTTCTTGAGATACACTTAAATATTCGCCCACATTTCAGAAGAAAACCAGGAGTCAAGTTGATGCCTCATAAGACTGTTGCTTAACTCAGTAACTTTTCGCTACATAGAATTATAAGCCTTTAGCTGGAAGGAGAAGGAGTCAGAGTATTAGGAACAGACTGGATATAGTGAACACATACTTCTTTGCAAGACTAGCCACCCCAACAAAAATAATAAAAGCAACAAGAACAGACATATCAATAAAAAGGTACATAATTTAAATATAAGATTTTATACCTTGTTGTTTTGATAAATTGAAAACAGGATTTAAGTCATAATCTAGGCAACAGAATCCTAAATATTAATTAGTTTATAAAAGAAAAAAATTAAATGTAATATCATGTTCCTGTAAGTTTCAATAGCATGAAGTTATAACTTTTAATTCAAGTTAATTATAAATCAAGATAAAATTATATTAATTGATTTATAATCAATTAATTATACGTGATTAGTAAATTAATTCAAGTTAATTATAAATCAAGATGAAAATGATAGAAAATAAATTGAATAATTATTGATACATTTTTCATTAGAAATCTTTCATTTAAACAAGTCAGGTTATAAACTTATACTTTAATTACCTGCTTGATAACTAGGTGTGAATTTTACAGATAATCACATCAATGTCAAGAAACTAGGAAAATAATACAAACAAGAATCCCGCTCATCTCTGTAAATAAATAGTTAAATTTTGGTATTAATATTTTGTGGCTGTATGTTTCTCTTCCTCTTTCATCTTGAGATGACAACAAAAGGTACTTCATATTACAAATTTTGATTTGCTGAAACCCAAATAGTTAAATGTAATATAAAATCGTTATTATTTCCAGGTATTGTGGTCTCTGCAGGCATAGCAATTTGAATCTATTAACTAATTCAATAAAAAGGAGGCAAGTAGGATCATGTTAGGATAGCTTCTGAATTTCTTTCTTAAAAGCTATAGTATAACCTAAGGGTTTTGCTGAAGTGAACATTGAAGATAGAGAAATCAAGGATAATTTTTTGCAATTATACTTTGCTAAATGGTCAGAAATGAAGTTTGTGCTAGAAATGTCTATGAACTCATATGTCTATTAAGAAATTTTTTGTCATTTTGATGTTTTATGTAAATGTGATTTTTTCCTGGAGCTTGAGGAACCACGGTGAGCTCAGGAGCACCTAAGAAAGAGAATAGAAAATTTCCAGACTGTCTTTAGTATTTTGACTTACCTTCAGCCTAGCTCTATGTATCCTTATTCTCTTCTAGTTAAATCCCGGATCCTAACCCAGAAAATACTGGTTACCAATGTTTAACATCTCTTTTCCTTGAGAAAATTATAAACAATTTCCCATGTTTGTACCTCCCAATATCTCATAAAAGTCTTATACAACTGATGTTCATTGGAAGTGGTAGTACTACTAGTACAAGCAAGATGTTTCACATCTCTTTTCCTTGAGATAGGACATGGAGAGGATCGTGTTGAGTGAAATTTGCCAGAAGGGAAAAGACTGATATAGAATGACAGCATTAATTAAAGACATATGTGTTTAAGGATTACACTTATTAGAAAGTTTCTCCATTCTACCAGGTGTTGAACCAAGGCCTCCTCCATGCAGAGCATGTATTCCACCCATTTGGCCACTTCTTTATCCCTACCATGCCAAGAGTTGCTTTCAAGACGTCCACTATTCATTCATTTAATCTTCTCAGTAAAGAGACAAAAGTTTATCAAGTGATTTTATGTTTAATTTCTTCTAATCACATCGCTATAAAATTCTCTCCCAAGGAAGCCTGCGATTTCAATCGGGTAAGCAATATCTAATTCCAAGGAACATCTTCTTAAAAGGAGATAGATGATCCACTTTGAGTTTTGTTTGTCAAAACAAACTAAAAAACAATTATATTAGCTGGTGAAACTGTAAGTTTGAATTCTGCTGGAAAATATATTTACCACTTGTAAACTGTGCCAACCCATTGATAACAATAAAAATAACATTTCAGAGCCATCTTGGCCTCTTTCATAACTCTCAGCTTATGAATGATCATTAGGTATCTTGTTGAAATTTGCCCAGCTGGCAAAATAAGGTCCTAATTATGTTTCAAAAATGTGTCTGGATGAACATAATTCAAATGCAAGATTGGAAAGCATCTTAGCTAGCCAGTTTATGATTAATATTGGGAGTAGCTTCTGTTGGAAAGAATACCTATCTGGGGTGCATTAGGTCTTAGTACTAGGCATAGCTCTCTTCTCCATAACATATCTGGGTTGGTAATTTTTATTAATGGTGTCTAAATTAACATATGAAAGTAGGTTAGAATAAATCTATAGGTTTTAATATAAAAGAAAGATGGGGAGTAGAAATGTACAGAAACTTCATAAGGAAGAAATTCCAATGGCGAAAAGACATATGAACATATTCTCATCATTATTAATCATCAAAGAGATGCTAATGAAAACAACAATGAGATAGCATCTCACACCACAGGAAAAAAAATACTACCTTCCCATTGTTCATTGATTTGCTCGAGTGGGCACTAGTAACATCTCCATTAGTCCTGTCACAAGCAAGTGCAACCCAAGGAAATCTACTTGCTACAGGGACAGGAGAAGCCCGAAACCATTCTTCAGGTTATGGAACTGAGGTCAATAATAGTTACTAGTCTTTGGTGTAAAAAGTAAATAAAACAGGGTAGCTTGCCAGGTTTTACTGTGTAGGTGGTATAATCTCAGTAGAAGGCTCTCCACCTGAGCATTTACTGATGAAACTTAAAAAGGGGAAGATCAGGTTTTCTCTTGGATGGAGCTCTATGAAACTATGGAGTCTGGATATTGAGAATGACTAACTATATGATGTGTGGTTTGTTCTGGCTTCTTGCCAGGCTTACTGGTATCAGTTAAAACATGTCTATAACTGTTTACTATGTATAAATGTGAAAGAAATTGGGAAGAACCTTATGCAAAATTCAGTATCATATAAAAATATCACGTGGCCGCTTTGAGGCCACGCCATCAAGGGACATGTGGGTCTGGCTTGGGTGGGTCTCTCTCTTCGGGGCAACTGGCATGGAGGCGGAAAAAGGGCAGGGCCCAAAACTCCACTCTGAGTCCGGCCAGCATGGTCTCTCCCCACTCATGAGAGCAAACCCTTGGAGCATTATTGGACTCAGCCAGGGGATGGCCAAGCCCCTTACCGGGAGGTCAACTCAATGGGTTGCTTCCACATGGGGCCGGCCGAGCAGCGCAGCTGTGGGTCTGAAGTCTTTGGCACACCAAATAAAATACTTTGGCACACCACAGAGACTGGCACATATCCAAAAGAACAAGAACAACAGGTGCTGGTGTGGATGTGGGGAAAAGATGACTCTCATTCATTGTTGATGGGAATGTCGACTGGTACAGTCTTTTTTTGAAAACAATAGGGACATTTTCCAAAGACTATAAATTGACCTCCCATTTGACACAGCCATACCACTCCTGGGATTATACCCTGAGAAGCCAAAAACACACAGCAGAAACACCATCTGCACTTCTATTTACATAGCAACACTATTCACAATAGCCAGAATCGAAAAACAACCAGTGTGCCCAAGTACTGATGACTGGATAAAGAAACTTTGGTACATCTACACAATGGAATACTATGCAGCTGTTAGGGAAAATGAAGTTATGAAATTTGACTAAAAATGGATGGGCATGGAGAGGATCATGTTGAGTGAAATTAGCCAGAAGAAAATAGACAGATATAGAATGACTGCAGTAATTTCTATCTATCTATCTATCTATCTATCTATCTATCTATCTATCTATCTATCTATCTATCTATCTATCTATATGTATGTATCTACAAATTATGATAACTCTATCCAAGGTCAGGCAAAACATGGATCAGGAGGTCATAGCAAAGGTGGAAATTACCACAAATGTGTGGAGTCAGAGGCTAGGTAAGACAGAGAATGGAACAGTGTGCTAATAATGTCGAAAGTGCTAATATCAACCTAGAACTGAGCATAAAATACAGGCAAAAAGATACACTTGGTAACCGCTAAATGTATGTATTGTAATCAACAATGTGTAAGGTAAGAAAGAGAGAAAGAAAAGAGAGAGAGAGAGCAAGAGATAGAGAACCTGCCATAGAGGCAGACTGGGGAGGTGAGAGGGATTCAGGGACATTGGTGTTGGAAATGGGCACTGGTGGAGTGATGGATGCAAGAGCACTGTATGAGCAAAACCCAAATGAATATATTTGTAATTGTATATCTCACAGTGGTATACTAAAATATTTTTAAAAACACTATAAAAAAGTATCTTCAAAATTTTTATATTTGGTCTAATCCAAGCAAGAATAATGTAAATAACTTAATTTTAATGTAAATTTTTCACACTTTCTAAAATGTAAAGGTCTTATATTTGTATTTTCTTTAAAGAGGCGGGAGTGGAGAGAAAAGATAGAATTAAAGAGAAAAGAGAGGGGCCGGGCGAAGCCCACGGGAGGGTGTTTGCCGCTCGCGGCCAGCCTGTGCCGGCGCCGGTTTGATCCTCGGCACCCATATAGTCCCCGAGCACTGCCAGGGTAATTCTGAGTGCAGAGCCAGGAGAAACCCCTGAGCATTGCTGGGTGTGACCCAAAAAAAGAGAGAGAAAAGAGAGACCAAAATGTTTTAAATTTATTTTATTATACACCATAAGATATACCATTATAAAATAAACTTTCTAAAATTGTCTTTATTAACATTTATAAAACCATAAACACTAATTTTGTCCATGAATATTTTTTTTCAGGAAACTATGTAGAGACCCCAAGAATGAAAATTATATACAATTTCCTATGTTTGTACTTCTCAATATCTCATAAAAGACTTATACAACTGATGCTCATTGGAAAAGGTAGTACTATTAGTATTGTCCAAAAGTGCAATCAGGTTGTCTGAATCAATGAATAACCGATAACTTGCCTCATGTTCTTGAAGTGTCATTTTTACTTCATGGTAACAGAGAATTCATTATTGTTTATGAATTAAAATGCTATAGGTATCATATGTCATATAATATCAGCATTATTTAGGTTGAAAAACACAAGGTTTGAAATAAATTTCTGTCTATATAGCTCATACATCAGTTGATAATAGCCAACACCAAAGGTATGTAGTTTGTCTTTTTGGCCTTTAGGTTATTTTGAAGGAAATGTTCGAGACAAAATGTTTCTGAGTGTGTAAGACATAATTAACATGATTTGTTATATACATAAAATGTAAAGATTTGCAGGGGTGGGAGATTAAAGATGTTCTTTTATCATTAAATGTAGTTTTGCATAGAAAATGCCTTTTCTTTTTGGAATCATGCAGAACCAGATCAGATGTACAAGTCTATCACTTACCGAGTTTATGCACTGAACACTTGGCTTCATTTTGCAGAACCTCAGTTGCTTCATTTATAATAGGGTGGTGATAAACTTGTCATGAGAATTAAAATAGATAGGGAAGGAAAAATGATTCCACTTCTTCCTCTTTTCCACTGCTTACTTGGGACTGCAGTGACTCTATTTAGGTTATTCAAATTCTGATATATGCTCTTACAAAGTTTTAAAGGAAAAATACATACCTTCAATGTCAGTTACAAAAGTTTCAGAAAGTTTTATTAAAATAGTCATCTATTTTTACGTGGGGGGACCATTTGGAATTCCAGGGATTGAACCTGGGTCGACCTTATGCAAGGTAAATGCCCTACCCGCTCTACTATCACTCCAGCCCTGAATGGATTAAGAATTTGTGGTTTGTGGGCCACAGAGTGAGCATAGTGGGTAAGGCTCTTGCCTGGTAGCGTAGCCTACTGGGGTCCAAATCCCAGCACCCTATACATAAAAAAGCGAAAAAAAAAAACAAACAAAAAAGCAATGTATCCTCTACAGTCTGGTTGTGAACTAAAGACTTTTTATGAGATTATGCTACATAAAATAAAGACTCATCAGTCAACAGAAACAGGAACTTAGAAATTAAAGTGCTGTGATGGGGCGAAGAGTTCAGTCTCATTTTAGAAAGAGGGATGTGCACCGACAGTATTACAAGTACTTACAAGCATATTACGGGAAAGTACCCTACCCTAGTGATTAGCATACTGTATGGCTCTGCCGGCCCTCCCTCCCATCTGAGTACACAGGAAACAGGCCCCGGTCACTGATAGCTCTTGGGGCTGATGGGGAGAGCCTGTTCCCTGTTCACAGAAAAAGCTGAGTCACTGTGGGAAGTCATCCAGCACCGTGGAGTGAAGGGATCACCAGACCTGCCTTCCCAGTTTCTGGCAGAGTTCTTCCTGCTTCCTGTACTCTCAATCCACACTTTTATTTCTCGTAGTTCCAAGTAAAAGTGCAGTACGGAGTGGCAACCGAGTCCAAAGTGCTGGAGCACAGGATGGCAGGCTGCAGCCCTGGGTTCTAACCCCAGCAGTGGTTCCCAGGACTGACTGCCAGGACCGACCCCCAAGCACCAAGCCAGAAACAGCCCCAGGCACTGCCAGGTGTAACCCTAAACAAAGGGGGCTTCAACTGTAAAATTCCACATTTGATTTTTCCAGAAAACAGAGCTGCCCCCAGTGAATTAACGAGCATGCTCCTTCTGTCTTCTACTCAACCTCCCCCTGTATCCAAGGGTTTTTTCCTTTCTTCTTTTTTTTTTTTTTTTGGGTCACACCCTGTGATGCTCTGGTTACTCCTGGCTCTGCACTAACTCAGAAATTACTCCTGGAGAAATTGCTCCAGGTAGGTGCTGGGGGGCCCCACCTGGTGCTGATCAGGGTCACTTCCAGGGCACCCCCACTCCTGCCTGTGGGACCAGGCAGTGTTAGGGATCAAGCCCAGGGTGCCTGCAGGCAGAGCACGTGCTCCAGCCGGCATTCCAAATGGTCCCCACGCATCTCCAGGAGTAATGCCTGAGTGCAGAGCCGGAAGTGATCCCTGAGCCTGCCTCTGTGATCAGCAATGTTCCCATCACGTCCCAGAGGGTCAAATATTGAAAAAAAAAGAGTTTCCTTCTGCTAAGGGCTTCGCTGATAGGTCATACCAGTGGTTACCTGCCATAGAGTATGTCTAGCGATGCTGGAGATTCAGGCCTGGTCTGTTGATGCAAGGCTTTTATTCTATTTTATTTTATTTATTTAATTAAGTCGTTTTTTTTTATTTTTTGGGCCACACCTGAAGATGCTCAGGGGTTGCTCCTGGTTCTGCATTCAGGAATTACTCCTGATGGTGCTCAGGGGACCATATGGGATGCCAGGGATCGAATTTGGGTCTGTGGTGTGCACAGTAAATGTCCTGCCTGCTGTACTATCAGGACCCCCTTTTCCTTTCTTTTTACTTTTTTGGGTCATACTCAGGGATGCTTAGAGATTACTCCTGGCTCTGCATTCAGGGATCACTCCTGGCGGTGTTCAGGGGACCATATGGGATGTCGGGATCAAACACAATCAGCTGTGTTGTGCAAGGCAAATTCCTACCTACTGTGCTATCTGGCCCCTCAGTGTTTTTTTTTTTTTTTGGGGGTCACACCCGGCAATGCTCAGGAGTTTCTCCTGTCTCTGCACTCAGGAATTACTCCTAGCAGTGCTCGGGGGACCATGTTGCCGGGGATCGAACCCGAGCCGGCACAGGCTGGCTGCGTGTAAGGCTATCACTCCCCCCCAGTGTTTTTAATTCTCTTCCAGTTTGGGTCAGTTTTAGAATGTGTTTCATATTCACTTGTCTGTCCAGCAAATAGGTGTCCACCGGTCATGTGAATGTGATATGTGTTTTTTATCAAGAAAACATAGTCTTGCTTTTAGGGTACTGAGGGTCTAAGGAGACAAATAGAAAGTGGGCTTTCACTTCATGGGACTACTCCTGTATGTGACGCCTCTCAGGGGCCCCTAAGTCTAACTAATGCAGTGGGACAGAAAGTAATTGTCAGGGCAGCTTTCAGTGATGGTACCCTACTTAGCCTCAAGCTTCTCCAGGGCCAGAGTCACTTATTTAATATAAAGCGTAGAATGAAGACACGCAGAAACATTTTAAACTTTTAGATTTTTGTTGTTTGGGGTGTGTGTGTGTGTTTGTGTGTGTGTCGTGTGTGCATTTGTGAAATTGTGAATGTGCATTCATGCATTTATTGGGGGTAGGAGAGCCATTGTTGCTTGGAACCACTCCCATTGGTGCTCGGGAGACCAGGCAGAGCTGAAGTCATGCCTGGGTTCTTATACATATATACATACATGTATAGTGTGTACAAGAGTATCCCACCCGCACGATAGAGCCTGGCAAGCTACCTGTGTCTTATTTGATATGCCAAATACCAGTAACAATTATAGACCTCATTCCCATGACCTGATGGAATGGTTTGAGGCTCTTTATGTTTCTGGAGCAAGCATATGCCCTTGGGCTCTACTAGCATGAGCCAGGACATATGGAGATGTTACTGGTGCCCGCTCGAGCCAGTCGATGATGAATGGGGAAGACAGTGATACAGTGATACAGTGATCTATTTTTGCAGTCTATTGAGTAGTGATGATGAACCAATCATATGTTAAGTGCTAGGCATACAAATAGAAATTCAGGGGCCAGAGAGATAGTACAGTTGATTAGATGCTTGCCTTGGAAGTGATAACTGGGTTTGATTCCCAGCATCCCATATGACCCCACTGAGCCCACTGGGATCATTCTTTAATATAGTCACAAGGAAGCCTGGAATTATTCTGTATGTGACTCAAAGGCAAAAAAAAAAAAAAGAAAAGAAATCCAGACAAGAAAATACTTGGGGGCTCAGAGAACATTTAGGTTAGTGAAATGGAAAAGCAACAAAATAGTGACATTGCCTTAAAAATAATGACAGAAGAAACACATACAGAGCACTGGGACGTGGGTCACTCACCAAGAAAAAGTTCATTCTTCATTGCTGAAATAGGATATGTTGTCCAGCTTCTTTAATATACAAAATGCAGCATATTTGTAGATTGTTTTGCATCCTCAACTTTATAATTGCCAATTAGTTCATTCCATGAGTCTTTAATTAAATAATCCATTGAGGGCCAGAGCGATAGTCCAGTGGGTATGGCATTTGACTTGCACTTGGCTGACTGGGGTTCCATCCCCGTATCCGATATAGTCCCCGAGCACCTCCAGGAGTAATTGCTGAGCAAAATGCCAGAAGTAAAAGTAAAAAAAAAATAATAGTCATTGAGTCTTGTGCCACTCATTGTGGTTCATGTAGAAATCATATATATTGTGTTTCGGAAGGGCATGCTCAGTTAAGGGAACAAAGATTGAAGAGACAAAGATGCCTTGATAAAATCTGGGCACTTATGATTCCTAAATCAATACCAAAATAGAAGTAATTTATCAAAAGACAAACTGGAATGATATATATTTATATATATATATATATAATATATATAACTATAAATATATATATAGATTACACATGAGCAGTGATAGATTTAATCTTGGTTTATTCATAATAAAATATATTTGTTTTTTTAAAATATTTTATTATATGACCATGAGATGTACAATTACAAAGATGTTCATATTCAGCTTTTGGTCATGCAGTGTTCCATCCCCCATCCCCCACTAGTGCCTATTTCCCACCACCTATAACTCCAATAAAACATATTTGAAATTTATTAAGTTTTATCAAGCTTTACTGTTATTTATCAGTTTGAAATTTCTGTTCAATCACAGTTGAGGCTAACATACAAGGCAGTGGTCAAAATTGAACCCTCTTTTTCCTGTTTCATTTATTCACTGGAAATAATCTCTGGGCATTTATTCCCTGCTTTTTGTGAAGTCTCTAAGTTTAATCGCTATGTAAAAATAGTGATTGAAATATACAAAGAACATCTAATCACATTAGTATGAATGTGCAGAGGCAATAAAGAGGAATCTTCGATAGATATTAGCTCTCACACTTTTAAGAAAGCAATTTTCATAATAAAGATTTGGCAATGTCTGTTTTGTTGTTCTTACATTATTAAAGCTCACACTGGTAGTTAGCACCACATTAGTATTTGTGAATCAATATTGTGGAATCCAATATTATGGAAATCATCAATTTTCATAATAGTGTATCTCATTTTTCTAGTCAGTTTCCAAAGATCCTCATTTAAAAAAAACACATCGCTATCATAATCTTCCCGTTCATCATCAATTTGCTAGAGCGGGTTCCAGTAACATCTCCATATGTCCTGTCTCATGCTAGTAGAGCCAAAGGGCATCTGCTCGCTCCAGGAACATAAAGAGCCTCGAACCCCTATATTAGGTCATGGGAATGACCTAACATAAGTGTTACTGGTATTTGGCATATCAAATATGACAAGGGCAGCTGCCAGGCTGACCTTGCGGGTGGCATACTCTTGTAGTCACCTCTAAATATAGCATTTATTGATGAACCTTGTGGCCACGCGAGCTGGGCTGTGATAGGCTCAACTGCTGGATGGAGTTCTGACGAGAGGGAGATCCGGATGTAGAAAATGGCAGCCCTCATGGAGAGGGGGGGTTATCTGGCTTGTTATGAGGCAGGCCTGGGCTAGAACATGCTATCCCCCCAGGTGCCTCGTGAGCGGCTGGGCATAGGGAGAGCTGGTAGCAGCTCTGACCCATGTCTGTGAGTGTCTGGATCAGCATACCTGGGCGGATTAATAAAGACTGCTGCAGGGTGAATGTCCATGATCCCAGCTGTAATAGGCTTGTCTGCTGGATGGAGTTTTTATGAGAGGGTTGTCTGGATGTGGAAAATGGCAGTCCTCATGGAGTGGGGGGTCGTCTGGCTTGTTGTGAGGCTCTGCTGGGGTGGCGGGCCAGGGCTAGGACCCACCATCCCTCCCAGGCGCCTCGTGAGCGGCTGGACACAAGGAGAGCTGGTAGCAGCTCTGCCCCCACATCTGTGAGTCTCTGGATCACCAAAAAAAAAAAAAAAAACATAGTGATTCAAAATATGATTAGGCCTCACACTCTCCCTTAATATCATCTATTTTTTTCTGTCCTAGATAGTAAAAGAGTAGCATCAGGTTTCACATTTTCCATTGCAAATCAACATTCCTTTTTGTTTGCTTTTCTGTTACTCCCAGATACGTGTAGGGCTGACTCCTGGCTATGTGCTTATCAATCGCTAATGTTAGTTCTCATTGGATCAGGTAAAATGTTGGGGTTGAACTCAGTCCAGCTGCATTCAAGATAAGTAATTACCCACTGTACTGCCTCTCCAGCTATAGCATTGTATTTTACCTTGGGCTCTGCAACTGCAGTAATATCTTTACTGATAGAAAAGATATCTGCATTTTTTGTCACTACATCTTAGAAGTAGAAGTAGACACCTATAATTGCCTTAAATATGGAGGATAAAAAGGAATCTTACATTTTGAGCTTTTGAAGAACCATGTCAGGTTACAATTTCTTATTGAACTATTATAAATTTCTATTTTATACATAATTTTAAATATCATTATTGTCAAATATAATTTGTAAAAATCTTTTGAAATAGGCACAACTATGGATGTAATATATCTTATTTATATAAAAATGTGATTTCAGTTTTACTTAAAGGTTAGATATCCTTAATTCATGCTACTAAAATTCCTCATTTTTCTTTGAGCACAAGCAGAAATTTAAATTACATTTCTTCATAAATATTTTCATCATCATATATTGCTCCCATTTAACCCAGTCATACCATTCCTGGAAATATACTCTGGGAAGTCAAAACCACACAGCAGAAACACCATCTGCACTTTTGTTTTCATAGCAACACTATTAACAATAACCAAAATTTGTATATATATATGTATGATATATGTATATATGTATATCTGTATATATATATATGTATATAATGGTAACAACATCCAGAATCAGGCAAAACATTGATTAGGAGGGCTTATCAATAGGTGGTTCTACTGCAAATGTGTGGAAGTCAGATGTTAGGTAACACAGAGAAGTGAACAGTGTGCTAATAATTATTGAAAATGAAAATATCAGCCTAGAATTGAGCATTGAATATAGGCATAGGGATACACGTGATAACCTCTGAATGTATGTATTGCAATCCACAATGTGTAAGAGGAAGAAGAGAGAGAAAGAGAAAGAGAGAAAAAAGATAAAGAACCTGCCATAGAGGCAGACTAGGGGAGGGAGGAAGGGAATTGAGGACATTGGTGGTGGGAAATGGGCACTGGTGGAGGGGTGATTGCTGGAATGCTGTATGACCGAAACCCAAACATGAACATCTTTTTTAAGTATATATCTCAGTGGTATAATAAAACATTTAATAATAATAATAAAGTATTTATATACACATTTGGATGTATGTATAATAACAAAGTATATATAGAAATGTAATATATAAATTTAATATAATGCAACATGGGCAATACTTCCTAGATAGCCATAGAGAATTTCATGAAGAAATAATTTATTGGGCAGAATGATTAATTTTATTCTTCAGTTCCCTATTTTATATGGCATACATTTTAGGTAAACAGTGTTATTTTATCACACCCATCAAAAAATGTTTCTATAACTCTTTCTAGATCCCTTCTTTTCCACTGCAAATACTACCCCTTTCTTATCCCAGTCCCAGCCCCAACAAACACACTTGGATGAGTTTAAAGAATTTGGGCACAACACTTATTAAAGACAGTGCTGAGTTTTTTCTTATTAACTGAGGAATGTCATTCCTACAAAGAGACAAACTAACAAATTCAGTAGTTGAACCAAACTGCTTTAGACATGGGGAGTCTAGAGTTCATGGCTTCTTTAAATGTCTGTGGGGAGACTTCAATATGACAATAATGTCTCTTCTCTTTACTCTCCTTCAGTTAATATGCCACTTACTGTATTATTTATCTTTAAACTTCAATTTTCATACTCCCCTCTATCCCCCCGCTTCTGTTCCTCTTACATCCAGGTCTTTTCGGTTTTTATTTTTTTGCCATCTCTATATATTTTCTACATTTCAGTTCTGTTTTCCTATCCTTAGTAATGCCTCACTACTCTTAGAGTCATAACAGTAGCCTATAGCTCCCAAATCCCTTCCATGGTTATCCAGAGATGGTTCCAGAATTGTATGTTTATTCATGCTGACTCTTTTCCATTAGATGAAGGATAATCATGCGAGCAAGCTGGCTTCTGAAAAGGATTCAGCACAATCTACCATATTCACATGGTAACCAAGCTCATTGAGATTTTTAGGAAGTTCAAGATGCCGCTCTGTCTCACGTTCATTGATTTAAAGAAAGCCTTTGATTCTGTGGAGACTGAAGCGGACATTGAAGCCCTAGCTGAACAGGGCGATAAAACCAAATACTTCATCAAATACCAGATCCTTCATGAGCTGTATTATGGATTCACCACCAGGATCTCACCATTTTTCAAGGAAGTGATCATTGATGTCAAAAGAGGGGTTAACAGGGTGATACCATTTCACCAAAACTCTTCAGCATCACCCTTGAGAACATCATGTGACAATTAGAATGTGAAGGAATGGGAGTGAAGATAGATGGTCAGCAACTACACCACCTATGCTTCACTGATGACATCGTTCTAATAACAGCAAACATTAGCCAAGCGACACAAATGCTGGTTGACTTTGACCGAGAATGTGGAAAGATAGGTCTATAGCTTAATCTCAACCAAACAATGTTCATGAAAAATGAACTAGTTCTAGAGGCCCCATTCACTCTCAATGGAAAAGACATCTCTGAATGCAGCAGTTACTTAGGTTGAGAAGTCAACATGATGAACGACCTAAAACCTGAGCTGAACAGGAGGAAGAGAGTGCCATGAAATGTCTTCAAAAGCATCGAAGAAATAGCTAAAAAGAACCTCCCGGCTCCGGGCACATCTCTTTGACTCTACCATTCTCCCTGCATTAATATACGCCTCAGAGACCTGGGCCCTATGAAAGCAGGATGAGAATGCTATTTGGGTCTCCCAAAGAGGAATTGAAAGAACTATGCTTGGAATATCACACCTCACTCAAGTGAGAGAAGGAATCCTGAGTTCAGACCTCAGTCTCTGTTCCAGAGTCAGGGACGCTGTCTCGTTTGCCAAGACAACAAAAATCAGATGGGCTGGACATGTAATGCGATTTGGAGGTGACCGCTGGACTAGAGCCTTTACCAACTGGATCCCATGGGATGTCAAAAGATCACGAGGCTGCCCACCTACAAGTTGGTCAGACTTATTTGTCAAGACCCTGAATGAATTGTTTGAGGCTCTTCATATTCCTGAAGTAACCAGATGCCATTCGGCTATACTGGCAAGTGATAGGCTCAAATGGAAATGTTACTGGTGCCTGCTCAAGCAAATCGATGAATAACAGGATGTCAAGTGAAGTGATCAAGTGAAGTGACTTTTCCAACAGTCGTTGCAAATATCATATGGTGCCCAGGAAAAGAAAAGTTCACACAGTTTTGTATTTGCATATCAAGGTTTTCCAAAGATTAGTTAGAGTTCATATTTCTTCCTTCATTTCCTATTAGAAATGTTCTGTGTCCTTTTATCCCTGCATTATTAGCACTCACTCTCTCCATGCCATTTTATGCCTCAGACTCAGCGTCTCCTGCATTGGCATTTTGTTGTAGCAGGTGCTGTTCTGCCCACATGTGCTTTTGCTTATTTATTAATATTAACACCAATTCAGAATCTTCCTCTTTCATTGTTTGTTTTATGGGTATCATACCCAGCCATTCTAGGTATTATTTAGTGCACTAAGGCATCCTTCATGGCAATCTCAGGGGACCTTATGTAGTGTTGGGAAACAAACCCAGGCCAGGTGTATACAAGGCAACCACTCTACTGAATATCATATCAGCCCCTGCGTTATACCTCTGAAGAGTATTTTCAATTGAGTTCCTATGTCAAACAAACTTATTGAAGAAAACATATTTGAAAGGTATGACAGCATTATTTGCAAAAACAGAAATATACTTGACTGTCCAGTAGGATTTCAAATTTGTATTGGTAAGAGGCAGATTAACTCAGTGATGAATCTTACTCCAAATAGAAGTCATCTAGCAGACCTTTGCAATCTCACAATAACAATTGGATTTCATAATGAATGTCTTATATAAATACATGATTAATAAAGCCATTAGGTTCAATATATTTTATAAAATAAAATATTTATAAATATTTAAATATATTTAAAATTAAATATATTTTGTGAGTATATATTTTTCTCCAAATGAATTAAAAGTTAAAAGGTAAATCTTGTAGCAAGATTGTCTGAAGTCTGATGAAGTCTAAGTTCTCTGTATTTTAATTTCTTACAGTGCAGTGGCTAAGTCAGAGCATTAGGAGGGAATATAACAGTGGGCATTGTAACCTTGACCACTGTTTTCAAAACAGAGTTTTGAAAACTCTATTTTTCCAAACAATAATCATCTGCAACTCATTGTTATTTCTATAGCCCTTTGTACTTATTTTTATTCATTTTTATGAACTGAGCCCTTAGACTGTATAAGCAATGTATAATTTTAAGGCATCACCAGAGCTGAATCTTCCCTTGAGTGCCTAAGTGGAAATATATATACCATATAGTCTGCTGTTTTTCTTAGATTAACTCTCTCTCTGAACTGAGGCTAGCTCAATAGAAAGGGATCACGCACCTTAGGGCCTATCCCACATTACTAATCCTTAATGAGAGTTTAGCACTTAAGTATGAAGTGGTCTTGGTATGCCTGTGAAATTTGACATGGCAGAATACATTTTCATTGTACGTCACTGATCACTTGATCACTTAACATCCCGTTGTTCATCGATTTGCTCGTGTAGGTGCCAGTAACATTTCCATTTGACCCTATCACCTGCCAGTGTAGCCCAATGGCATCTGGTTGCTTCAGGAATATGAAGAGCTTCAAACTGTTCGTTCAGGGTCTTGATGAAGAAGTCTGACCATCTTGTAGGTGGGCAGCCATTTGATCTTTCGTCGTCCTAAGGGATCCAGTTGGTAATGGCTCTAGTCCAGCAGTTGTCTCCAAATTGCATTACATGTCCAGCCCATCTGATTTTCAATGCCTTGGCAAATGAGACAGCATCCCTGACTCTTGAATGGCAACTCCACACTCCACAGTGCATCAGATCTCCACCCAAGAGATTAAGACCATCTCCCTGCTGGCTTGTCAGAGACCCAGAGTACAGAGACCCACCCTTCAGAGACCCACCCTTCAGCGGAGAGTATTTCAAGCCCAGAAATGCTTGAGCCACAGATGCAGATACACCAGGCAGAGCAGATTCCAGCTCATACTACTGTGCATGATTTATCTCCATCCCCTCAAAGATAGTGAGGCAAGATACTGAGAGTATACTGCCAAGGCAGAGCCTGGCAAACTGTCCGATGCATATTTGATATGCCAAAACCAGTAATTCATTGTACATAAGTCAGCATTATCAGAAAACTAGCTGGATACATCTTGAGGTGACCGTCTCTTAGTTCATCACTTGGAAAGAGGACTTTGTTAGTATTATGAGCTGCTCAGATCCCAATACACCTACACCAGGAGTTTTACAGAGTGAACCAGGAGTGAGAAGACATGGAACTTAATCCTCAGTATTTTAATGGACTAAAATTCTTGGAGGCCAAGAGTTTTGGGGAAAAATGAGAGAAAGTTATTAGCTTCTATGTGAACAACTGCTTTTGTATGCTCTTTAAGTAAAAACCTGAAGGAACATTAATCTCTAGGTATCCGGCTTTCAGGGAAGCTGGATTCTGAGACTGCAACAGTGACCTTCCTGGTAAGAGACCAGCTCAACAATGCCTAAGTGACTTTATAGAGTCATTCACAACAAATGGCCTAATTGTCACAGTGGGAAGCAATAAATTGAGTATATTTCTCTGCAACTTTGAGCTAAGTATTGGACTACTAGTTATCAAGGGTTAGATATCAATTATGAAATCACTTCTCAGTGAGGCAACTCTACACACAACCTGTGACATTTCATGGTTTGTCTCCTTGGATCTGAAATATCAAAGTTCACATCAGACCCAGAGGAAATTTATCATACATCCTTAGAGATATTCTCTGATTAAAGACCACAGGACATGTTGGTTAAACTTTATTTCCTAACAATAACAAAAAATGATAAAGCATGAACAGGGGCCTTTGTAGTTACAACCCTTCTGACCTACACATTTCAATTTTGCCTTGACAGTGAAATTGCTGACCTATGAATTTGGTTAGAGAGATAGCATCCAACCTGTAGTTTCATTTTTCTTGGCCATCCACTCAATGTTAAATTGCATAAAACACATGGTCTTTGATGTGGCAAATATTGGTAGCAATTTAAATCAGCAGATTACCCCAAACTAAGTTTTTATCAACTATGCATTTAATTCTTTGTGTTTACATTCATTTGTTTCAGGTTAATGTAGGTAATGCAGTTAATATGTGAAGCAGTCCTCTACTCTAATTCTATTTGAAACATGATAGCATATAGAAAGAGATTATCAGTTTTAATGATTAAACATATATTTCAGAGATCTGTAATTCTCCCTTTGATAGATAAAAGTATGAGCACAGTCTAATCTCAATGAGTCTAAGACAGTTAACACATAGCATAGTGCTCTACAGTACTTCTGAGAGATTTGTGACACAATCTGGCAAGTGACCACTTCATTGTTATAGCTCAATATGAGGTTAGTGAAAGTCTGGGGTGTGAAGTAAGTGCTTCTCGCTCAGCTATTAGTTGGAAGGGGAAGCAAGAGTAACTATATTTTGCTATTGTTACTGCTCTAGTGGGTGGCTATAAACACTAATCACTCACATTCTTATTTTCCCAAAGAGACTTTTTCAAAGTAAGGCTGAACCATTCCATTTAGATGATAGCACCATGTTCTTTCTCACAATTGTCCATTTCTGTGGACATAATTCAAGAGTTTGAGTTAATTGAAATATTAAGTTATTTTCACCGAGCTAGTGTAGAAACTTGTCTTCACCGTAGACACCAAATTTGCCTCTTCATTCAAAGCATTAGCACATAATCTTAACAACATAACCATCATTTTAAAAGACCAAATGTTATCTTATTGCTATATAATGGTACACAATTAAGTAGAAATGCCTTGTTATAACACCTTCAGCCTTCATGAGCAAAAGTAACTGTAACTTATTATAATAACTTGTCTCATGCAGATTAAAACAAGCAAAACAAAAAAATACAACCTGGATCAGAGACTATAAACCTGTCAGTTAATGATGGCATGGGTAGAGTACAAGTGGACTTAGAACTTCGAAATTTTACTAATTATAAATTATTTTCAAGGAGGTCAATGATTTGATATTTGTTGGACATACAGTCATCCTCTTTGTAGAAATGCTAGGGTGTGTTATGGTTGGATTAGAATAAATCATATATCACTTCAGTATGTAAGATAATAATGCAATAGAAAAATGGAAAATATAACCCACAAAAAGAACTTTATCCAAAGGGTGGAAAGAGTACAGCAGATATCATGCTTGCCTTGCATGTGACTTTCCTGGCATCAGAGATGATGTCTAATCATCACCAGGAGTAAACACTGAGCTCAGAGCCAGAAGTAAGCCTGAGCACTGATGGGTGTGGTCCAACAATCAAAACAGACAATAGATAAATGTATCATGTTTTTAACAATAAAATAGGAAAATTATAATCTACTAGGTTCCTTATTCTAATGAGGAAAAACTTTAGTACATCTAAAATTTTTGTAACTTAATAAAGTTGTGGTATCAGGAATAAAATGTTAATTCATATCCTTTCAACTGCAATCATTCATGCCTATAACTATTTCACTATATGAGATTTTGCCCCTAAATCTGTAAACTTTTTTTATAATTATGGTGATATATTTTAAAGATACATATACTGCAAACATTAAATTAAAGACTTCTAGTCATATCATTTATAAAGATAAACACCATAAAACAATTATCCTTTTGTTGAATGGGGGCATGAGAAAAGCTACGCTATTGAACAATATCCATAAACAAAAACTAATCAGCCATTTCTTAACCTTTGCTTCAATAAAATACTATATAGGAAAAACCTAGCATTGGAATAGTCTTCTAATCTTTAATTACTAATTTCCAGACTGAATAAAATATAGATAAAGCAATAGTCTATACATATTCAAAAAGAACTTAGGAAGTTGCAATTCCTTTCAGTCACGGTTCTGAGAATAAATAGCTTAAATTTAACATGTTCAAACATTTTCTACATAAATATGGTCATCCTAAGATAACACTCCATTACCTTTTTTACTAAGTACTTCATCCCTCTACTTACAGGAAAAGGTATGCATTTTTCTACAGAGGGTTTGAGAGGGGCCAGAGTCTGTATATGTTAAATAATGTGAGGAGGCAGCATCTGTCAAGGGAACAGATCAATCGGCCAATTGAAATGTCATTTTTCCACTCACTGCAGGATGTTGCCATGTCTCTTTGCTGTATCCCCTCTCTCTTTTAATTCTCTTGTATTTTGATTTAGATATAAAAGCTGAGACATAATTTAAACTGACAGCAGAATCAAACAGTGTGACCTTGCCAGGATTGTTTTAGGCCGTCAACACAATCCACTGGGGCTAAAGCATGGGTAGAGGGAGGGGTGAATGAGTGGAAATGAGAAAGGAGAGGATGAGATTACAGATGGCCCTCCTGCTCACGTGTTCCTGGAGGGCCTGCCTCTGGTCTCTATGTTTACAGAGCCATCTGACAGAAGGTGACACATTGGAACAAAAAGGGAAGTAAGAGGAAATAGAATAAATGGCAAACATTGAAACAATAATGTATTGAAGTATAATACTATACTTTTTCTATAGCTTTATTGATAGCTGAATTAATTGTGTTTAATGTTTTATAGTTTAAAAGTGACTAGGTAAGGAGAAATAATCTCCACATTGGGAGGAGGCTATCTAAATAAACACTACTGTTAGTATGATGGAAGGAGGCCACTTATAGCTTTGTTCCATAATAGCTTTACATAATATTTCTGATCGAGATTGCCACTTATCTATCCAAAGGATTGAGACCTAATAGGCTGAAGATGCCGATATATTACATAAGATTGTTTCTTACTTTTTTTAATCACTCAAAGTATCAGTATTTACGGTATGTCTCAAAGTGGTATAATACTTTTTTTTAATATCAGTATTTCATTCAGCTTTGTCAATAATCCTTTCTACTATGCATCACACACATGTCTACCTGGAGGGTATCTTGCTCCAGAGACCAGAGACATGGGAATACAAATAGGCAGATACAGCAAATGAACAATCTTCAAGCCAAGTGCTTGAGAAGCCTGGATGAGTTGCCCATTCACACATTAAAGAGTGTCTTTTGGGGGGCTAGTGTTCTTTTTGTCTTGAGAGAAAATTCCAGCTGACCTGACTATGAGGGCAACTAAATGTTATGAATAAGTGAGAGGAGAAAAAGGAAAGGTAGGAAGGGTGCTGATTGTGGTGAATAATTTCCCCAATAAAGATAAAGATAGCCCACAAAGCACAAAAGTAACTGGAAATTAATGGAGTTTGATTTTTGCCTAAATTTTGTTTTACCTTTATTAGATGCTATGTAGAAAACCTAATGTACCCATCAACTATCTTCCCACATCCATGAACTTGTAAGTGTTTGTGTGAATTGCATTTAATCAACATACTATTTTGCTTAGTTATGTATTTAGAAAGTGAGAAAGTCATTATTTGGCCAAATTAATTCCAGAACTTGATGCAAATCCTGATACCAATGAGAATGATGCTGGAACCTATAACAACTCATGAAATTAAGCTGCATCTGAAATGAGTGCAATACTTGAAGAAATAAGATGAAAATCGTATTCTGTGCAAGGAATACCATCAACACTGAAATTAAATTAATATGTTATATTTTAGTGAGCTAATTGCTAAGATGGAAATAGAGGGTCTGCCAAGAAGTGAGGTGCTATCAAAACAATTTTGGAGAAGAATAGACCTTCTCAAGGAGAGAACCTGATATGGAAGCAAGGCACATGACTACAAATGATATGAAAGAACCTGGGGTGAGTCAGAGGAAAACATAGTTCAAGCTGATAAAATGGTGATGGAAGAACCAGGGGCGGTCATACTTTTACGTTTCTTCTAATGACTTCAGTTTAAGAGATAATTGTGTGGCTATGTACATAGCAGGGGGAGAGATTAGAGCCTGGCATAATATCCATATCTGTCTTGATTTTTGCCACGACTTTCTCTTGTCCATCGTTCTGATTCTTGTATAAGGAAAAGCTTTTTTTTTAAATACCTTAGGATCTGGATAGATTCTCTGGAACCATGGAAAATACAATAAGTTGAAATATAGGACACCCAACAAATATTGGAACTTGAACCTTGAGCTCAATGACAATATTTTTTTTACAAAAAGAAGCACCCTTTATTTAAATGACAAGATGGGGCATTTAATCTCTATGATCTGCAACTTCTAACTCCATATTCCTTGTCAGTCATCACATGCTATTTTAAAATTGAGACATGAGTCTCTTTTGACAGAGTCGTCAACATTCCTCACCCTCATCCCTGTGCAAACATTTATCCCAAGTTCAAAGGTATTGGCCTAGGACTTAATCTCTATTGTGAGCTCTTTAGTTATTTTTACTGAGTCTTTGACATCGAAGATGGAGGGAATTAATATAATGCTCAATTGATGTAAAAAATCATTTTACTATTTTGAGCATACAACCTACTCTGTGACTTAAAACAATCTCTATATAGTATAGCTTTTATAAGACACCAGTTTACATCTGAATATTAAGATTCTGTATAAAAGCCAGATGCTAGTAAAGGCTGTGTTGCACACCACAGAAATAAATCAGCCCTGCCATTTTAACACTCAGCTCACGCGCCTGAGATATAATAGATGGGTTTTACCTACTCACAGCTCCAGAGTGGGAGTGGGAGATGGCCCAGAGTTGAAAGGTGCTAGTTTCAGGCTTGTAAACACACCTTTCAGTCAAAATGAGCTATCATATAGATAGTTCAGTTCTCCTCAGTCAGTGAGCCGAGCCTTATCCATTAGCTGCCTGAAATTACTACAGCATTTCTCTTCATCAGGTTTTCTTAACTTGGAATTTTGTTTATTTTTTTGTACTTATGGTCATAGGTTTATTCCTGCTGATATAAGGCCCTCAGAAGGAAGCTAGTAATGCACAAAGTTGTTCCAGGCTCATCTTAAATGTACGCTGGGCTGAGATTTTTCTACTTGCTGAGGTATTACATCAGAGCCCTGTTTTGCCCATTACTCACACTCACTTCTCTTTTGGCTTTATAGCTTCCCTGTCCATTCTTTCAACCTTGCTTATCTCAGGCAATCCCTTTGCACATTTGTGAGTGACGATTCATAAATATACACAGGACATTTCTTTATGATTAGACTCCATTATTTCTACCACAAAAACTGTTTTTTTTTAAAGATGACGTTTCTATAGTCATCTATAGCAACTGGTGTGCAAAGGACAGGACCTTTATAAAAAACTCATTTTCTCAGTTTTGGCTTTGCAGAAACCTTTTGTAACTTCATATTGTTACTTTAGCTTCCCATACTCATGACTAAATAGACTCTTTAAACAGTTTCACCTACCCAAATAGTTGAAACTTCGGGTAACTATAGAAGAAATATAAGTCAACAATAAAGATTCTTTTCAAAAATAAAAAAAATCAACTTTGGAAATATTGTTTATAATATTATCTAAGTTTCAGTAATACAGTATGGTAATCCTACCACCGTAAACACTACATAATTATCAAACCCATAAGTTAAAATTCAGAATTACTTTCTATGCTTAAATTTAACCCCTCTGCTATGCAGTAACTAAACACTGGGTAGTGCCTACCCACTTTAATAAAATTAGAAAATTATTTAATGTTTTGTTCTACCTCTCAACTTCTAAATAAAGTGTTTATTTTAGGCCAGCTTTAGGTTTACATAATAATTTCCTGAGAGGGCCAGAGAGAAAATTTAATGGCTTAGAACACATGCTTTCCATGGAGAAGACCACAGCTTTGATCCTTAGCACCACATGAACCCTTGAGCACTACCAACGTGAACGCAGGGCGCTAATTAGGAATAGCCTTGACCACTTAAGAAAGTACATCAAGTTGACCAAAATCAAGTGCCCATTTTTTCTATTAATATAGTAGATTTGTTTAAATTAATAAACTAAGTTTGATACTTTATTACTAAAATTGATACTTTAGTCATCTTTTAACTTGTGTTTCCAAAGTTCTTGTTTTATTATTATAATCACATCAGATGCTCTGTTAGGATGTTATGTTTTCTTGGACTCCTCTAGTTTTTAACTGTTTCTGTGACATTTCCCTTGTTCTGATGTCCATGGAAGTGTTAAGGAGCATTGGTCAAGTATTTGTGTAATATTTTCCAATGAGGCTGGTTTGCTCTTATTTTTCCCCAGAGATTTGAGTTATAGACTTTTAGAAAGAAAACCACAGAGGTAAAAATACTATTTTCAACACATAATATTACAGGAATATACTATCAATATGATTTATCCCTATTGACATCGGCCTTGGTCATATGAGTGAGCAAGGGTTTGTAAGGTTTCTTCACTGTAAAGATTTTTTTTTCTACTTTCCATCTTTACCCATTAGAAAATCATTATAATCAATCAATATACAAGGAACAGGAATTGTATTCTGGATCGCAAGAAAATAAAATATCTTCATGATTATAACCAATTTTTATGGACATGCAATTTGTAAATTTTTCCTCATTTATTAATAATTTAATTAGACACATATCTGTCACTGTAGTTTTAGTCTGTACTTGAGCATTTCCTTTCTATTGCTAAAGATGTTTTAGGCTTTTTCTGCTTAAAAGATGTTTCTTATCTAGTTTGAGAATATGCTATTTCTTTTCAAAAACCAAGTTTCTCTTGTTACGTGGAAATTTTGTGTTTTTGAGCTATATTTATCTGTGCTCAGGGCTTACTCCTGAGCACTGTGCTCTTTCTAATGAGGCTCAGAGTAGCATAGGTAGTGTTGGATATTCGTAAACTATAAATATTTTATCATTCTATTGCAGCTTATCTCTATCTTTCTTTAACTGAGTAGAAACTGGGCCTGGAAAATTTGAACAGAAAGGAAAAGACAGGGCACCATTATCTAAGAAATAAGAAACAGGATTTCTTCAACTATCTCTAATCTAGAAGAGTGCCGAAGAGTGCCAAAGATGTTAGAGACATTGTGGTTTAATATGGTTACCTGTCTACATTTGATGGGAAGTAGAGAGAGGAGAGTCACCAGGCAGTGTCCTCCTGAGTGGCGGCTTCCTTCCTTTGTTGATAATTTGAAGATGTTATGGCCTCAGTTTACCATTAGCTATACCCAGCCCCTGAAGGCAGCAGAATATGTGGTAAGGGTCATAATAATTCTGAAAGAATTTGATGCCACTTTGCAAGTGATCCCTGGCTGAAAAGTTCATATCTCTTATTAATTCTGACTCTGGCAAATGCCGAGTTTCTAAAGGTCCCTTCAATATAAAATCTATGCTGATGTGGCAGAGAATGGTGTCCCCCAGAATCTTTTCCCTAGAGGCCTTTTTGGGCTTTTGATTGCAGATGAGACTAACATCGAAAAGAGAATAAAGGAACAAGGAAGGAAGAGAGTTGGACAAAGAAAGATAAATATAAGTAACTCGTTTATACATTTAATATAATTGTTATACTTATCTGTTACACATTTGTATAATCTCTCCCCTAATTTGCTTATTAAGAGTTTGATGATAATAGGTATAAGAGAATATTCATTGTCAATCTACTAGCTACATTGAAGTCTACCTCAATTTTTCTTTTCCTGCTCCTATTTTGTTTTATACTTTCCTCCCTAAAATTGGAGATAACTTAAGAGCTGAAAATAAACCAGAATATCATCAATTCTAAAGCAATTCTTTTTACTAAAGGAAAAGTTGTTTCATGAGCTGGTGAAGTCAAGCCAATATTTTGAATTTCCACTGTAGGGTCAAGGGCTACCCTCCCAATAGTCTGAAGTGTCCTTTGTCTTTATCCCTCCCATTTTGACACTTTTCCTAACCACAAGCAGAGGCAGTCATATATTTTTCCCTATTTAGGCTATATTTGCAAGTTAACTTATGGATAGAAACATGGAAGCTCACTGCTTTCTGGCAAAGTTCTGCTTTGCATGCTGATGAGCTCTCCCTGGCATTGGGCATTGGGCCAACAGCAGGTGCCTTTCCTTGTGAATGGCTCTGCAGCTTTGTCTCTGAGGAGGTAGGTTGAGACCACACTGTCTTTCTACCTATTTAAGGTTATGATCTACCACCAGCATTTCTCTCACCAGGTGAAAGGAATGTAGCTGTGGTTGCCAAGGTTAGCAACACTAGACATAGGAGGTAGCTGTAAAAGCATCTGCATCAGCTTAAAGCATCTTTTCTTGATGGATGGGTAAGGAGATACAGGAAGACATTTGAGTTTGTTTACATAGGATTGTTGTCCATGAACCTGAGTGGGTTGACCTTCAGGTCATGAAGAACTGTCTTTTTTTTAAAGTTGAGAGTTAACTAGAAGTTGTGGATCAGAAAACCTCAAGTTACAGCATTTTGGGTCTATCGTGACAAATAATTCTCACTTAATAATTTAGCGCATTTGCTTTGGTATATTGAAAGTTGATGATACACATGAGTAGAACATGTGTGACAATTTTAAAGAAGAGCAAATGAAAAACAATACAAACAGGATTTCAAGTTTATATACATGAGAACTAAGATCTTAAAATTACTGAAAGTTCATAGTTACACTAAAGAGGGAAGTTAGGACTTACCATGAGATAAATAGCTCAATTCTATAAAAAACAGATAATATGTAAAAATATATATACATATATATGTAAACTGATATAAACATAAAACCTGAGTTTTGATATAGTATAAAGAAAAATATATATATTTAGAAACCTGAGAACTTTGATAGTAAAATAAAAGAAAATATTTGAAGTAAAACAGATTTTATGATGGAGGTTTTAGGAAGGGGAAGGAGGAGGGAAAGTGAGAGAGAGTGAGAGAGAGAGTACACATCTCTAGAGGGGGATGCTGGTGACACATGTTCTTGGGCACAACATGTGTTTGGCCACATGGGTTTAAGCAGCAAATGGACCCAGGCACATATGTACCAATAAAAGAAAATTTTAAATAATGTTATAGCTGGAGATAGGTCTATCATTATAATGTTAGTCAATAAAGTGATAATAATCAGCTAAATAATTTTATTAATATATAAAGAAATGTTAATCTGAAAGTATATTAGTAATTATAAAGAATAAAGGTGATAGCAATTCTGAAAGAATAAAGGTGAGAAAAGAAGGTTCAAATAGAGAAATGTATTATCAATTATATTCAGCGTTAAGTAGTTATAGGATCTAAATTAGAGTGGTCCCAATGGAAAGTAGGGAAGGATGAAGAGATGGGTGAATGTGTCATAGGAGAAACAACAGAAGGAAAGAAAGAAGAAATTAAAACTATTTTTTTTTTTTTTTGCTTTTTTGGGTCACACCCGGCGATGCTCAGGGGTTACTGCTGGCTCTGCACTCAGGAATTACTCCTGGCGGTGCTCAGGGGACCATATGGGATGCCCGAGATCAAACCCGGTCCAGCACAGGCCAGCTGTGTACAAGGCAAACGCCTTACCCGCTGGGCTATCGCTCCGGCCCCAGAAATTAAAACTATTGTGCATAAATAATAAAATGTTTTTAGTGAAAAATTTACTTTATGGGCCCAAGGAGAAGGAGTTTAGATAGGATAATGGTGACAGTAACGTATTTTGTAAAAATGTTCAAAAAAGAGATTTTATTTTTATATTATTGACTTAATGTCCTTGATGAGGAAAAATGATGACCTAACTAATATAAATTCAAAACAGCAGTGATAAAGAGAATATATATATATATATGTAGATATATATACATATATAAACAAGTAGTAATTAGTATCTGAATATGAATTAGAAGTCTAGGAAATAGAGGACAGGTGCTGAAAAAAGGCAGCAGATCAGGCTAAAGACCGAGAGAATTTTTCTGTAAGTTTAAGTTGAGAGCTAAAACAAAATATTGAAAGTTAAAAGTGTGCAGGAAAACAGAAGCACAGAGCCAAGAACATAATCTACATTAACCCTCCCTCCAGGGTCAAGATGAGGAAAATTTTGAAAGATTATTTTTTTTTATAAAAGGAAAAATGACAGTCTCATTCTGTTGAGGATAGAATCTGAATTACAGGGACAGAGGAGAAAAATGGGCACGAAATGGAGGCTACAATTATAGGTTAGTGTCCAAGAGCAGTAAACCAATTCCAACCACAGTGAGGCACTAATATATTCCTATTTGAAATAATACTTGGGCAGGTTTTTTTTTTTTTGTACCATCCAATGTTTACTTTACTTTTTCATTTGCATGCAATACTTATTGCCTAAGCTTTGACAGACAATCAAATTTATATTTTTCTGTATTCTAGGAAACAGATAGAATGAGGCCAGCAGGTCTCAAATAATTTTATGCCCCAGTAGATTTTCTTTCCTTTCTGGCCTTGGGAGATTTGATTTCTCTCTGTGAGAGAGACTCTGCCTCTGGGATGTTCTGGTTTCCCTGAGTCTTATCTGACATCTGAAGTTCACCTAAATTTCTCTTATTTTTCCCTAGTGGTTCTTGTCTTTTTTAGTCTACTTTACTTTTTTGTTATGTCTGAAAATCTTTGTTCTACCCAGGCCAATATATTAAATCATTATTTTAGGAACCAAAATATTTATCTATCTTTTTATAATATTTTTAATATTTTCGATCTTTATATTTTAACATTGTGATTTAAAAAGTTGTACCTAATACAGTTGTTTCTAGTATATGAGGTTTCAACATCAATCCCACCTCAGATGTATGTGTGACCTTTCCTGTACCAGTATTCCCAATTTCCCTCCCACTCCACAAGCCTTTTAGCAGACACATAGCAAATTTACTTTATATTGCTTGCTACCAAAACATGGCGAATAAAATTATTAGAATATCAATAAAAGTTAATATATGGCGGTTGATTAGTTTATGTAAAAATGGTGTTAGTAATGTCACTGATGATTTACTAATCTGGTTGGTGCTTGTTCAGCCCCTCTGTGTTACTGTTTTCACTCACTAAGCAAGTTTGGCTTCTAAGCATCTTCCCCCCTCAAGTTTGCTGTGCTGCTATTAGTCTGTTAGGGCTGTGAAATTTGAAGGAAGTATTGTGGTAGTATATGCAGCCTCATGCTTTAGGAAATGTGGAGCTGCTCCTAATTATGGCAGAGGAGGTTGAGTCTGGGGCTACCCTGAACAGAGGGAGATATGCCTGACACCTTTCAAAAAAGCCTTTGAGTTTTCAGCCAGAATATTCATCTACCTGGAACATTTTCCAGTTTATGTTCAGGACTTAGAATGATTGGGAAGCTTATTGAGATACTTAAAATATCTTTTTATAGATTCTGTAGTTCCTTAAGTACTAATAAATGCATAACTAATTTGGCCGATAGGTTAACTCAGTAATAAAACCAGTAAATAATTCTGAACATTTCACAGATAAGAAAAATGATAAATAGTAAAGGTATATTATAATTATTGATTGGCACCAATGCATATGCTGATATATATGTTTTTACCTTTTTAATCTCACTCAGAATGCTCTTCATGTGACAATACACTGCACAGCAAAATTCCAGGCCTTTATCCAACAATTTAAAGCAATCTTTGAAATCACTGGGGTGAAATCTGTACTTCAGAAATGTTATGGAAGAGAGATAGGGGAAAGGGAGTAATGTGTTGGAAATTTGAGGAGAAATAAGTCTGGAATTTTAAGACACAAACCATCTCAGGAACCTAATAAACCATCGAAATGGAGAATTCCAGGTTCTTCTATGGCTGGAACCCTGCAAAGAGAAGGGACTCTTCTGGAACAAAACTCGCTGGGCTCTCAAGACAAGACCAGAAACAACTCCAATTTCACTTTCTTTGAAAACACCCTAGCAATAGATATTGGGGGGATAATTCTGATTACTGTACATAAACTAAATGGCAGCAGCAAAGGATTGCCTTTGCCCACATTTCTCCCTGAGCTATTCACATTCTTAGTGTAGGGTACATTTCGTGTACTGGGAAAATGGCCCATATATCTGCCTCTTAGAAAAATTCCTTGCATTTATTGTCAAATTTCATGACTTTGGGGGAGAAGAGTAGGTAAAATAGGGAAGGGACCGGTTTACCAATAATAGTTGGAAGTGGTAACGCTAAAATAGAAATAAAAATTGAAATTACATAAAGGGATATACTTGAAAACCCTTTTATTGTCTGTACTTAAAACCACAATATGCAAGAGTAGAGAGAGAGAGGAAGAGAGAAAGGAGAGTGGAGTGAATGAGAAAGAGAGAGAGAAGGGAGAAGAAAAGTGCCAGCAGGGGTGCAGGCAGGGTGCAGAGAGGGTTGGGGTGACGGGAAGAGGGAAACTGAGAACATCGGTGCTGATAAATGGTCACTGGTGGACAGATGTGTCTTGGAAAACTGTATGACTGAAATCCAATCATGAACATCTTTAATCGTCTATCTCGCGGTGATTCAAGAATTTTTTTAAATCCCTTATGACTGAATGATAGTATAGCAGCTAGGATATTTGCATAACATGTGACTCACCTGGGTTCAATCCATGAATGCCAAAGGATGCCCTGAACAGCACTGGAAGAGATTCCCAAGAGTAGAGCAAGGAGTAACCCCTGGCAGGGTGTGGCCCTAATTTTATTTTTAATTTGGATTGAGACTTTCTTTCTCTTTTTGAAACATAATTATTGGATGCTTAGAGGCTTCTTCTGTCTCCAAACTCATTACTTCTGCATGTGATACATCTAATACTGACCATTGTGCCATATACCTCGCCTCAGACTGGAGGATTCTGTTACATGATCTACTAAATCTATAACACTCTTTGTGTCTCCATTTCATTATCTGTGAAATTTTGGAATTCAAAGAATATAATCATAGCATTGTTAAAATTTGCATTTTGTTATAAAGATTAGGGTCTTCACAACAAATTCTGATGAATAAAACTTGTGCATATAGATTGTATATTGCTATTTGAACATGTGTAATGCTTTCCAAGTTTTATTTTCAAAATACACACATAGCCAGAGCTGCAAAGTTCTTTTGACAAGGAGGTCTTTGTAGTTAGTGGAAATAATGCATATTTTCAGAGTGAAGTAATTTAGATAAAATTATTTGATCAAAGAAATAAAGTCATAAGAATCATTAAAGTGAACTATTATAAAATCATAAAGTAAAAGAAATTTACTTTATTCTAACAGATTATTCATTTTTCCTTGCCTTTTCCTTTTCCTAATATTTTTCTTTCCTTTAAGTCATGGCACCTTGCGGTGTTTTCTTCCTTCATAAGAAGGCTCTTGAATCTCAAAGCCAAAATAGACAAAAAGAGGGAGGGAAAGAAATATCTCTCCAACAACTACTTCCATTAATTACTAGTATTAGCAATAGAAAAGAAAAGTAGAAAATTGCAGACAAGGAAAACCACTAGTTTGAAATGTTATTATTTCCTGTGGTCAAAGTTTAAAGATCCCTTTTTCGAGAGGAAAAATGAGTGGAATTGGATAGTCAATGTGAGTTTGGGAACCGTGAAATAAAATCAACTCAGTGTTCTACTGGTTCCAGAGTATGAGCAACATATTCTCATGACTTATATCCATCCTTGGTGAGACAGGCAGAAGGAAGGTAGTAGAAAATCCTACGAATTAGTCCTAAACTAAAACCTGGGAAGGAATATAGACCAGTTTTTGCAATAAACCTCATGTAATGTCATACAATAATGAGGCAAAAAGTTTCCAATCTATGTGAACCACTGTATGCTTACCGATTAATACATGAATACAGACTTGAAAATTTAAGGTTAGCTCAGTAGACTAGAGACAAATGATGGAATATTTTTACAAACTTCAAGTCTAGTTTAATATCTTATCAGTAGTACCAGTAATATAAGAACTCTAAAGAGGCTTCTGAGATCAATGAACTCTGGTTTCTTAAATTTACTCTTGCAATTAAAAATGTGCCAAGTTTCAAAAATCTTGACATACTCGGTCATATGTTTTCGTCTATGAAGTTAAGTGGTCCTAGAAATATTTGTTGCTTTATTGAAAGCATTACTAACAAGATTCAGATATGCTTAAGGAGAGTACACAGAGTACATAATTATTAACTCCACACCCCTAGAATACACACACATATTGTGACCTTAAAAAGTGAAATGAATAAAAATTGGACCACCATAGGTGAAATTTATAGCATTCCGTTTGAAAAAAACTCAAGTCATTTCATTATGAGAATATTTATAAGTAAAAGTTTGGACATATGAACTAGAAATGATAAAATTAATGTAAATAACCTTCAATGTTAGTAGGAGAGATAGGGGAAGAAGTGTTGAGAACCAGCATTAAAATGTGAAGTGACTTTCTAACAAGGTCTCGCTCCCCCTTTTCACTAACCTGGCAGCATCAATCTCAGCATCAGCATGAGATAATGAAAGGAACAAAGATTAAATTTGCTGTCAGATTTTTCTTGGTGTTTTTGGCATAGAGTCCAATAATAGTAGGAACATACACATACCCTGTACAGAGGCACCACCCTACCTGTTTTTTATTATTATTTTATTAAAATACTATGATATATACATTTACAAAGCTGATCATGATTTAGTTTCAGTCATAAAATGTAGCATTCATCCCTCCAGCAGCACACATTTCCCACCACTGTTATCAGATTCCCTCCACTTCCCCAGCCTGCATTATTCCTCCTCCCTCCCTCCTCCTCCTCCTCCTCCTCTTCTTCTTCTTCTTCTTCTTCTTCTTCTTCTTCTTCTTCTTCTTCTTCTTCTTCTTCTTCTTCTTCTTCTTCTGCTTCCTCTTCTTCTGCTTCCTCTTCTTCTGCTTCTTCTGCTTCTGCTCCTGCTTCTTCTGTGTCTTCTTCTTCTTCTTCTTCTTCTTCTTCTTCTTCTTCTTCTTCTTCTTCTTCTTCTGCTTCTTCTGCTTCTTCTTCTCTTCTCCTTCTCTCTTCCTCCTCCTCCTCCTCCACCATCTTCCTTCTTCTTCATCTTCTTCTCCTTTTTTCCTTGTCTTCTTCTGCATATTCTTTGTTTTCTTCTTCATCTTCTTATTCTCTTTTCTATCTCCCCATCTCTTAAACATTGTGACTTGCCATATATACATTTATGTGTTACCATGTATATCCTTTGCCCACATTCAGTGCTTGTCTGGCATTATCATTTCCAAATATTAGAATAACACCGATATATGTTTATATCCCACAGATATGTGCAGTCATTCTAAATCTGTCCTTTTCCATCTGACTGAATTTATAAGCATGATAAGCTTTTATGTTGATCCATTTGTAGGTAAATTTCATGATTTTTCCTAACAGCCTCTTAGTATTCTATATTGTAGATGTACCATGGTTTCCTTAGCCTGTCTTCTGTCTTGGACACTCAGGTATTTTCAGATTCTAGCAATTGTAATAGTGCTGCGATAAATATAGAAATGCATATAGTGTTTCTGCAATGTGTTTTTGGATCGCCAGTGTATATTCTCAGGAGTGGTATTGCTGGGTGAAATGGTAGATCAATAACTATTTTTAGAGGAATGTCCCTATTGTTTTCCAAAAAGGTTGGACTAGTTAATATCCTCACCAGTGGATGAGAGTCTCTTTCTCGCCAAATCTGCCTCAGCATAGGTTGTTCTTGCACTTTTGGATGTGTGCCAGTCTCTCTGCATGAGGTGATATCTCATTTTTTTAAATTTTTAATCTCCCTGATGACTAATGATGAAGAGCATTTCTTCATATGTCTTGTGGCCATTCATATTTCTTCTTTGTAAAAATTAAAATTCATTTCTTCTCCTCATTTCTTAATCCCCATAATGCAAGGATGGTTCAACATTCAAAGTCAATCAACATAATACAGAATATCAATAAGACAAAAATAAAAACTATATGATCATATTAATATATGCAGAGAAAGCATTTGACAATATCCAACAAACATTCATGATAAAATCTCTCCATAAAATGATAATTGAGGAACTTTCTTCAATACTGTTAAAGTGATTTACCACAAGCCTACAGTGAGCATCATTCCCAATGGGGAAAACCTGAAAGCCTTCCCTTTAAGATCAGGAAGAAAACAAGATTGCTCACTATCACCAATTCTTTTCAATATAGTACTGGAAATACTTGCCATGCACTCAGAAAAAAAGGATATTAAGGGCATCCAGATAGGAAAGTAAGAAGTCAAGCTATCACTCTTTGCAGATGAGATGATATTATACCTAGATAATTCTAAAGACTTTACAAAAAAGCTTCTAGAAATAATAAATTCCTAGTAGAGTGGCAGGGTACAATTCAATACCCAAAGTCAATGGCTCTCCTATATATAAATATCAAAAGAGCAGAAAAGGATATTAAGGAAAATGAGCCCATTCACAATTTTGGTAGAGAAAATTAAATATATAGGCATTAGTTTAACTAAGAATGTAAAGAACTTATACAAAGAAAGCTTCAAAATGCTGCTTCAAGAAATGAAAGAGGACATGGGGAAATGAAGATACATTCCCTGCTCATGGATTGGGGTGTTTAACATTGTCAAAATGGTAATAATCCCTAGAGCTTTATTCAATGCGGTCCCTATAAGAATACCAATACCATTATTCAAAGAAATTGACCAAGCACTCCTGAAATTTGTATGGAATAACAAACACCCACGAATAAATAAAGCAATCTTGGGAAAAAGAAGATGGGTGGCATCACCTTTCTTCAAACTGTACTACAAAGTAGTAGTAATTAAACAGCATGATATTGGAATAAAGACAGACCTGTAGATTTATGGAACAGAACTGACTATCCTGACACACACTTGCAAATATACAATCACTCAATCTTTGATAAAGGAGCAAAATATATTAAGTAGAGCAAAGAAAGCCTCTTTAACTAGTGGTGCTGGGGAAACTGGGCAGCTACATGTAAAATCAATTGAATTTAGACCTCTTTCTAATGCCATGTACTAAAGATAGATAAAAATGGTTAAAGATCTCAACATCAGACCTGATTCTGTAAGGTACATTGAAGAAACCATAGATAAAACCTCCAGGACATTAAAGTTAAAGATAACTTCAGAGATGAAATACCACTGACATAGCAAATGGAAGCAAAGATAAACATAGGGGATTTTATGGAACCGAATAGTTTCTGTCCCTCAAAAGATATGGTTACCAGGAAACAAAGACACCCCACAGAATGGGAAGAATATTTACCCAATGTTCATCTGATAAGGAGTTAATGTCAAAGATATACAAGGCACCACCCTACCTGTTTAGGATTAAGCACATACTCTGTCTTAATCCCCTGCCTTAATTCCTTGTTTTTTGTTAATTTATTTATGTTTTACTTTTGTTTGCACTACTACATGAAGTATATAAGATCACTACCTCCATTCACCTTATAATAAAATAAGAATATAAAAACAATAAGACTAATGTAAAGTAATTTAACTTAATATTTGAGAAAAGTGTATCTAAATGTATTTATTTTTAATTAAACATTTTATTATACCACCGTGAGATATACAATTGCAACGTTGTTCATGTTTGGAGGTTTCGGTCACATAGTGTTCCAGCACCCATCCTCCACCAGTGCCCATTTCCCAACACTAATATCCCCAATTTCCCCCCCCCTTCCCATAGCCTGCCTAAATGGCAGGTTCTTTATCTCTTTTCCCTCTCGCCTCTCTCTCCCTTCCTTCTCCTACACATTGTGGGTTGCACTACATACACTTGGAAGCCATCATGTGCATTTTTTTGCCTGTATTTTATGCTCAGTTCTATGTTGGTTTCAGCCCTTTCGACATTTATTCACACATGTTCCCTTCTGAATCAACCAGATGCCATTGGGCTACATTGGCACGTGATAGGGTCCAATGGAAATGTTACTGGTGCCCGCTCGAGCAAATCGATGAATAACGGGATTCAAGTGATCAAGTTATCAAGTTCCCTTCTCTGTCTTACCTAACCTCTGACTCCCTCACATTTGCAGTAATTTCCACTTTTAGTAAGACCACCTGATATATTTATGTCATGCAAATGAATGCAGTTATTCTGTGTCTCTCTCTTTCTTTCTGACTAATTTCATCCAACATGATCCATTCCATGTCCATCCATTTATAGGCAAATTTCATAACTTAATTTTTTCCTAACAGCCGCATAGTATTCCATTGTGTAGATGTACCACAGTTTCTTTATCCAGTCATCAGTTCTTGGGCATACTCTTTGTTTCCAGGTTCTGGCTATTGTGAATAGTGCTGCTATGAAAATAAAAGTGGGGATTGTGTTTCCGCTGTGTGTTTTTGGCTTCCCAGGGTATATTCCCAGGAGTTGTATGGCTGAGTCAAAAGGGAGCTCAATTTCTAGTCTTTGGATGAATTCCCATATTGTTTTCCAGAAAGGTTGTACAAGTCGACATTCCCACCAACAATGTATGAGAGTCCCCTTTTCCCCGCATCCACGCCAGCACTTGTTGCTTTTACCCTTTTGGATATGGGCCAGTCTCTGTGGTGTGAGGTGATATCTCATTGTTGATTTGATTTTCATCTCTCGGATGATTAGTGATGATGGGCAATTTTTCATATGCCTTTTGGCCATTCGAATTTCTTCCTTGTCAAAGTTTCTGTTCATCTCGTCTCCCCATTTTTAATGGGGTTGGCTGTTTTTTTCTTATATAGCTGTACCGGTGCCTGATATATTCTGGATATTAACCCCTTATCAGATGGGTATTGGGTGAATATTCTTTCCCATTCTGTGGACTGTCTTTCTATCTTCGTCACTGTTTCTTTCGATGTGCAGAAGCTCTTTAGTTTCATGTAGTCCCATATGTTTATCTTTTCTTCTAGTTGCTTTGTTAATGGTGTTTCACTTTTGAAGATGTCTTTAGCTTCAATGTCGTGGAGGCTTTTTCCTATATTTTCTTCAATGTACTTTTATGGATTCAGGTCTGATATTTAGATATTTAATCCATTTTGATCTGATTTTCGTTCAAGGTGTTAGACACAGGTTCAAAGTCATTTTTTACATGTAGCTGTCCAGTTTTCCCATCACCTCTTGTTGAAGAGGCTCTCCTTACTCCAGTTTGGACTCTTTCCACCTTTATCAAAGATTGACTGATCATTTCTTTGAAGTTGAGTATCCTTAATTCCTTGTTTTAATCCTTTCTCTTATCCTACATGATTCACGATCAAGATCACGATCTTCCCATTGATCATCTATTTGCTAGAGCGGGAACCAGTTATATCTCATATGTCCTGTCCCATGCCAGTAGAGACAGGGGCATCGGCTTGCTTCAGGAACATAAAGAGCCTCAAACCATTATATTAGGTCATGAGAATGACCTAATATAATTGTTACTGGAATTCGGCATATCAAATACAACACGAGAAGCTTGCCAGGCTTGCCGAGCGGGAGGCAAACTCTTTTAAACACCTCCAAATAAAGCATTTATTGATGAACCCCGCTGGCCGCTTGGAAGCTGCGCGAGCCAGGCTGTGATGGGCTGGTCTGCTGGGTGGAGTTCTGATGAGAGGGAAGTCCAAATGTGGAAAATGGCGGCGCCCCGTGGAGTGAGGGGGTGGTCTGGCTTGTTGTGAGGCTCTGCCGAGTGGTGGGCCAGGGCTAGAACCCGCCATGCCTCCCGACTGCCTCATGAATGGCTGTGCACAGGGAGAGCAAGGAACAGCTCTGCCCCATGTCTGAGAGTCTCTGGACTTGCATACCTGGGCCGGATTGAAGAAAAAGCTGTTTCAGGGTGGGTGTCGATGATCCGGGCTGTGATGGACTGGTCTGCTGGGTGAAGTTCTGACGGGAGGGAAGTCCAAATGTGGAAAATGGCGGCGCCCATGGAGTGAAGGGTGGTGGTCTGGCTTGTTGTGAGGCTCTGTCGAGGTGGTGGGCCAGGGCTAGAACCCGCCATGCCTCCCGACTGCCTCATGAATGGCTGTGCACAGGGAGAGCAAGGAACAGCTCTGCCCCATGTCTGAGAGTCTCTGAATCAGCATACCTGGTTCCTACATGATTAACTGATAAAAACCCCATCTTAGTACCTGAATTGACTGGATACAGAATTCTCACCCCACTTTCCCCAACTTAAATATCCCCGTTTGATCTACTGAAGGGGGAGCGATTCCCCCAAGTGGCTCATGGAGACTTATTTGTGGGTTCTCTATTTGATCTGCTCTACTCAACCTTCTTTGTGGGTATTCCACTCACTCAATCATCCAACTTCACCAGAGACATCAAAATCTCTCACCTACCACATTCAATAAAGGCAATCTTAGAGAACAGAGATCAGACCTCTTTATTTCTCATACCCAGTTGACAGTACTAAGGCATAGGGAAATTATGAGTTTTTTTCCTTTGGTGGGGGTGTTGGAATATTGGTTCACATTTTGTGGAACTTAAGGCTTATTAATGGCTCTTTATTCATGGGTCATTCTTCGCAGTGTTTTGGAAACCATGAGCAGTCCTGGGGAATCCAAGAATAATTTGCTACATGCAATGCAAGTGTTCTATTCTCTTTACTATCTCTCAAGACCAGGTGATACATATTTTTAGCAAGTCTGCTAGTTGTCAAATAAGAATTTGGAAATTCTTATAACCTAAAGTTCATTCTTCTTTTTATTTCACAACTGGTTTGAAGTCTTAGGTGTGAATAATTTTTACTTAATTCCTTGAAGTGTTTTATATTTTATTCTCAGGTGTGAGGAACACTCCAGTTCCACAACCTCTTCAGTAATTTTCATCACCTTCATCTTCAAATTTTTTATAATATTAAGGTGTTTTCTTGAAAAAAATCTCAGAGTTCTGCTCTCCTTGACAAAACTCTTTCATCTCTGTATTTTGGAGGGAGTTTTAAAAATCATATACTTTAGCTTTTTCCTTCTTGTTTCAGTGACTCCTATGTTATCCAGTTATCTCCATGATAGTCAATATGTTACTACTGAATGTTCCTCGGAATTACTATGGTTGGTAGCATTCAATAAAATGTTTTCCTGTTTTAGAATCCCAGTGTTCAGGACCTTAACCCTATTAAATAAATCTGGAAATTGGCACATGAGTTGGGGGAATTTCAGACCCAGGATTACTCAGGGCTTACTGCTGACTCTGGGCTAAGGGATCACTCATATCACTGCTCAGGAGATCCTACATAGCACCGAGAATAAAAAGAGCATCAGTCACAAGCAATGCAAGCAAAGTTGCCTCTGTATTCTCTCTGTGACTCTGAAAAAGGTGCATTTTAATCATCAATTTTATATTAGATCAAGTGATGGTTTTTATTATATGTTTTATTCAATATATTTGTCACCATTATGTCAACTATCTGGTACAATTTGTTATACATATATGTCAGCACTCTATTACATACTAGTTTGAATGAATTCCTGAAAATCCTGTTTTATGGTTTGTATTTTCTTTGAAATTGAAAAGGAATGAGATTTTACCTTTTTTAAGTATGCAGTAAATTTCTTTGATAATCTTATATTTACAAAGTATGACCATCACAATAATAAATTGTGTTTTCTATTTGTTCATAAACCAATTACAATGTTGAAACTCAGTTATCAAGTTTTTATTTTACCATTAAGATGAAAATATCACTATCCAATTTGAATGTTTTATTCTTTTTTGAATTATGTTGAAAACAGTATTAAATTACAGTTCTATAATACAATCATATAATCAATTTTATAAACATTATGCCATTTTTATTTTTGTCACATTTGAAATAAATACAAATTAAGCTTTGTCCCATATATGTTCTTATAATCTTTTATCACTAGATCACTAGACATCCCATTGTCCATCGATTTCCTCCAGCAGGTGCCAATAACATTTCCATTTGACCCTATCACGTGCCAGTGTAGCCCGATGTCATCTGGTTGCTTCAGGAATACCGAGAACCACAAACCATTCCTTCAGGGTCTTGACAAAGAAGTCTGACCATCTTGTAGGTGGGCTACCACGTAATCTTTGGATGTCCCATGGGATCCAGTTAGTAACGGCTCTAATCCAGCAGTTGATGACCGCTGAACTAGAGCCTCTTGACTATGATCTTTTATATTGAGATAAAATCAATTTCATATTTATATTTGTTTCTTTGACTACCTGTGACTTCTTAATACATGTGGAATTTTGTATAGAAAAGATGATTTTGTTATTACTCTCTGTGGAAAAAATATCTACTATGGAGATATTCAACCACAATGTAGCTAAATCTATGTCAGGACGTTCTTAAATAGGGTCAAGTTTTAATGTCGGTATAAGAAACAAACATTATTTTAAGTCAGAGCCAAAAATAATTCCTAGAGATATATAAACATTTTAATGTTTTAGGAACCTTTTAATAGTCTTTGAAATTGGCTATAACCCTTAACTACTTTAATTATTCTACATAATTCATGTGACTGGAAAATGTAAAATAATCAATGGTTTCTCTTTCCGTCTCCCTCAACCTGTTACCTCGGCAACAGGTGTAATGTGATTTTATGAATACCCAGAATTTTCATAGCTGTAAATTTAAAGAATGTACTTCTGAGTAGTAGATAAACTTAAAAGAAGCTAAAATACAGTCTAAAGATAACCTCAAAGTATGTTGAATGAGAACATGAAGGATCAGCATTTGTCATCTAAAAATGACTCCATAACTCCCGGTGGTAACTTTGGACACCAGAATACTGACAGGCCATGAATTAAAAAAAAATCACTCCATTCCTCCTACCACATGTTGTAGTATTGTTCTTGAAAAGGTTCTCATAAAGGGTTTCTTAGATGGAGGAGAAGGAAGAAAGCAATAAGATAGAAACAAGGGGTGAAATACTCTGTTGAAGGAAGAAATGATTAACATTGTTATGTGAAGATGCTGGGGTTATTTAGTAAAGAAGAGGAGAATAAAAAAGAATAAAATTCACTACATGTCAGCAGGATATAATTGGCAAGACAAGGTCATTTATTATTGATACTGTGATATATGACATCTAAATAATTTCATAATCTCAGAATATGTCTTATTTTATCATAGTTAAAAATAACATAAGTAAATAAATTTGGAACAGTGTCCCATATCTCTAGGATAGCTGACAATGTTTTGTGTGATTATTTCTCTAATATAATAAATAACTAAACATTGTTTTAAAACCTAGCATGTGTTATTTCTTTCTGTTTATTTCTGTACTCATTTTATAAAGTATTGTAAATTCAAATCTTAGTAGGCATTTCAAGACCTCTGTCTTGGAAAAGACGTTAATCAGTGATTTTCTGTTAAAATTAATAAAAACACATGAAGATGACTGGAGATGAATCAATTGTGAGCATTTACGTGGTCAGTCTTATAGTGTTAACAGAGATGCAAGAATAAAAATTTTGGATAGATCAATTTTTTAACTCACAATTTTCATTTTGAGTGAATTTCTGTTTATATGCTTTGATCAAAACATTTTGGAAATAATTTTGACTTAAGGTAACTAAGTCCAATCATTATGAGCCATATTGAAACAGTTTTGTAATCTATATGAATGCAATATATATATGATGGTAAAGTGGTCTACACATAAATTATAATCACCATCATCAAATATTAACTGGGTTCTAATACCTCTTCTGAGTGAACTATTTTACCATTATTTGAATGTTGTAAGTATCGTGCTGCAGAAATATGAGAGATTTCACAGTTCGGAAATAATCAACAGATTTCAGAATTTTTTTCATTAATTTCTCTAAGGATATCTGATTTTCTATAAACTAGAAATTAGAAAATGAGAGTTCAATTTTACAAGTCTTAGTTTCCTTCTTTCACCAGGAGGTGTTTGCAGTGAGTAATGTCTGAGAATGTATCACGGTAGGCCTTGAGATATTTTCCACAGTGACTGCAAATCATTCTTGACAGGACACTTAATACTATGTAACCTTTATAAGAGATAAAACTTGGTTGCTACCTCCTCACCCATCTAAATGAGGGAACCCCTGGTCTCCTGTTCACCAGCATTCTCAATTAACCTTGGTAATAATATGGTATCCAGTCAAGACTATCTTAATTTAGGCAGAAAATTCCTGGACATTATTTTTAATGTGCTGTTGCCTTACAAAATAAACTGATTTTTATTTGTTTTCTCATAGGCAATGTTTGTAAATAACTTTTTTGTATACACAATTCCCTGCTGCTCAAGGTGTTGCAGGTGTGGCTGCAGTGCCCAGCAGCATTGGCAAGTGGCAGACAGGAGACAGGCTTGTCTAAACCCCAGGGCTGCCCGTGGGAACTGGATGGTTGGTGGTGTGACATAGAAAAGACTGGGCCCCTGGGATGAACCCGAGCCATGGCAGAGCCTGACAAGCTACCCATGGTGCATTCTATATGCCAAAAACAGTAACAATAATGGGCCTCATTCCCAACAAATGGAGACGTTACTGGTGCCCACTTGAGCAAATCACTGAACAATGGGAAGAAAAGTTACAAGTGACAAGTGATACATAATTTTTGGTATCTTTAGCAGATCTTATATGCTGTCATACAATTTCTATATTGCCTGTCAGTCTTGAGTAATTTACTTAAGATCTGAAAGCCACCATTAATACTCACTCTACTCTGGTATTCAGCTGCATCAGCCCCTTTTAGATATATAAGGATAATGTTGGTCACCTCATATCAGTAACGAAAATAAATAAGAAGAGATGCTTTAACAATATTTGCTTTGTATTGAGAACAAGCACTACATCCATCAGGTTGTCGAAGTCAACGTCACCAAAGTTGATATCAATATTGTGTAAGCTTTCAACGATGGGTTATGGGGGGATCCCACCGGGCTGTTCTTCTCCAAGACTATAAACTCAACAGTGATATAATTAGGGGAGAAAGAATCAGGTATTTGTAGAGGATAAACTGAAATATTTGACACATACTATTCAAAACTGTCAATGCCATGAAAGATAAGGAAATTCTGAGAAACCCTCACAAAGAGACTAAGATAATGAGAAGATAAATATGCAATCTTGTAAAATCTAAACACTGTATTTAGTCAGTCTATGCCATTTAAATTTCTTCAGTTTTTTGACCATTGAACTTGTGTGAGAAGTTAATAATAAAACAAAGTGGGGAATAAAATAGGAATTCTTTTATAATAAACTAGATTGTATCTGTTGTAAAAGTACTTTCTACTGGGATGACTATTAGTGTCTCACAACTACCATAACAAAACACCATGATCTGAGTGACTTAAATAACTAAACCATCATCCTTAAGTCAGAAATAACAGTCATTCTACGATTCTCTTTGGCTTGTAGCTATTTTACTTTCCCCCTACACACTGTGAAATGATGTCTTTTCCATTGTCTCCCTTGGAGTCTGTCTATGTCCATATCCAATCAGTCATGTTGGAAGAGAGCCAACACTATTTACCTCATTTTAACTTTATTACTTCTATTAAGATCAAATCTCAAAATAAGATCACACTCTGAGCTTCTGAGACTTAGGATACAATTCCAACCAGAATAGTGACTTGGCCTTTATCTCGCCTCATACCATTTGCATCTATCTCATTCAATCCTCACATCCCATTTTTATTACCACTTTCACTTACCAAGTATTCCTCACATCCATGCACTTCTCATCCTCTCTACTTCCATGATTTTTAATCCAGACAAAAACATTGTTCCATTTCATTTGGATTTGGAAAAATTATTTCTTAAACATTTCACAAATCTTTTTCTTGCATCATCTCTCCATGTGTAAATCACAGACATATTTTACAGGGTCTATCGTATATTCTTAAAAGCCTTTTGAATTTTTCAATATTTTGTGAATAAAGACAAATATTTCTGTCATGGATTCAGAGCAGTTGATGACCTGTAACCCTTTTGACAAAACATAAACTGATTTCCGCCTTGTCCTTTGTTCAGGCTGCATAAGGCAACCGCGGGTAATCGAAAGCACAGGAACTTTCCCAGGGAGCTCATATGGGTTGTAGACTTTTTGACCCTAAATATCCAGTTTGCTTTTTCCTACCCTGATTGGTTTATATTTTAAAAACATTATTGAGTTACATAGTTGTTCATGATTGGATTTCCGTCATACAATATTCCAACATTTGTCCCTTTACCCATGTACATTTTCAATAACCGATGTCACCAGAATCCCTCTTGCCATCCCTACTAGGCTGCCACTATGACAGAGACTTTCTTCTCTCTCTATCTCTCTCTTTCTCTCCCTCTCTCTCTATTTATCTATCATATATCTATCTCTATCTCTCCTTTGGGGCATTATGGTTTGCAATACAGACACTGAGCTTACCATGGATATCCTGTTATCTCCTTTAAGTACTCAGTTTTTGTCCATAGTCATCATTTCCAAATATCATTGTTACAGTGGTCTCTTCTCTGTCCTAACTGAACTTCGACCCCACACTTGTAGAAAGATTCCAACTATGGACTAGACCTTCTGGCACTGATACTACTGTCCTTGAGTATTAGGTTTATATGATGTTGATTTGTGCCCCATCGATAAGTGTAGTCTTTATCTGATCCTTTATCCCTGATTCATTTCATTTATCATAATACAGTCTATGTGTATCCATTATATAAAGCAAATTTCATTATTTTCCCTGATAGCTCTGTAGTATTCCATTGTGTATGTATGTCATAGTTTATTTATACACTCATTTGTTCTCAGGAACTTTGGTTATCTCTGAATTCAAGCTACTGTGGATATTGCAATGAACATAAAGCTGCAGGTGGTGTGTCTGCATTATGTTTTTGGATCGCTAGAGCATATTCCCAGGATTCCAATGATCTATCTGTGAAAGCTACATTTCTTGTTCTTCTTGTTCTTTTTTCTTCTTGTTCTTCCTGTTCTTGCTCTACTTATTCTTCTTGTACTTCTTGTTCTTCTTCTTCGTCTTCTTCTTCTTCTTCTTCTACTAATTCTTCTTCTTTCTTTTTCGTCTTTGTCTTTGTCTTATTCATCTTCATCTTATTTTTTCTTTTCTGTCATCATCTTCATCTCTTTCCATGTCCTCCTTCTGATACTCATTCTCTTCCTTGTTCTTCACCTCCTTCCCCTTCAAAATCCCTTTTCTTATTCTTTGTTGAAAAATATCCATATTGCTTTTCAGAAGGCTGTAGCAGGTGGCATTCCCAAAAGTAATGAATAAGAGTCTATTCTCCCCACATTCATGCCAACACTTGTTGGTTTACTCTTTTGGTGTGTGCCATTGGTGTGTGCCATTCTTGGTGCTCCCAGTTGTGATAGTATAGAGGATAGGGTATTTGCTCTGCATGTGGAAAGATAGGTCTACAGCTGTATCTGAAGAAAACTATGTTCATGAAAAATGAACTAATTCCTGAGGCCCCACTCACTCTCAATGGAACAAACGTCTCTGAATGCAGCAGTTATGTGTACCTAGGTCAAGAAGTCAACATGATGAACAACCTAAAACCTGAGCTGCGCAGGAGGAAGAGAACAGCATGGAATGCCTTTTGAGGCATTGAAGAAATAGCATAAAGGACAAAGAAGCTCTGGCTCTGGACACATTTCTTTGACTCCACCTTTCTCCCTACGTTAACATACACCTCAGAGACCTGGGCCCTACAAAAGCAGGATGAGAATGCTATTCGGGTCTCCCAGAGAGGAATCAAAAGAGCTATGCTTGGAATATCACGCCTCACTCAAGTGAGAGAAGGAATCCGGAGTTCTGACCTCCGTCGCTATTCTAGAATCAGGGACGGCTGTCTCGTTTGCCAAGGCATCGAAAATCAGATGGGCTGGACATGTAATGCGATTTGGAGACAACCACTTGACTAGAGCTGTTACCGACTGGATCCCACGGGATGTCAAAAGATCACGTGGCCGCCCACCTACAAGATGGTCAGACTTCCTTGTCAAGACCCTGAAGGAACGGTTTGAGGCTCTTCATATTCCTGAATCAACCAGATGCCATTGGGCTACATTGGCACGTGATAGGGTTCAATGGAAATGTTACTGGACCCCGCTCTAGCAAATCGATGAATAACGGGATTCAAGTGATGAAGTGATCAAGTGATCAAGTCAAGACCCTGAAGGAACGGTTTGAGACTCTTCATATTCCTCTCTCTTTCTTTCTTTCTTTCTTTCTTTTTCTTTCTTTCTTTCTTTCTTTCTTTCTTTCTTTCTTTCTTTCTTTCTTTCTTTCTTTCTTTCTTTCTTTCTTTCTTTCTTTCTTTCTTTTCTTTCTTTCTTTCTTTCTTTCTTTTTCTTTCTTTCTTTCTCTCTCTCTCTCTCTCTCTCTTTTCTTTCTTTCTTTCTTTCTTTCTTTCTTTCTTTCTTTCTTTCTTTCTTTCTTTCTTTCTTTCTTTCTTTCTTTCTTTCTTTCTTTCTTTTCTTTCTTCTTTCTTTCTGTCTTTCTTTCTTTCTTCCTTCCTTCCTTCCTTCCTTCCTTTCTTTCTTTCATTCTCTCTCTTTCTCTCTTTTTCTCTTTCTTTCTTTTTCTCTCATTCTCTCTCTTTTTCTCTTTCTTTCTTTCTTTCTTTCTTTCTTTCTTTCTTTCTTTCTTTCTTTCTTTCTTTCTTTCTTTCTTTCTTTCTTTCTTTCCTTCCTTCCTTCCTTCCTTCCTTCCTTTCCTTCCTTCCTTCCTTCCTTCCTTCCTTCCTTCCTTCCTTCCTTCCTTCCTTCCTTCCTTCTTCCTTCCTTCCTTCCTTCCTTCCTTCTTCTTCCTTCCTTCCTTCCTTCCTTTCTTTCTTTCTTTCTTTCTTTCTTTCTTTCTTTCCTTATTTGCTTTTTTGACCATACCTAGCAATTCTCATGCATTACTCCGGGCTCTGCTCTCAAAAATTACTCCTGGTGGTGCTTGGGTGCCAAATGGGATGCCAGGGATCAAAACCTGTGGGGGGTGTCCTTCAGTGCACTATCAGTGTCCTCTCTGATTTGGGGAAGACTCAGTAGATAGTGGTCTCCTATTTCACTTTCAAACATATGAACTTCCCCTTTGGTATTCCTGTGTGACTTGTGTGGGGTCTGTAGCCCTGATTCAAAGGACATGTGCTTAGGTATGAATTTACTATTACTTTCAGATTGCAAGTGTCCTGTTTTTTGGGTTTGCCATTATATTTGTGAGTTTGGTGGCATGTTGTATCGATTACTGGCCTTGTATGGTTCTGGTAGCTAGGTTGCTCTTCTGAGTGTCTGATATAAGCACTCACGATGTGATTCCAATGCAATATGGAAGGGGCACCACCAAGGAAGCCACAGCCCACACCACATTTCTACCTGGGTAGGAGGGACTACATGTTTGCACAGATCCCGAGTTCATAGTTTGAGTCTCTTTGCCAGTTTATAATCTTATAGAAAGTGCAGATATCCCTTCTCACCCAGTGGATTATACAGGCACCTAGGACTAAGTCAAGGACTGATGCTTGTGACCTCATATGATCCCCAGAGACCAAACAGAAGTGACCTTGAGTGCATAACCAGTAGGAACCACCTGAGCTTTACCTGCTATACTATCTCTCTGATCCCATCATGTAATATCTAAATCAATATATATTTAACACTGGCTCTGTTCTTAACCAATGACTTGAATGGACATGTAACACAATATATATCAAGTTTATCAAGAGATACTTTTAATACATGCACAATTTTGGAACTACTGTTAAAGTGAAGATATTTTAGTTGATATCCCTGTGTTATGATATTCTAGTTATAATATTTCTATGTCTCTACCTGCATACTTGAAAGTAATATCTTTTTTGCCAAAAACAATCTTGTCCAACCAGGCAATTTCTCTTTTTGTACTGTTTTTTGGGAGAACAAAATTGGCAATGCTCAGTGGTTACTCATTGCTCTACACTACTCTCCTGGCAGACTCTGGGTCCATGTGGGATGCAAGTTTACTATCACTCCAGCTTCCCTATAGGCTATTGTCTCTTTAAAGCAGAGGCAATAAAACCATGCATGCCTGGATCAACCAGAGTTTATTTCATTACCTACATCTAGGCTATTCAAGAACCTGCCATGGAGGTGGGCTGGGGAAGGGGGAGGGAACCGGGGACATTGGTGGTGGGAGATGGGCACCGGTGGAGGGATGGGTGCTGGAACACTGTATGACCAAAACCCAAATATGAACTTTTTAATTGTATATCTTTTTATTTGTATATCCCACGGTGGTATAATAAAATACTTAAAAAATATGTATAATATAAGTATAGAGGAATCTTTTCAAAATAATTCCTTATTTGCTCTGCTTGAAGTTTACAACTGAAAGTAGGAAATTATATTACTTTTGTAGTCTTATTTTGGTATCACTTCACTCTGAACATGTTAATCTAACATTTTATTAAAATAATCCACAAATATTGGCATGCATAACTCCTACAGATAATTAAAGTTAGTTGAAGCCTTCATCTTTTATTTTTTTTTAATTTAGTTCCCATGAAATAATATAATTATTCATGGCTGGGTTTTATGCATACGGTGTCTCAACACTAATCTCTTTAACAGTGTACACTAATACCCCCTCCCACCACAAACACATTTTCTCCCACCCACCAATCTGCTTCTACAACAGACAGTTTTATTACTTCGACCTCAATTCCATGACCTGAAGAATGGTTTGAGGTTCTTCCTGACCCTGGAGCAAGCAGATTCCCTTGGCTACACTTGCTTATGACAGGACATATGGAGATGTTACTGGTGCCTGCTCAAGCAAATCAATGAACAACAGGAAGATAGTGACGGACAGTGATAGGTTTTTCACTAGGGTTTATAATACTGTTTCTCATAGGTTTCTATACATAAACACTTCACCACCTTTCAGTACTCTCTCTTCCTTCCTGTTGAACAATTGTATTGAACAATGATATTGTTTAAAAATCTATGCCTCCAACATAGTTATTATCTCCTCCGGGCATATGCTCAATTCCCTTCAAATGGCATGTATCCTCCAGAATACTAGTGTTCAGTTTTTTTTTGTTACCATTGCCTTGGGATATTGATTTTACTACCCTTATGTTTCTATATGTCCCAAATGAGAGATCTTTGTGTCAGTTTTTTTTCACTCTGACTTCACTCAGCATGATATTCTCAAGGTCCCTATATAGCAGCTACTTTTTATTACTTCTTATATTCCATTGTGTATTTGTATTACAATTTCTTAATATAGTCATCTATTCTTGTATAGTTCAGTTGTTTCTAGATTTTGACTGTTGTGGTTGGTCCTGCCACGGTCACACTGGTACAAATATCTATTCTCCATTTTGTTTTGGGTGCCTTCATATATATTGCAATAATTGGTGTTGCTGGGTGAAGTGAGCTTGATTCTTATATATCTTAGGCATGTCTGTCATTTTTCCAGAAGTTGACATACCCACAAGCAGTGCATGGAAGTCCTTTTCATTTTACACTCACAGTAGTACTGGTTGTTCTAGATCTACTTGATGTGTGTCAGTCTTTTTTAATGTGAGATGATCTCTCATTGTTGTTTTGAGTTGCATCTCCCTCTTGATCAGTGATGTAGAACAGTTTCTCATGTGAGTTTGGACATTCATATTTATTCTTTGAGGAAGTTTCTGTTTATCACTTCTCCCCTTTTTTTGATGTGGTTGGATATTTTGTCTTGTAATATTCTACCAGTGACTTTGATATTAAACTCTTGTCATATGAATGTTGGTTAAATAGTTTATGCCACATTATGCAAACAGTTAAACTGTAATTTCATAGAACATTTATAACTCAGGAATTCTCTTGATTTCTACCTAAGGTTAGACACAAGTTCTTATTATCATAATTAAAAGCATGCATAATATTTCATTCTGAGAAGAACCAGAATGTTATACAGTTTCAAGAGAAAATTAACACAAACTAGTTAGACAATATGTATTAGAAATTAGATGAAAAGTAAACTAGAAAATTTTTCATTAGGTACCATTTAGAGAATGCAACATTTGCACAAGCTATTTCTTATGGATAGTCCACACTAACCCTAACCCTGTTCTTGAGGATGGTGTGCTTAGGCATAACGGCACAGAGTATAGATAGTTATCTTTGATTTCAATGATATTTGCCGGTTCTTCCCATCTGACATGTCAAGCAATGCATTCCTTTTCCTTCCTTTGACAAAAATAAATCTTGCCAGAAATTGAAAATCAAAATAGCAACTAAAATAAATTTTAAGAGAAATAATTGCAGAACTGGTCAAATGTATAGGAATTGAAAAAAAATGAATGTATTCCAATATGTTCTGACCTAAAACCTTTAAAATAATGATGCTCTTTTAGTGAAAGGAAAACCATTTCTTTTGGAATTTTATTCCAAGAGGAAGCTAGTGAATTGAAGTTATCTCTTTTTTTAAAGTTTTTTGAAGGAATTATACTGGTCATAGTAAACTGCTGACGTAACACCATCAAGAAGAGTGGAATGTGCACGGAACAGGAGGGGAGAGAGTAGTGTATCATTTGTGGCATGAGGGACGCTTAACTATTCAACACCTGCTAATTTGAAACCAAGGAGCAGCTATTTACATATGACAAACCCTTAAGCATTGAAGGGAAAATATGGATTAGAGGGAGTTCTTTTTTGACTTTCATCTTCTGCGAGATGCAGATTATTTGTTTAGGATTAAAGAATACAAAATCTAAGTCACATTCATCAGTGGGGTATAATATATAGCAGTGTTCTACTAATTGCAGGAAATGGTTACACCAGACTAGACCTGAGGATTCACATGACAGTCCCTAATGGTCTGTAGGACAAGCTACAATGTGTAAAAGAAGAGAGACAGAGAGAGACAGAGAGACAGAGAGAGAGAGAACAGAGAGAGAAAGGAAAAGTGCCTGCTATAGAGGCAGGCTGTAAAGAAGGCGGAGGGAATTTGGGGGACATTGTTGGGGAATAGGGAACTGTTGGAGGGATGGGAGCTAGAACAATGTATGACAGAAACCCAATCATGTTTGTAATTGCATATCTCACAGTGTTATAATTTATTTTTTTAAACCTCTAAGTCATTGGTGAGGGGCAGTTGTCGCAAGAAGCCTCTATGAAACTTTTTTTTTTTTTTTTGGGTCCCGGCGTGCTCGGGTTACTCCTGGCCTGTGCTCGGATTATCCGCGGTGCCGGGGACCTTGGGTGCCGGGGATTGCTCGGCCGGCTAGGCCCCTGTGCAGGCAAGCGCCCTCCGCTGGCTTCGCTATGACTGTTTTATCTCTTAGAAATTGAATTTCCTTTCACTTAGTTCAAAGGAAGGAGTAATGAATCCAAAACAAAGTCATGTTTTATTTGATCCTTATTGTACTTTTTACTTACTGAATACAATGTTGATTTTAAACATTTAAGTAGATTTTTATTAGTTTTATTGACAAATTCAATCACTGGTATATCCATTCTGAGTGCTTACAATGTGCAGAGTGGGGAAAACATCTGCTCCTTCACGCAGTTTAGAGTTTGCCCTAGTCAACCTGCACTGTTTCTTCTCCCAAGCAGCTCCACAAAGTTAGGCTGTTGTTCCCCTTTCTGTATATTTGCTTTTAAATACTTCCTTGGCTATTTTATATATTGTAACTGTCATTCTTTAAAATGGCTATACATATGATTGAAGAGATTGTGTAGTGAGTGGAGTGTTTTCTCCCTTTCACATGCGATTGGCCCTGATTTGATCCCCATCACTTCATACCGTAACCAGAGTGCCTCCAAGAATGATCCATAAGCACAAAGCCCAGATTAATACTGGAGCACTGATACTTGTGGCTCCCCAAATTATGAAGATATGATAGATATTCTTCCTTTTGCACAATTACTTTAAAACATTCATAATTGTCATTGCCTATGCTCTTTCATTGATAAATATATGTTGCAAGAATGCCTATTGTAATTGGTTTGTGTAACTTTCATATAAATACCTTACATAGGTGTTTTTTATGATTTCTATAAGCATATTTTGTTTTCATCTTTTTATTTTCTTTTTAAATATCATCCAAAATACTTTTCATAGTATCTCCAACAACGAAGCATTTTCCATCATCTACCAGCTTATTGTACACAATTCAGGTTTTCTATGGCTTATGAAGAGAGAGTTCCCACAAATCACAATGAATATTTACCCTAAATCTATGTGAATGATAGGATTTATTAAAATTTAAATTGATCAACTGATTTCATTTAGCTCTACACCACTCTGAATCATTTAAATCTATAGGCATATATTCTTGTGCTAATTTGCATGGCCAATACACAGGTGCAATACATGAATATTTATTTTTAAGTAATTTAGAATGTTAATTAGGAGAAATTATAATACTGTTTCAAATTTGCAAAATCATGATGTGAAAGTTTGGCAGTGTTAAGGGTCTGTAGTGTTTAGTGACACACTTATGCAATACAGCTGTTATACAAAATAATTTATCAATTTTAGCTTTATGCCTTATGTAGCTTACTCTTGCTATTTGAATATATAGCATCTTCTACATTGTATTATTTTACTTAGGTTTTCTAAAAAATTCATGGAAGATAGTATTTTCTAAAAATAAAGAGGAGATGGTTCATGACGTATGTCTCTGACTTTCTTTTTTAAATAACAGATTATGCTACAATCATTTCTCTGAAACTTACCCATTGGAAGCTAACTAAAACCATAAGATTTTAAGAAACATTTTGTAATTGCTAACTTGCAAAAAATCCATATGACAGTTCTTAAATGAGGGGCTTAATCCATTACACAGCCTTCAACCATTTAACACCTAAAAGATAAAAGCAGTTTTCAAAATGACTGTTCAAAATTATTGAGGGCTCTAATATTAGTGTAAGCACCCTTTCTCTTCTCCTGTCTCAGGTTCTGTCCCAAGAACCTGAGACATCTAACAGAGCTCCAGGTTTCTCTTAATTTCATCCAAAAACCTCTGGATGGGATATTTTCTGTTGTTTTGAAAAATAGGAAAATGGCAACGGTATTTTCATATATCTTAGACTTATTCTATAATATACTTTTAAATCAATAAGCGTTTTCAAAACTAGATACACATTGACCTCAAGGACTAAAAAAGAAATATGTCAAACTGTTACAAACTCATGATGAGTTTTTCTTCTTTTGGGTCACACCTGGCAATGGTCAGGGTTTACTCCTAGTTCTGCACTGAGGAATTACTCCTGGTGGTGCTCTGGGGACCCTCTTGGATGCCAGGGATCAAACCCATGTCAGCCATGTGCAAGGCAATTACCGTACCTTGGACTTTCATAATGACTTTAGATTTTTGTTGCTAAAATGAGATTTGTCATTGGTCTTAAGAGTAAAAATGCTTTTTTTCCCTTTCTTAACATTTTTTAGGGCTAGTGGAACACACATGATAAAAAAAATCCTACCTATAACATCCTCCAGCTTAAATTCTACAGTTTCTGATGCCTGACTTTCCAAATTTGAGCTACAGGATATTATGTTTAACTTACTGACTTGAATATTGCACTTATACTGCCATCAAGACTAAATGATGTCCCATCAAGACACATTAACATTCCCCTTGGGCTGGCATAATATAAAACCTACCTATACCTGTTTGCTTTTCATAATCTCTCTTCATGACTAGTCTTATATTTTATAGGAAGTGATGAAAGTATTTGTGCAGTGCAAATGAGCAATGTCGAGCCCATACATAGATTACATATGCATGAAAAAAGGCTGAGAGTTTTTAGGAAAATCCTCAAAGAACATCTAAACTAAAAATAATGGCAACCTATGAGCCCCTTGGAACCACTAGCATAATGAATGGAGCATAGAAACTTGTGGTCTTTCTTTTTTTTGTGTGTGTGTGTGTCACACCCAGCAATGCTCAGGGATTATTCCTGTCTCTGCACTCAGGAATTAATCCTGGCAGTGCTCAGCGACCATACAGGATGTTGGGGATCGAACACGGTTGGTTGCATGCAAGGCAAACGCCCTACTGCTGTGCTATCGCTCTGGCCCCAGAAACTTGTGGGTTTCTTTTCTTTCTTTTCTTTCTTTTTCTTTTCTTTTCTTTTCTTTTCTTTTCTTTATTTATTTATTTATTTTGCTTTTTTGGGTCACACCTGGCAATGCTCAGGGGGTTTTCCTGGCTCTGCACTCAGGAATTACTCCCGGCGGTGCTCGGGGACTGTATGGGGATGCCCGGGGATCCAACCTTGCCGGCATGGGCCCACCGCGTGCAAGTCAAACGCCCTAACCACTGGGCTATCGCTCCAGCCCCCAAGGTTTTTCTGTCTTGAATTAGGCACCCACATGAAGGTAGCAGACAAAAATGAGGCTTACATTAGTGATTATATGTATAAACAGGAGACTGTCTTTGGATGAAAAACATTCAGCAAATGTCGTATTTCCCTCTTTAAATTTGGACATATTAATATTTTACTTTAACTAGGCTATACGGAAGGGATATATTATTGAGACATTCATGTCTTTAAAAGTGTCAGAATTTCGGTGTTTTTTAGGTCTATTATCTTCCCAACATTTTTCAGTAAAAACAGTATTATAAAGAGAGCTCCTCGACAATACCATTATTATTGAAGTAATAATGCCGGAGTCAAGCAAATTAAATATTTTATATCTATCCTTCTTAATTGGTTTTTTGCCCATTTCTCCATAGCACTTTATTCCTCTTTTGCTGTTTTCTTCAAGTGAGGTCTTGAAGCAAATGAAAGAAAATGATACTTGTCTTTCAAGGATACTCCTAGAGTTTTCTACAAAAAAAGAGATGTTGTAGATAGTCATACTAATACCACATCATACTTCCTCATACATATCAGACTAACACCCTCTCATACTTCCTTCCATTTATCTTTTACTGTGAAAAGCGACTAAGATATAGATGAACAATTTCTGACAAATGAGCTTTAAGTTGAGGTTTGGAGTTCCGTTCATCAATCCATGTTTTGGGGTTCCATTCATCATCCATATATTTTGTTCTTTCTATTATTTTTTTGGTAAAAAATGATGATTGTGGCTTCTCTCATATATTAATGTAGTCTGATAGACTGCTGAAAACAAAGAAATAATACTAGGTCAGAAGTCAGGCATTTATTTCATCAACCAGTCACTTACATATACTAATGTATTGTTAGTATACTAACATGACTAATAATATACTAACATAACTGTTATATTTGACTAATAGCCAAAAAATATTGCAAAAGGAAATTATTCCCACATTTTCCCCTTTCCTTTCTGGTTCATATCATTGCACAAGACTGAAATAACATGTTGAGCATAAATCTGGTGAAAAATTAGTTATTGAAGTAATATTTTCAGTGATCACCTGTGTATTTAACTATTACTTAGATGCTTGGGTTAGATTATGAACTGAGGGAGAAGAGGAAAGTGAAGAAACTGGGTTTCTGTTGCACGTCTCAGTCTAGAACAGTGCTAGATATTGCTTGAAGCATTATACAAGGTCCCTGGCATTTGTTATTGCTGTTGACTCATCTGCATAGCATCCATTTTCTCTATAATCTGTGTTCAGTTACAATTTATTCTTCTATCACAGAACCCAGAGCTATTGTGGAAATGACTATTATATTCACAGCTTAATTTGGGATTTAGATTCTCATGTGACCATGCCATGTCCAGAAGAGTCTTTGCTTTATGTAAAACCTGCCTTTTGGATAAATCAAACGAAAATGGGTTATGTGCCATTTTGGTTTACCCTTCTTTATGCTTTAATTTTTTGTGCTGTCTAAGTCAATAGTTTATAATGGTAGTCAAATGTTGAAGCCATATTTTCTCTGTATTCAAGGAGAGTGACAATTTGAATATTAATAGGTTACTTAATATAAATAATTCCGGTGATCAGGATGTGGTGGAACAGAGAATGATGTATCTAATATATATATATATATATATATATATATATATATATATATATATTTGTTTGTTTGTTTGTTTGTTTTTGCTTTTTTGAGTCACATGCGGCAATGCTCAGGGGTTACTCCTGGCTCTGCACTCAGGAATCACTCCTGGCGGTGCTAGGGGAGCATATGGGATGCCAGGGATCAAACCTGGGCCAGCACCGGCCGGCCACGTGCAAGGCAAACACCCTACTGCTGGAACATCGCTCCAGCCCCCTTTTTTTGGTATCTAGTATTTTTATATTATCATAATCCTTTTCTATGTGGACAAACTTCCCTGTAACCACAGACTAACAAATAATTGAATCACATACATATCGTGAACACTCATCTAATCAGTTTGGTGTCCTAATATTTAGGCCTAAATATTTCTTAACTTAGCTACTGTATCTTTACAGGGTTGCATGCTTGTCCTTCCCATGACTCTGTCCTTGTAGATAATTTAATTTATAGGGAATTTGAGCTCAGCATTTGTGTAAGTAAATAAATTAATTGCTTAATGTAATTTCTCACTCATAAATCTCACACCCACTACATTTGAGATCAATAAATACATTCCCTGAGTAATTCCCGTTTTCAATACTTCAGATTGCTGCAGCTGCTGGCAAAGGCCCCTACAGGGGCTTAAGAACATTAGTCAGCATGACAGGCTTCAACTAGACTGACAGAGGTTTCACCCTCTGCTTTAATCCACCTGTCCTTTCATCCTAGTTTCCCCACCTCCTCTCTCCCTGTGTTTCTGCTAGAGAAACTGTGCTAATTGCCACTAAGAGGGCTTATCCTTGAAAGGGCTTTTTCAGGATCCTGACAAACTATTATCCCTGCAGAAAAATGTTAAGGAATTACGTGGCTATGCAACAATTGGCTGCCACATTTTTCACCAAATGGAAAAACATTTCCTTTGGTAGTCACAGACTCACTACTGATTTTAAAACTTAATTTTTGTGGAGGCCTATTTTCATTTGCAAATAAATGCATTCCAAGAGAATCGAATAAATTGTTTTCCCCTTATCTTGAAAATGATCATTTATATACTTTTAAATAAACCTTATTTGCCTGATTAAGTAATTTTAATTTAGTTACTGTTGTTTTAGCCACAATGCCATGGTGATTTTATAAATACCCTGCATTTGGAAGGTGTCCTTGAGTTCAGATTATAATTCATTATTTTTATTTGGCTTTTGTGTCATGCATGGTGAAGCTCAGGGGTTACTCCTGAGCCTGCACTCCGGAGTTACTACTGGTGGTGCTTGTTTTTTTTGGGGGGTGCATACGGATGCTGGAGATCAGTGCGGGTCTGATGCAGGCAAGGCAAACCCCCTTTCTACTGTGCTATTGCTCCAGCCCCAATGATTCCATATTTTAAGCCAGATACTGCTCATGTCTAAATAAGTGGGCAAAAAATACTTTATCCATAGCTATGAATAAAGTTGGGCAGAAGTAAACTAAGGAATGGAGAATTCCTGAGAATTCAGGAATGTAAATATGTATGTGTCTAATGTCAGTCTATAAGAATAAGAGATATGTTCAGTAACTGATATATATATTTTAATGTTCTTTGATTTATTACATGGGTTAGACTAAACAGAGTATCTGCAGACTTTTTATAATTAAAGATCCTATATTTTATGTATCACAAACTTCTTTGAAAGTTTGAGATAGATAACAAACTTAACTGTCACAATAATATTTACTGAATAAGCAAAGTTATATTAGCTTATACTCTGAGAATATGAAACATGTAGATTTTTCCTCTTCTTTTAATGACATATAAGTAAATGCTTAATACATTATATAATTATATAAGTTAGAATATTTGAAAGATAAGAGTGCAGACAAATTGATATCTTGAGACTAAAGTACTCAGATGATTTGAAGTACCCTGATAAAGTTGTTTGATGAAGAATTAATATTCAAAATATATAACATTCCCAGAGCACACTTAAAAATTACTATAAATTGAACATAATAGATGAATAAACATTTTTTTCAATAGAGTTATACAAATAACCAAGGTTATACAAATGACCAAGAATATATGAAATGTATTAGAATCGATAGTCATCAGGGACTTGAAAATCAGGAGATTATCATGTCATGCAATGGAATATCAATGAAATATCATGTCATACACATCAGGATGTGTATTACTAAACAAACACACAACCGTTCATCATGACAACTTAGGTTGAAAAGAAAACCTTAGAAAACATTTTCCATTTCCTATTTCCTCTCTGGCAGACACAGTCCCTGCACACCTCCTGGAGCAGTTATCTAGTACAGGGTATACCCTCCCTCCAAATGTTAGTAGATTGAGTTCTTTTACATTCATTGATGAAAACACTACTGTAAACCATATGCAAGCTTCTTTTAAAAGTTCAAAATAACTTACTATGTTATCTTTAATTCCACCTCTCACTAAACAACAAAAAATAATTGAAATCCAGATGCTATATAGGAATTTTTGTTTCCATATTTATTGGTTTTATTCACAATAGCCAAGATTTGGAGTCAATGTAATAACCATTCATAGATAAATGGAAGAGGAAAAATATGATATATACATTAAGTCATATATCACATTCATTTAATAGAACATGAAATAAGTTATTTAGTAGAATATTTAAAAATAAGCAATTCCTGTTATATGCAGAAGCGTGGATGAATCTGAGCATAACAGGTTTCGCAAAGTAAGACAGTAGCAGGATGACATGAATGTACTAAAATGAGAAATTCATAATAGACACCCAGTATAGAAAAGGAATTGTCAGAAGTTGTGGAAAAGAGAAACTGCTCTGAAAGCCTGCACACGCTCAGCAATGTTAGGTGACTTAGAATTCTCTGTGCAACACATTGCCTGTAGCTGACAATGAGTATTTTCTTAAAACATACTAAAAGATGTGGCTGGGGCAGTAATAGAGAAGAGAGGGACTTGCATGTTGCATGTGGCCAACCTGGTGTGGATCCCTGGCACCGCATATGGTCCCCTCAGTCCCAACAGCACTGTTCCCTGAACACAAAGACTGGAGTAAACCCTGAGAACTACCACGTATGTCCCCAAAACAAAAATTTGTACTAAAGTGTAAAATTTACAGTATGTGGTCATGCCACCAAAAAATATAAAAAAATAAGTCAATTGAATGATGACTGGATAAAGAAACGTTGGTATATCTACACAATGGAATACTATGCAGCTGTTAGAAAATATGAAGTTATGAAATTTACCTATAAATGAATCGGAATGGAGAGGATCATGTTGAGTGAAATTAGCCAGAAGGAAAAAGACAGATATAGAATAACTGCATTTATTTGCATGCATGACATATATATATATATATATATATATATATATACACACACATATACATATCATGATACCAATATCCAAGGTCAGGCAAAACATGTATCAGTAGGTCTTGTCAAAGGTGGATAACCTCTAAGTGTATGTATTACAGTCTACAATATGTAATAGTGTATTACAGTCTACAATATGTAATAGAAGGAAGAGAGAGAAAGAGAGAGAAAAAGAGAGAAAAGAGATAAAGAACCTGCCATAGAGCCAGGCTAGGAAGGGGGAGAGAATCAGGGACACTGGTGGTGGGAAATGGGCACTGGTGGAGGGATGGGTGCTAGAAAACTATATGACCGAAACCCAAACATGAACATCTTTGTAATTGTATATTTCATGGTGGTGTAATATAATATAAAAAAGGCAATGGAAGAATATGGAAAGAAAAAACATTTTAAAGAGGAAATTGTGGCAATGACTCCTATTGCATCTTCTTTTCTTTTAAATTATGTCAAAAGAATTTAATATGTGAAATTTTCTATTTACCATTTTATTTATACATTTGTTTATTTATTTTCTACTTGATATCTATTTATTTATTGTTTGTTGACTTGCTTTTTATTTATTTATGTGTTTATAGTAAGGATTTACTCTACCTTTGCAATCAGGGATTGTTTTTGGTGGCACTCCAAGAACCAGAGTAATGCCAAGGATTAAACCCAAGTTGGCTGTGTGCAAGGCAAGTGCCCTACCCCGAACTATCTCTCTAGACTCTACATAGTTATTTCTAAATCATTCAAACCACAATGAAGTAGTTTTAGATAAAATATCTTGTAATAAAAGTAAACCTAGTATTTAATTATGACTTTTCAAAAATAATATGAATTATTTTAGCAGCACAAATTAATATTTAAAAGTAATAATGTAATTTAAAATAGGGAAAATCCTAATTACATTCTGAAAGTTTGTAGCATATGAATAGTATAAAAGTATCTGTCATTCTAATGAAATTTTTATAGGTACTTTTAATATTACCATAAAATGGCAAATTCAATTAAAAGTGGCGGCTGTGCTGAAAAGCATTGCGGCGCCCCGTGTTTACACCAACTGCCAGAAAAAAAAATAGGATGCAGAGGCATCACCAGGCAGTGAACCTGCTTTAAAGCAGCTTTGCTTCAGGCTCAGATGTGACTCCTTGATAGAGCATATCTTGCATGGGTGAGGTCTGGTTAGGTCTCTAACACCAAAAAACAAACAAACAAACAAACAAATAAACTTATCACACACACACACATACCCAAACCCTATACTATGAAAGAAAGAGAGGTCATTTTGTTCTAAGTGCCACATTTTCTTCTCTCTCTTCTCACTTCTCTTTCTGCCTTTGGGGGAAGGGGTGGGTGCTCATCCTACCCAACTGGGCTGGAGTGGGCACCAGTAACATCTCCATACATCCTGTCTCATGCAAGTAGAGCCCAAGGGCAACTGCTTGCTCTAGGAACATAAAGAGCCTCAACTGGGCTCAGGTCTTACATTTGACTTCCTGCTTAGAGATTATTCCTGGAAGTGCTGGGATATATATATGTTAAATATATATATATATATATATATATGAGATATATATCTCAAGAACCATATATATTATATATATATTATATATATCTAAATATATATTATCTGCATTCAGGTAAGTGTCTGAACCCACGTAAGTGTCTAAACCTCAGGCCCCACTTTTCTCTTATTGACAATCCTTTAAGAAGAAAAAAAAACACTTTTTTTCTATAAATTCTAACCTTCAAAGGTTTGGCTTGTCCTATATTGCTACTAAAATATTAGTTGGTAAAGGATGATGTTCCTTCCTTCTCAGTATATTTTAGCTCTATGCAGCTAGGAAACAAGCTTTACTTTTGTGTATTAGGCTAGGAGTGGTACCACCCGATGCCATTCTATCCTTTCAGTGTCTGACACATTAGTGGTCAGAACACATTTCTAGCAGGATGGTCAATATCTCAGAAGTATTATTATCTCCCAGCAAAAAGCAGAGACTAATTCAGTTTCATCCTGCCAAGTAATATCACTGTATCACCGCCTTCCCATTCATCATCGATTTGCTCGAGTGGGCACCAGTAACATCTCCATACATCCTGTCTCATGCAAGTAGAGCCCAAGGGCACCTGCTTGCTCTAGGAACATAAAGAGCCTCAAACCATTCCATTAGGTCATGGGAATGAGGTCTATAATTGTTACTGGTATTTGGCATATCAAATACGACACGGGTAGCTTGCCAGGCTCTGTAAGAAGTACTATTAATCCTTCTTAAACACTCTCTACCATTATATATGTTGTAATCTTGAATTTTCAGTTATTTTTCTAGCATTCCTTGTTTCCCAGTAGCATACCAAATTTCCTAAAGTCTTTTGTTTCTTTTCAGTAATGGACATATTAAAATAATATTGCCATTTTAATAACAGTAAGTATTGCCCTGAAAGAGAGCCCCCTAACACTTTTGGAAACCAATTTCGATCAAGCAAGGAACTTTTTCCGAGTCAGCTCTGGACACATAAAGGAAGAGACTAACTGGACTCAACACAGGCCTGGCAAAGGCGAATGCTAAGATCCAGGTCTGACTTGAAATGCACAGGCACATACAATGGAAAACCAAACTCCATTATCAGCAAGGTAGCGCATATTTACTACTACAACTCTGTAACAAAATATAATCGCTTTCAAGACTAATAGCTAGGATATTCCAAGGAGCTCATGAAGGCTTTCAACTAATAGTTCTACAGCAAACCATACCTTAGTCACTGAAACTACCCCTGAAATGTTCATTTATAAAGAGAAAAGTAATATAGTTTAGTTAAAATAATAACTTATTATTATTATGCCAAATAATATAGTTAAGTTAAAATCTCTGGGGTCAGAGAAATAGTATGGGTGTTATTGCATTTGCCTTACATCTTCCAAGCCCTGGTTCAATCTCCTGCACTGCATATGGTCCCCTGAACATGAGGAGGCGTGAATCCTGAGAACAAAGCCAAGAGTAGCCTTTGGACACCAACAATTGTGACCAAACATGCTTACCTCCATCCGTAGCCCCCAAAACACCCCTAAATCTGTAGATTCTAACAGTAAAGGAAATAAACGTTTATATTGGAGATGTTCTGTTATACATATTGGGGTTTGTTGGTTTTGTTTGTATTTTTGGTCCTGACTCTTGTTTTTAATAAGGGATGATAAGAACACTTTGGAGTTATTAGGAAGAACTGTAAAGAGGTTGATTATATGTTAATAAAATAGAGCCAAAATATTGAATCCGTCCCCACCAACTTCAAATGTGACTCTGGGCAAACTCATGAGCCTCCCTAGAAATCTCCCAGATTTCTGAGATAAGTTCATTAAGAACTTTCCTATCACTCTGCATCTAACTTTCTATAAATCTCCTCTTAATTTTAGGGCAAAAAATGCAGAAATAAATTTTGTAATGTTTCACATTTATAGCTATCCACTTTGTCTATGGAACATATGAACAATAGGTCAAAACTCACAATTTCTTTAAGAATTTTGAGCTAGCTAATTTCTCGCTTAACATTTTCAAGACTCTGATTTTTTTTTATTTCAAAAGGGTCTGACTCTACCTGCCACAGCTTACTTCTGAGAAGTAATAGCATCAGTGCCTTCTTTCAACATACTTAACTTTGCTTACTTCTCTCTACAAGGAGAAATGCTCTTATTTCTTTTTGTCCTCAGTTTCAGTGTTAGCCAGCTACCTTCCCTGACTATCAGCTGGTGTTTGATCTATGGCCAGGACTTGTCTATTGTAAGAGTCTATGTTAAAAATTACTTCTCTGAAGCATCATGTGTGTATTTGAACTTTCCTTACTGATCTCCATGATAGGATGCGACAAAGTTTGTTGTCAGGACTGTCTCAATTATGGTTCTAAGGAGAAATCTTCTGCATGTCAAGTGTCTCTTTGGACATTTTTTTCCCAAAATGTTCCTAATTCCATGAGAATTCAAATAGGAATTGTCAGATCTTAGCAGCAGCACTTACAGTTGAAAACCACATCAAGGAGTCAGAGGTGTCACTGTCGCTGAACACACTTGCAGCTGGCTCAGCTATTTGTCTCCTTTTCAGCTTCTGTGTTTTACCAACTGAGAGACTCCGTGCCGGGAGGAAATTCAGTTCAGTGGGAAGTCCTCTCCCCAAGCCAAGGCTTGTGGGACCCACACTTCCTTGTTTGCGCACCTCCTATCTATTTAATGCAGCTGTGAGCACATTTCAACGCTCTTCACCTGCCATAGTGATGGGGGATCAGGTGCCAGGTAGGGTAATCAATCTGGAGGGCTTTTAGCAGCTCATCCTGCCACTGTTTGACAGCATGTCTCCGTCAAGGAGACAGTCTTCCTCAGATCAATAAATCAATCAGTTCTTTTTACATCTTATGAAGCACTCCTCACGCCCCATGCCACTCATACTGCGCCACACACAAATGGAGAATCAGGGTTGAGGTCGACCCAAACCATCCCCATTCACATTCTATCCCATGATCGCATATCCTTCCCCAAAATCAATTGCTGGCACAGTAGTAATGGATCAAAGTCCAGTTCTTCATTCTTGTGAACTGACGAGTAAATCTGTCTAAAGTGCTGGATGCTGTAGTGTGCTTACAACTAAATAAATCACATCTGTAATTCAAAGAAGACTAATTGTGAGTGCATTAGTAGAACTGTTTAAAGGAGACAGTGATGGTTTTATTAATGATTTCTTGCTGTTACTGAAATGAATCTGGGACTTTTCAAAACTGGGAGAGAGCTCAAAGATCACCCGGCAATAGGAAGCAGGTGTTTGCTCTCATGCTATGAGAAGCCTCCGGATACCTTGTCATGAGGTAGGAAGAGAGCGTAGGGAAAAAATTACCGGCAACTTAGAAACAAACATTTGCACTGGTTTCAATTTTGGAATTTGTTCCTAAATTATTCTGTTCACAGTAAATTCTACTACATAGGGGTAGGGGATCTACATTGAAAACCTCAAAAACCTATATCATTGTTGTCTTCATCCTACAAATATAGAATCTGAAACAAATGTGTATTGAATAAATTAGTCAAGACTGCACAAGTGTTATATTTAATAAAATATTTTGGTTTACCATTGGCTTACAATAATACTCTGTTCAGGGGTACAGTTTCCCATCTCAGCTTTTGTATATAAATTCTACACTCTATCAAAATATAGTGCCATTAACCACTGCAACATAATGTCGCTCTCGTCTTGCCCTTTCCCCTTTCCTACTCTGTTGGCCACCATATTGATTTCTATTGTGTGTGGAATATAAATAGACTAAATGAACTGGCAAAAACGCAAAACAGAAACTCTAAGCTCATACATTAAAGCTATTTGGGGTAGTGACTTTGATAGGATGGGTTTTTCTTAAGCATAAAATGTGTTCACTTTCAGAGCACACAAGGAACCTCAAACCCTTCGTGGTTCAGTAGCCTCAGATTAGAGTTTATTAGATAGAGGAATTTCGCTCTGCTTGCTATTATTCTGGTCCTTCATTCTTGGATAGAAGCTTGATATAATGAGTAAAGAGTTGATTTTAAACTGGATTAATATAGATACAAAATGTGTTCCTTCCTCCCTGTTCTGCACATAAGCTTCCCAAGCCAGGAAAGTTTAATAAGAAATAGAGTTGGTTCCTGAGGCCCGCTTTTGCTGGTAGCTTTTGAGAGTGAACAAAGTTTTCTGGTTCTCAAATTCTCCAGTGCCATACTGCAACTCTAAAATTGCTTTAGTCCTGAAAGAACAGCACAGAGTCATTTCAGTAGCAGATTCGAGCAAGTGTTAGTTCCCATTCCTAAAGGTGAGTGTTGTTTCCTCAATAATCCTGATTTAGTGTCAGGATGCCTATAGCAGAATTAAAATTTAATATCAGTCTCATTTCTCAACATCAAAAACGTCACGTTTCAAACTTGAAAGTAGATTTTTAGGGGCCGGAGCGATAGCCCAGCAGGTAGGGCTTTTGCCTTGCATGTGGCCGGCCCATGCCGCCAGAGTTTGATCCCCGGCATCCCATATGGTCCCCTGAGCAACGCCAAGAATAATTCCTGAGTGCAGAGCCAGGAGTAACCCCTGAGCATCGCTGGGTGTGACTCAAAAAGCAAAAAAAAAAAGTAGATTTTAACTGTTAATATAAAATCCATACTCTTTCATCATTAGAAATTCATGCTGTCTGTCTCAAGGAAGCAACAGCTCTAAGCTTCCACTGAGAAAAACAAGGAATAGCCAGCAAATGAGAGTCATAAACGGAAGATGCCTAGGCCTGTCTGGCTCTTAGTTAGCTGTTTGCTGTGGATAATGATATTACTAGCAGTTTTAAGAACTATAGACATGGGGCGGAGCGATAGCCCAGCGGGTAGGGCGTTTGCCTTGCGCGGCTGGCCTATGCTAGCCCAGGTTCGATCCCCGGCATCCCATATGGTCCCCCGAGCACCGCCAGGAGTAAATCCTGAGTGCAGAGCCAGGAGAAACCCCTGAGCATTGCCGGGTGTGACCAAAAAAGCCAAAAAAAAAAAAAAAAAGAACTGTAGACAACTCTTAAAGAACTGTAGAAGTGTAGACAACTCCAACTTGAAGATATTTAATATGCCTCTTAATCTGATCCACTTAACATTGATAATTATTTTAAATGTATAGCACTGCTTACTTAATATTTTGTTGTTTTCGTTGTGATGACTCCTTAATATTCAATTTGGAAATGAGAAAATTTTTCAATTTTATAGCAGACATTTTAAAGCACACAGGTCAGTGTATTTGTTTGTTTCCCCCAATTTTTATTTATCTAATGTTTCCTTAAAATTTATTGTTTATTTTCAAAATTTTATTTTATTAAAGCACCATTCATTACAAAGATATGCATGGTTGGGTTTTTGATACACAATGTTACATCACCAATATGAGACGGTGTCATTTTCCCTCCACAAGTGTTATTTTGGGGCCACATGTAGCAGTACTCATATTTTGCTCCTGGCTCTGTACTCATAACAACACGGTGAACTTGGGGAATCATATTGGTACCAGGAATTGACCCTGGGTCAGTTGTGTGCTGACTCTGTCGGTTAAGCCTTGGCTGCTCCGCTATTACCTGCATCCTATTTGTTGGCCGCTTTAGCTTTGGCCCCTAGAGATCTATGGCTCAGTGACAGATGGCATGCCTGGCATATGTAAGAAACTGTTTCTTGACACATCAAAACTGTATTCAAAACTATTTGCTTTAGACAATTTTCTGAATTATTTTGGTAATTGGTGGTGATGTGTCAAAAAGATTAAAGAAAACATCTTGAAAAGGAAATTAGGTCATAGAAATATTTTTCTGTTTAGATTAAAGAATAATTTTTTATATTTTATATTGTAATGTAAACAGATAATATCTTATCCTTTCTTACCAACAAGAGAAAGTTGAAATAGACAGACTAAAATCTAAAAGCAGTGCCAGAGAGTATTTTACCAATCATAAAATCAAAGCTGGGATACACCAGAATAATTTTTTTCTATATAGGATCCATCTTTAAGCTGCTGAGTTCCTCTCCACACTCCCTAACTGTCCTCAGAAAGACACACATGTTGCTTAATATTGGAGGCAGAGTTTTATTTGAAAAAAAAAAGATGCAATTCTCCTGATTCTCAGGCAAGATATCTCTTCAATATAGCATATAATCTGTGCAGGCTGGTATTTGTTCACATAGCCATTTGAGTTATACAAACCTATATTATGATGCCAGCCTGCTGAAATGAGCATCTAAACTGATAATGATAGTTCATTTCATATGGGCCATAAAGTAGCAATAACTGTCTTTAGATTCTTGGTTAAAGCCAGACCTATAATCTCAAGATAAATTGCTATGTGTGAATTTACCAATCTCCTGAGAAAATCATTCTCACTTATTACTCCTCTCAGGAGTAACATATGCTTAATAGTTGGACTAATGAAATTAATTCAAGGAGTGAAAAACATATTATGTATTTAGTCAATTGTTATTAAGTGGATCCATATAATTCTGAGCTGAAGTTTATCTGCCTCCTGATGTTTCCAGTTTCTAATTGTCCATCATTTCTGAAGCACACATTTTTGTCAGGTCACATTGAATTACCTCTTAAGTCCCCCAACAGTAAAACAAATGACTTTATCAATCCTCAAAACATTTTCTTTCTCATAGCATTTTTAAAAGTAATTGACATATAAATATCTGAATTCTCTGTCATTTTGGTTACAGGCAAATGAATCACAGCCAATACTAAAGTGCCTAGAGAAATATAATTTCAGATCTAATATGAGCCACATGTGCCTGAAGCATTATCTCCAATTATATTCAATATAGGCTAAAGTTATTTAGTTGTAGTTTCTCCAACCACTTTTATGTCCAATCCTGTTATTCCTAAATTATTATTTGCATGAATTGTGATTTTTCCCTATTCCTATGTACTCCTGATAGGGAACCTTGACATTTTTATTATTCTTAAAATAATAACAATAATTTCTTTTCTAGCTAATTTAGATGTATTTTGACTAACTTTTGCAATGTGACATGCATTTTCTTTTTTTTTTTTTTTTTTGGCTTTTTTGGCTCACACCCTGCAATGCTCAGGGTTTCTCCTGGCTCTGCTCTCAGGAATTACTCCTGGCGGTGCTCCAGGGACCATATGGGATGCCGAGGATCGAACTCAGGCCGGCACAGGCCTGCCACGTGCAAGGCAAATGCCCTACCCGCTGAGCTATCGCTCCAGCCCCTGCCATACATTTTCTATGTGCTATAAAGTGTTAAAAAGGACCCAGTTTTAAAACACTTGCAGAAGACACTGACCCATACTTACTTGTCTTGATGATGTGAAAACCAGAAAAATCATAGGAAGAGTTTTAAATAGTGTTTGATTTTTTACGTATTTTGTTTTTTGGACACACCCGTTTTGCTCATGACTTTTTTTCTGGTTCTTCTCCTCTGGGTTCAGAACTTTGCTCAGGGCACCATATATGTTGCTAGAGACTGAACCCGCATTGGCTACATGCCAGGCAAGCATTTAACCCTCTGTAAGTCTTCATCCTCAGGAATAGTTGTTTTGGTTTTTCTTTAATGTTTAATTAAATGTTGGTACATATATTTGTACCATGTCCAGCTAAGGGTTTATTCCTTCTTGGCACTTAGGAATCCCTCGTGGTGAAGCTCCAGGGGCCCTGTGCAATGGCTTTCATTCAAGACAAGCACCTTACCTGCAGTTCTATAGCACTGGCATTTAATCCTTTTTTATTGTGTTAAACCATCAACTTGGATTACTTAAGAAGAGAAAATAGCCTTTGCAGTCTACAAGTTTTGCAATTTTTAACCCTGCTAATTCTGTGGAACTTATTTGTATATGAAATAAAGACATTTTAAATATTGTTCCTGGTGTCAAAGGGCACTTGAATATTCACAAAAATAAATAATTTTAAAATATTGCATGAGCTACATGTTACAAATAAAACAAGTGCAGAATAGACTGCAGATAAAAATTTATTGATAATTGCAATGAAAAAAATTGATTAAGGAGATGACTAAAATGTCAACACTCATATTTAGCTTGTTTGGGGCCATGAGTTCTATCTCCAACAGTGCATACCCATCCATTCCCCAATATCCCACAACCACCACCACCCATCAGCCAAAGCACAGAAGTATCAGGGCGAAATCCCCAGTCAATGAGATCCCTGAAAAAAAAATAATTGTTGATCTTGGAATACTCATAAGATTATACAGAAACAGCTGAGAATGATTATATTGAGAATTGGACTTTATTGTGAAAATATTGTTTCATCTGACTATAGCTACATGGCTTGACCATATAACTTGTCCAGATCAGTTAAATGTGTATTTTTTTTTTTTTGCCAAAAAAATCTTGAAGAATCAAAGGACACTTTGATTTGCTTTTCTTTCCTTCAGCCAGTCAACCGGCATGGTCCAGGCAAGGGCTTCTCCATAAACCAGTACCAGTAGCACATAGGGGTCTTAATCCATGGGGAAAATGTCAAACTTTGTTGTTGTTAAACAATGGCACCTGTTTATTAAACTTAAGGTTTTGTTTTGTTTGGTTTTGAGAGACACCTAGAGGATGTAATTAATAATTACTCATTGTGGAACTTGGGGGACCATATGAGGTGCTGAGAATTGAATCCAGGTTGGCAAAGCAAATACCCTATCCGCTGTACTAGTACCCCAGCCCCTAAACTGAATACCTTTGATTGGGGTAAGGAGAACCTTAGAAAAAATATTGATGTGAAAATAATAAGAACAATTCAAATTTAACGCCCATATTGAGACTAGAAATACTAAGATTTATTTGAATAATCAAATTGAGTTTAATTTGCTTCAGGGCCAAAAAATGTATCATTTCATTTTTATATTCTTTACACTCCCATCCTCTTAATACTCTTACTACTCAGTACTTTCTTGTTAAATTTAAACGTTGAATTAAGTTGGCACAAAGAACTCTAGAGAATTTATTTTTAAAAGACCATGAGAGGGAAAAAAAAACTTAAATCATTAACTTGTGTGACACTTGTAGAAAGGAAATCATAGGTTAACATTCAGTAAGAGTTTTTAAGTAAATATGTTATTATTTCCATCTGGAGTAAGGTTTTAAAATATTATTACAGTATTTTGACAATAGATTTTAAATGTCTACTGAGAGTAAATAAAATGCTAAGGTCTCTGCTAAGTGATTTATTATTTTATTAATTAAAAATGGCAAATATGAATCTAACACAGATCTGACACTGTTACAGAATTTAAAGCACTATCAAGGGCATTATAAGATAATCCTAATCAAAATATGACATCTACTTGAATGATGTTCACCATCTGCCCAGTCTGTCAGCCTTTATTGCCAAGCTCATTGGCTCTCAGCTACTGTACCAAATGCTTTCCTGTGGTTTATGATCACCTTTGCTTGCTGGGTATAAGCTTGAATTGTTATCAGTCACTCTTTCTTTTTTCTAGTTTTTTTTCAACACTGTAAGACTTTAAACTTCCAGTTGTAGCAAAAATTCTTGGTAATAGTTGCTGTATACTTCTAACTTAATATCCCTTAATCTGTCATTTAACTTAATAAACTCAAAGTTCAAGCTCTGGCCTGCATATGTTCTGAGCATACACAAATGCAATTTCCATTATGACTGCAACAACATTACGTATTATGAAGAGAGTAGATCCACAGGTTCATAATATGACATTTAAATCAGAATCTGCCTTGTCTCATGCTGTATTGTTTGGACTGTGTAAAAAAGTAAATTAATTCAATTCACAATTCAGTTTGGACATCAACAGCTGAGTACAGATGTCTATAAGGAACAAGAAGACATGCTCACATGCTACATTGCTACCTAACACACTAATATCAAATATATGGTCATATTATTTCTTGTATATCCCTATGAGCAATGTCTACTGTGGATTACACTTTCTTACATTAGTGCTGCTTTCAGTAGTGGAAAATAAATGCAGAGTTCCTTCAAAAAGTGGACCCCTTTTTTAACATTGCATGTAAGAAAGGTAAAAGTCTCTATGCATATTTATGCTGGTAGAGGTGAAAAATATAAAACAGTGGGGGAAACAACCCGAGCAAACTGACCTTCTGCACCAAAAGAAAAATGCAAAATACTTTCAACCTGCACCTGGAATAGTTGCAGAATGGCTATGTGATGTTCCAGTAAGAAGATCACATGTCTGGAAAATGAAAACTTAGTTCTGATTGACTGCATAATCAAGTAAAATGAAGAATTCTTGGCTTGCAATTTTTGCCTTTGACTTGAGATATTGTTTGTTGTGTGTGTGTGTGTGTGTGTGTGTGTGTGTGTCTTTTTAGATTTTTGGCAGGCTGCCATTTAATAGCAGCTATTTTGCTTTCTTTTTCTTTGTGCTGACCAACTCAGTGAATGAAATGAGTATTCATAATATTCAGGAAAATATATCTGGAACAACAGAAAGTTCCCCAGTTGGTAACAATACTCAGAAGCCCCCAAAGGGATGTGTACAGGGCAGTGAGTCAGGGAATGTAAAAAATCCCCATTCCATCTTTCATGAACTTATACTATGTCCTTCTACTGCCTGTTTCAGCAAGTAAAATCTTGCTAGACTACACTAGAAGACTGGCAGTTTCTGAAGAGAAGAAAGAGAAACTGATTTCATATCTGTATGTCCTAGGTCTGTTTTAACTGTACCATTGCCTGTGCTCTGCATTCATACTTATGCTTTAGTTAGAACCTCACAAGTAATGAATGTCCTACTAAAAGAAAAGTAAAGCAAGTATCTGAGATGCCAATGATCCTTTGAAAGGGGCATTAAATTTAGAATAAAGCAAGCCTGGGTCATAGTTTGTATTTACCCATTGAGGAGCGTTGTGATTGAGGGAAAATTGTCCACTTTTCATTGCTTTATCATGGTACTGTTATCTCTATTGCATACATAAAGTGCTAAGAGCAGTATTAGTGGCATGTTAGAGTTATGCAGGTTTATAGGCTCAGTTCATCCAGGTGAAAATACCTGCACACTATATATATATATATATATATAAATATATATGATTGTGTGCATTTATATACATATATATATGATTGTGTGCATTTATATACATATATGTTTATGTGTATTTATATACATATATGATTGTGTGTATTTATATAAATATATGTTTGTGTTTATTTATATACATATAAAATATGTGTACTTAGATTATATATGTGGACTGAGGGAGGAGGGAGAAAGAGAAAAGACAAGGCATAAAATATAAGCTTTTGACACAGTAAAAGAAAATGGAAATACCTGTATCAGGGTTTCAGACTGAACTGGAGGGTATGTGTTGGAAGTGCATGTCTGCGTGTGGGTGTTTTCTAGGTGCTGAAAAGGCCAATTAACTTTTACAGGACCAACCACTCTGCCTAATCACCTACCGGTTCACATTTCTTAAAAATCATCTGAAATTTAAGCCATTAAGTGCTGTTCAGTCAACATTTCACTTCTTTCATGCTAAGTAAAGTATAGGAAAGATCACAGGCTGATATTTTTCAAGCAAATTGTATCCTTTATATTTTTGGTATTGAAAATACTCCCCATTTAATGTGAGAAATAATGACTCCATTTAATTTTATATAGCAACAATCATAATTTTGACAACCCAGTATAGAAATAAAAAACATATATATATAAGTATATAAAAGTTGAAGTTAGCGGACTGGGGTTGCGGAGATGAAGATGATAAAATATTGCCAAAAATTCCGTTTTAAAAATGTAATTGGAATCAAATGTATTTAATATAATTATTTAGAAAATTTGCTAGTGAGGATTTCATTATGTTTCTGCATGATCGAGGGGCAGTGGAAAGGAGTTTTCAAAGAGTAGCCCCAGGCTAGCAGCCTCAGCATTAGTGGCAAATTCTCCAACCTTAATTGCCTGTGAAAATGGACCCAAAAACTCTTACAAGAATATGTTCCATGGACTGAAGCAGTATGTAATAGTAACATGTACTCTTTTTCCTAGCACAATTCATGATCCTACCAAGGAGGACTTCCCAATAAAAATAACCTCCGTTGTGAATGAATTAGGAACCTCTTTATTTGCAAGAAAGGACATGGATATATCCAAAATTGAATGTAGGGACTAGGGGTTAAACCACTAGTCAGTTTCACTGACTTTGACATGAAGATCAGAAAGGGTGACCACCAAGTTCTAACTTGAGTGATTCCAAGGCTTTAGATCTTTCTGCTATCCTATGCATCTTCATTTAAATAAGATTATTTGCGTTCACTTCTTTTTTTTCTTCTCTGCTTTCTTCTTTTTTTTTCCTTTGCTTTAGTTTCAATAGAACATGAGACTATATGGGCACATAACAAGCACATGGATTTCAGCTGAATGAATTGAACAGACTTTTCGTAGTGTCATTAAGCAACATTTTTAGAAACTTTATTTCAATGAAAGAGCTCCTTAATTGAGGCAAATTTAAATCAGCATAGTCATTGTGATACACTGGTTTGACTATATTAGTCTTTTACATGTAATTATTGTTTTTAGGGCCTTTGCCTGACTTCAACTAAACAGATATTATTGAAGTCATCTGATCCCACACCAGGGATATTTATAGCTTCAGCCATCCAGGATTTTCCCCTGGCAATTCTTCTACTCACAATGGAGCTAGAATATTCACTCCTGAACATACAGATTAAACAATCAATTTTGCAAATGCTGAACATTTATTATGTCCAGGAGACTTGTTCCACTTTTGTGATTTCTGAGAGAGTATATTTTCAGATATGGCATATAATTTTCTGTTGCAATACATAGTCTCATCTGATTCACTTGACCCACTCTTGCCATTGAGTCTGATTTTTCACAGTTCCTCAGCATGCATTCTTCACCATAGCCAAGCAGGCTTCTTTTTTGTATATTTAAGATGATAAGTGTATATCTGTATATCCTCATGCATCCTTTCCCTGAAAATCATTAACACATAGCAAGAGTGGGGAAGGGGGCATGATTCTGTCTTGGAATTCTGGATAGATTTTTAGACAAATCCTTTTGGACCTTTCCTATGAATTTTGTAGATCGTTTATTTTTGTCTAATAGTATATAATTAGTAACCATCCCCACTTACCCAAAAGAGCAAGAACAAGAAGTGCTGTGTGGATGTGGGGAAAAGGGACTCTCATCCATTGTTGGTGGGAATGTCAACTGGTACAGCATTTTTGGAAAAGAATTGGACATTCCTTAAAACACTAGAAATTGAGCTCACATTTGACCAAGCCATACCACTCCTGGGAATATACCCTGGGAAGCTAAAATACACACAGCAGAAATACCATCAACACTTTGATTTTCATAACAGCACTATTCACAATAGCCAGAACCTGGAAACAACCAGAGTACCCGAGAATCGATGACTGGATAAAGAAGCTTTGGTACATCTACACAATGGAATACTATGCAGCTGTTAGGAAAAATGAACTTATGAAATTTGCCTAAAATTGATTGACAAGGAAAGGATCATGTTGAGTGAAATTAGCCAGAAGTAAAAAGACAGATATAGAATGACTGCATTAATTTGCATGACATAAATATATGTATACATATTTGTGTGTGTATATATGCACACACAAATTTATATATGAAAATGCATATAAATACATATAAACACACACACATATATATATATATATACACACACACACAGACACACACACATATTATGATACCAATATCCAAGGTCAGGCAAAATGTGGATCAGGAGGTCTTGTCAAAGGTGGAAATTACCACAAACATGTGGGAGTCAGAGGTTAGGTAAGACAGAGAAGGGAACAGTGTGCTAATAATTGTTGAAAGTGATAATACCAACCTAGAACTGAGCGTTAAATACAGGCAGAAAGATACACATGATAACCTGTACATGTACATATTGCAATCCTCAATGTGTAAGAGAAGGAAGAGAGAAAGAGAGAGAGAGAGAGAGAGAGAGAGAGAGAGAGAGAGAAAAGAGATAAGGAACTGCCATTGAGGCAGGCTGGGGGGAGGTGGGAGGGAATCAGGGACACTGGTGTTGGGAAATGGACACTGGTGGAGGGATGGGTGCTGGAACAATGTATGACCGAAACCCAAACATGAGCATCTTTGTAATTGTATGTCTCACGGGAGTAAAGATATAATTTTTAATTTTTAAAATATTGAAAAATAAAGTAGTAATCCCTTAGTGCTATTATTGATGAATAACTATTACTAATTCCAACCCAGCATTTAAGTTATTTGAAGACAATATTTATATTATATAACAGAACTTCATTAATTTTAGTGAGCTCATAATTTATTTTAAAAATACAATTATTTATTCTTCATGTCTGGGGTATCGCAGAAATGTTATATTTGTTACAAATTATCAGGTGATACCAGGTTGTTAAAGAACAACATATTGAATCTCAGAATACCATTAGCAATGAGAATATTAAGTGTTCCATGAATGATAGCTGACTAAACATAAGTGAAAGGGTTCATCCAAAAATCTAAACATAAATGAAAGGGTAGATCACAGTATTTTTGAATGCATGTTTACTAAATTGACAAGTAACTCTAAAGTTCTAGAGTTGGACTAGAGCCATTACCGACTGGATCCCACGGGATGTCAAAAGATCAGGTGGCCGCCCACCTACAAGATGGTCAGACTTCCTTGTCAAAACCTGAAGGAACGGTTTGAGGCTCTTCATATTCCTGAATCAATCAGATGCCATTGGGCTACATTGGCAAGTGATAGGGTCCAATGGAAATGTTACTGGCGCCTGCTCGAGCAAATCGATGAATAACGGGATTAAGTCATCAACTCTAAAGTTGTTTCTAAAATTTTGGTGCTCTCATTATTAACAATAATGCAAGACAAAGTGTTTTCAAACAGAGTAAATAGATCTTATATCCCCTCCCAACCGAAAGCTTGTGAGAGACACACAAAACATTCTCCTCTGGGATAAACTACTGAAAACCTCTAAGCATTTCATCATGTTTAAACGAATCAAGAGCAAATGAATAAGGAGCATCTCTCTATTGCCGCTGCTTCCCTAGTACCTTGCTGCCACTGCTCATTTGCCGTAACATTTTCTGCCTTTCAGCTCTTTTTCGCTACCTAGCAAATGTTTTTCATCCCTACATGGGTCATTCTATTATCAGTTGGGAATGTGGAGAATCAAGGAATGGGAAGGTAGAAACTACAAAAGAGAATGCTGTTATTCTCCTGGTTCTTCCACCTCAATCTCACCAGAAAAGTGTCCAGGGGGGTTCCAAATAAGACCTGGGTCACCTGCATGACAGGGACACTAGGTATATACAAGACTGCTGTCAGGCTGGGCCAGTCTACTTGAACTACACAGCATGGAGCTTGTACAGACAACACATGTTCTCAGACTGCAGTGCAGATTTGTTCTTCACAGGACAAAAGAAAGCCAATGCTGACCTCTGCCCAGCCTTCCTAAGATAATTTCTATTCTACTCTCACAGAAAGTAATTTCAGGGGATGACAAACAGTGATACAATGGCTTTTATTCAGAAAATGTGAGGCAGAAAAAAAAAAAGGAGAGAGGAAGTCCATAAAATAAAAGAGAATTATGCATCCCTAGTTAGGATTCTGGCAATTACACTTTCTTTTGCAAAATTTTTTTTCTTTGTTTTTATTTATAAATTTTTTAATCAGATATTATTTTTACAAACTACATTGGCTTTCTTTCTAAGTAAGATTCCATTTCTAGGGCATTGTCAAGGGGGACATAAAAAATATCCCTGAGCTTTTTGTGGCTTTATTTCTTCATCTTATTTTAGGGTCTTTTGCTCATGCTGATGTTTCGCTTCTCCAGGGTTTCTTTGGCTGAGTAGATGTCATTCCTCTCCAGGTCCATCCAGATATAACTAAGAAGCATTTCTTTCACACCAAAGCAAGGCTGTCCTAAGACTCTTTGGAGCTTTAGGACTGGCTATAGGGCTGATGACAGGATTACTCATGTGTTTCTTTTTGAAACTCATCATCAAAGACCTGCTACATGCCACCTCCTCACCTTACTTGTAAAGACTAGTAGAGAAGGAAGTTTCTTCTTTTAAACTCAGGTTAAGCCAGGTTGATGGATTTCTTGGCCCAGTTAAGTCAAAAAGTTTAACCAACCACATTCAATTATATTAAGATATAAAACATACAAAGGATTACAGTTTCAGTTCTACAGTGGGAGAAAAATGACCCACTAAGTATTTTGAGATTACAATTTGACTGAAATGGATAAATAGAAGATTTGCTGTGAAATCAGCCATAAACTATTTTTTGCACGGTGAATGGAATTTGTAAGAAAGGAATAGAGTTCCAGACTTTTCTCCCGGAGTTCCTAAAGAAGAGTACTCTGTTTCGTTACTGGCTTTATTTATTTATTTTGCTAAATGCACGCTTCTGCCTCTCCAGTTCCTATCCCAGTCCATGACTTGATTAATGGTTGAAGCACTCAGGATTCTGCCTTTGTTTTAATCTTGACCAGCTACTTATGAGCGACTTGTTTAATGAGTCAGGCTTGTTTCCATTTCCTTTTTCTTCTCTACCTTCTCCCACCCCCTCCCCTTCCAGGCATAGCCAGACAGGTTTTGAAGTACTAATGATGATTAGTTCATTTAAGCCAGCACAGACCAACAAAGGGTTTGAAATGTTAATCAGATGAAGGGCTTATTGCTGAACACCCTGCAGAATCGTAAATGAAGCAGGAGAGGAAAGCAAAGGAGAAAAAGAGGCTGAGGAGATTTGACACAAGCGTTTTCAGCTGCTGAGTCCCTTTGATATGTGGAGTGGGACAGATGTGCGGCTCTTCTCCTGAGAGAACCCTCTTTGTGTACAATAGTTGCTGATTAATATCACTCCACTCTTCCCGTGAGAGGAGCAAGAATGACTCTTAGTCATCTCTCACTGGGCTTCACTGGGTCCTCTCGTGTTGATTTGAAACTGTTATTCAGACTCTCTTCACCTCCTCCTTAAACACATAATATAACTCATAGAAAAACCCATATTTCTCCTGCTGTAACAGCAACAATTGTCTCTTCTGGGGAGGTGGTTCATGTAATCCTTATAGGCAAAGGAGAGAAGGGATTGACCTCGTGATGCCAAGTATACATATGGGGAATCTATCTTAGAAGCCAAGGACCAACTACTTTAGGGACTGTTCCCCCAAATATTGCTGCTTTGCTGGAGAACAGAGCTCTGCATTAGAACACTTTTGCAGAGATAAAAATATATTGTGATCTTGCTATTCAAAGCAGGAGCTAGCACATACCGGATGTGTGGCTGATAAGAATGGACTTAGGAATTTTACTGTGATTTTGTTTTAGTTCAAGGGTAACTAATTATAAATGATAATTCGTTATAATATTGGCATATATGTCTCTAGTGCTTTAAATAATGGATACTTTAAACATAGCCTGAAGACCAAAAGTATTGACAAAACCTGTTAGTAATAGAAAATCTTAGGCAGCACCCAAGACTTTCTAAATCAAATCTATACTTAAGGATATGTCTCTCATGATGCAAGGACATTACATTTTGAAAAACCTTGCTTGGAATATGCCTTAGAGATGAATGCACTAACTCTGACAGTTTTCACTACATGGCACAATAATGATTTTAAACTGTATGGATATCTGCTCTCTTTAAAAATGTTAAATTAAATTATAATCAGCTCATTCTTGTTTCTGGACTCATGAAACTCACAATCCAAGGAATCGGTGTTCTTGGCTTTTCAAAAAAACAGACATATGTTAATGAAGGTAGTAGATATTATTTAGTCAGCTAAAACCATAGTAGTATCTCCCAACTAGTATTTATACAATCCTTCACCCCTTAAAAACATTTCCATATATATTTAGTAGATGCGTTATTTGTAATACTATTTAGATGGGTGAAAATATTTTTTGGACAGTGGATCACTTGAGGATAGTTACTGAACATTCTCGCGCACTGAATAGCAGACTTAAGACTGAATGGCTCTTCACAATCCAAGTCCAGACTCTATAGTTCTTGAGTCAGTTCTATAGCAATATAAGAAAAATCCACATACGTCTGAGAAGTGTGAATTTAAAACTAATTGGGGGGAGAGGAGAGGAGGCGTGTGTGAGACAGAGGGTAGGTGAGATAGAGAAGGGACCTATATGGCAATAATATTTGGCTATGGCCATGTTGAGCTAGGAGTGTTGATAGTAGGTAAAGGGATATACATGAGGAGCTTTTAGTTTCTGTATTGCAAACCTTTGTGCAATAGGACAGAGGGAGGAGAGAGAGAGAGAGAGAGAGAGAGAGAGAGAGAGAGAGAGAGAGAGAGAGAGAGAGAAGCGTGTGCCATAGATCATAGAAGAACATTGGAGGGGGCGATGGGTAGGTGGGAGTAAAACTGTGAGGCTTTTTGCTGGGAAATTACCCTCTAGAGGGATGAATGTTGGAACCCTGTATGGCTGAAACATAATCATGAACAGCTTTGTAATTGTCTATCTTAAGTCATAGCAATTCAATAAAAAATAAAATAAAATAAATACTAGCTGGAGAAGATTATTTTAAATTATTATCTAGGTCATAAAACAAAACCTACTAAACCATAACTATTTTAGATATTTAATGCTACAGCTGACTTAGACATAGTTTTCCTATCTCATTTACACATAATTAATTTTTGTACTCTTATGAAGATAAGAATACTATATAATTATATAAAAACAATAATGAGATCTATTTTAAAATTCAATCACATTTTAATCAAGAGGAATTTCAAGAATTTTCATAAAAGCTTTATATCATTTTATGAAATTTCATTATTGATACATCTTATTTCTGAAAATAATAGCGTGGAAATACCCTATGTTGAAGAATTCAGTGTGCAAATCCAGATTCCTTTGCCAAAATCAAATTTCAGAAATTCTTGCATATGTTAGTAGAATGGTAATTCTAAAACATGATACATAATTATTTGATGGCTGATAAGACTATGGTATTAAATAAGACTGGAAGTATTTGGATACCTGATCATATTCAGATGCCAATTTTGACAGGGAAACATGTTTTTTAATAAATCTTTCTAATTGACTATTGTATTTAAGTATTCAGACAAGTCTGACTTAGATTGGACTTTGTCATATTATTGTTATCTTAGTAAAGGACAACACTGCAATTTATCTACTTGCTTTTTTACATGTCAGAGAAGTAAATTTATAAAGTTTTTGAACCATTTCTGATTTTGATTATTGCCATCAAAATTATATGGGTTGTTTTTGTCAATATTTATATTGGCAAAAAAATGTTATATTGGCAAAGAGAAAATCTTCGTGCTTTTCCATATCTGCCAAGGTCCTACATCAGACTGGGATGGATATGTGAGAAGCGATGAGAACTATTTCATTATGATTTGAGGCTTTTCCTATTTTCTTTGCCATCTCTTCATGCACAACTTTGATGAGCTTATCACTGGATATTTGTAGGGGTTTCCTCACCCCAATGCAAAGTGGGTATTACCCACCAACACAGCATGAATCCAACCACACAGAATGAGATCTTAATTATAGATCTAATGAGGAGAAAGCCTGATCTTTATTTCTTGCTGATTTCCCAGCTGTAGGATGATGTCTGATTATTTCCAATACACCGATGGTTCACTTTCCATCTGCTGCTGTCACCAACACCGCTATTGTTGGCAGTTCTCTGATGGTCATCCAGTTTCTCTTTGGCACACTGACTCTGGAATTATTGAAAATACCAAGTGCAGGTATTTTCTCTGTTTTACTAGAAATAACTTTGATGAAAGATATGACTCTTGTTTCACAGAATAACTGGGCTTTGGAGATGAAATAAATTTGATTTACTAAATTAGCATAGCATATATTCTTTCTTGTTGATACAATAATATTCTACGTATAATTTATTAAAATAATTTATTAGATGTCTTTTTTTCTTCTAAATTGGAGTGAGCATGTAGAGAATCAAAAAATACCGTTTTCTAGGTAGTGAGAGAGTAGGTAGGGTGCTTGCCTTGCACACAGTTAACCGGGGGTTTGATTCTGGGCTCCCCATATGGTGCCCCTAATCCCACAAGAGCAATCCTGAGCACAGCTGGGTGTGGCCCCAAACAAACAAACTTATTATTTTTCTATTCCTCTAGAACATCTGTTTTCAACCAACTACTTATTTTTAGGTTTAAAATATAAACTTTAAATTAGGTAAAAGGAACATTGCAGTTTTTAACCTGTATGGATAATGAATGTTTCTGTGCATCATATTCTTAAACTGTAAAATTAAAACAGTAATGACTACCTCTTAGGATTACTGTAATTTTAAAATTATTATTTTTTTCTAAAGCAATTGTTGGAATAAAAATACAGTAATACCTGAGAAGTACCTAACAGTACCGATTAAACAGAAAGTTAAAACCAAATTTAATTTATAATTTTTATGTATGATATTTAGTACTTATATATACTATTCACAAAAAATAGAGTATATGTTTGATTTAAGAAAACATGGATTGGGGCGGAGCGATAGTCCAGAGGGTAGGGCATTTGCCTTGCATGGCCGGCCTGTGCTGTCCCGGGTTCCATCCCCTGGCATCCCATATGGTTCCCCGAGCACCGCCAGGATTAATTCCTGAGTGCAGAGCCAGGAGTAACCCTAAGCATTGCCGGGTGTGACCCAAAAAAGCAAAAAAAAAAAACAGAAAACACAGATTATATGGGTACATTTCTTTTTTTTGCTGTGTTGGTTTAAAATAATACCTATGCAATGAGTGCAAAAGAAAATCACAACTTGACCTACTCATTGGATGAACATCTTAGTAAAACCATAACTCACCATGAGATTGTATAAGAACAGAAGCGAAAACTGCTGTTATAGGTTATATACAGACGATATACTGACCTTCAAGTCAGTAAATGACATTTTTTTCTGAAAGAACCATCTTAAACCACCTATCATTTTATTATTATTAATTATTATTGTTATTGTGCTTTTTGGATCATATTCGAATTCTCAGGGGTTACTCCTGGCTCTGAACCTGGGAGTGTCTCCTGGTGTGCTCAGGGGTCCTTTGGGATGCCAAAAATCTAACCCAGGTCAGCTGCGTGCCAAGCAAATGCCCTACTTGCCCTGCTATTTCTCCAGCCCCTCCTCACCTACCTTACTTTAGTAAACATTTTAAACTATAAAAGTTTTAAAAATAAAACTTAATATTCATTAGAATTTTCTTTTTTTAATTTTATTATACCACTATGAGCTATACAATTATAAAGTTGTTCATGATTGGGTCCCATATGCATATTGTTCCTACACCCTTCCCAACACAAATGGCCCATATGAAAATCTTAATGGGAATATTGGGAATCCAGTATACTCTGTTATCTTATGGATTATAAGATGTTAAATGTTGAATTACTATGGCATGTTTAATACTGAATTTCTGAATTATTATCATTATTATTTTAAATATTCAAGGTGAGAGGTAATTCTGTTTGGTTTTGTAGCAAGAACAAACCTTAAACACACAGAGACATAGTGTGGCACTGCCTGTTCCCCTATTAGATACTGAATACTTATTGAGTGTCAGAATATTATTTTTTCATTTATGAATATGGTGATTACCTGTTGTTAGTCACCCTCTTTATTCATTTAATTTACTCTATAAACAGCACAACTCAATAGTTTCCATTCATTTTGTAGTTTAATTTTTCCTTGTTTTCCCTTTTGATAAAAACATTACTAGAAGAAACCTATAATTCCTCTTTTGCATTTAGTCTTGAACCATTTTTGGGTTTCCATGTTATACTATACTAATTTCATCACCTGTCTGGCCTGGCAGTCTAAAGTGCTGATAAGAATGAATCTCCATGATCCTTGATGTCTTAATTCTGTCCTTTTCTTTCTTTTCTTCTAAAATAAGTCCTACTAATAACTTCCACTGACCAGTCTGTCCTTCTGTATTAGACTCTCATCTTCAGTAAAGCTATTCCTGAGTCAATAATGTGCTACCCGTGGGTCCCGGTATTCTCTACATCTGCTCTTTTATAGAGCTTAATGCTTTTTAGGCATCCAACTGCTACTAACAGCAATAAGAATAAAATTGCCAAAGCAAACCAAAATTTATCTCTTCACTTTATGTATAGTTCATCTTTTCCACTTTATTTGATATGTGATTTTGCTAGTCACATTTATTTTATTTCAAAGAAACAACCTATTTGGTATTTAGTTCCCTTGTGTCATGAGTGATTGTTCTGAATTCACAAAATTGACAAAAGATAGTATAAATAGGCACTTTTATTTATGGCTGTAAAATCCCAAGTGTTCAATAACACATAACAATAATATGTGAATATATAACATATTATGCATAATAGAATATTAAATATATAATATAATGGATTATCGCTTGTCCATAAGAAAGACAAAATTAGACATTTACTTCATGGGCTATTTACATGTGAGTGTAACTAGAGACTATCCTGCTGAGTAAAATTAGTCAGAAGGAGAAGTACAGATGCAGAATTATTTAGCTCACATATGGAATATAAAGAAACATAGAAAGAAATTAACAAAATCTCTTTCTATGTAATAAATAACCAAAAGGCAACATGAACTCAAAAGTAGTCTACAGAAATTACCTTCCATGGCCTGGGATCTGTGACGGGTTTTCAAAATCAGGTATAATGTGGGAGACATAGACAATAGTGGAAATAAGTGTATATAATATTCGAGCCCTAAACCCTCCTATACTCTGCTATAGTGTGTGGTGTTGGATTTTGCATATATAAAACAATACATTAACCATATTCTAAATCAGCACTTCACTTGTATCACTTGTCTTCCCATTTTTATTGATTTGATCGAGCAGGCACTAGTAACACCTCCATATGTCCTATTGCAAGCATGCATACCCCAGGGGCATCTGCTTGCTCCAGGAAAGTAAAAGCCTCAAACCATTCCTTCAGGACATGGGAATGAGGTCCATAATTGTTACCGTTTTTTGGAATTTCAAATAAAACACGGGTAGCTTGCCAGGCTCTGCCCTGTAGGTGGTATACTCTCAGTAGAAGGCTCTCATCTCATCTCAAGCATTGACTGATGAAACTCAAAGGGGAGAGCTCAGGTTTTCTCTTGGGTGAAGCTCTGATGAGCTGTGGAGTCTGGATGTTGAAAATGACTGACCTCATGGTGTGAGGGTTGCTCTGGCTTCCTGCTAGTCTCACTGGGATGACGGGTCACAACTTGTCGGGAATGCTGTTGGGGTCCCTGACAGTGTCAGGACAGAATTTCTCTTCTACCTCCAAGGACGCAAGGGGAACGGATGAAAACTCAAGAGTCTGGTGCAGTTCCAAAAAAGGCTTTTAATATTACAAAAGCTCTTCCACAGCAATCCAATATAATGAAAGAACTCTAGCTCTAGTAAAACTTATACTATACAAGAGAGCCTAAATCTTTCACCAAAGAGAGAGAATCCACCCCCCCCCTAGAGAAGTCCTACCCAAAAGAAGGAGCAAAAGGCCAAAGGGCCTCAAGTCAGTCCCCTTATATACACTAAAGTAATCCAGGGAGGGTTGTGTCAGCAAAGAACCCTAAACAGAGTGTAGAAGAGCAGTGCCACACCATATTACAGGTATAAACAAAGATTCCAAGGACTAATCTCTTGTCCTGAGATTATCTCTTATGTAAAACACTGGAGAGATAGATAGATAGATAGATAGATAGATAGATAGATAGATAGATAGATAGATAGATAGATAGATAGATAGATAGATAGAGAGAGAGAGAGAGAGAGAGCTGGTATAAAGTAATCTTCATTTCATGAGCTGTATGTAATCTAGATGGTACCCATAAGGTTCTACTTATTTATTATCTGCACCAGGGTGATTCTGAGTATCTTGTTCTCCATATACTGAAAGGGTCACACTCGCCTGCTTGAGAGCAAACTAGTATGATAATTCCTATTATCTTCCTATAGTCTCAACATAGCCAGGGTGGTAGTCTCCTGGTAAATTCTAACTGTCCCACGCTGGGTGCAGTGGATATAAAGAGGAGCTGTGCCAATCTAGAAACATAAAAGTCTTAGTAGATGTATAAGTCAGAAGTTATTTAGTCAAGGTGACTTCTGTAACTGCCACACCCTAGAGCAGTGTTTACATAGAAGAGAGGTCTCATTAGAATGAACCTTGGCTTAAATAGATTAAGCTGTGAGTGGGCAAATCAGCAAAGCCCCCAAACTAGCTAAACCTGTCATCCAACAACAACTAGAACCTGCCTAGTACTGTATACAGTGTATAAATGTGAAAGATCCTGGGAAGGACCTGATCCTAACATCTAGCACCAAGACTGCTGCACTGCCGCTCTGTAGCCTTGTGCTGATGGAGCTGTGGGTTTGGCATGTCTCTCTTCCGGGTAGCTGGCATGGAGGTGGAGGAAAGGGCAGAGGAGCCCAAATCCAGCTCCAAGTCCAGCCAGCATGGCCCCCCCCCCCCCTCCCTGCACATGTGAGTGAACCCTTGGAGCAATGTTGGACTTGGCCAGGGCCTGGCTGAGCCCCTTACCAACCACCAAAGGTCAGCTCCATGGGTTGCTTCCAGGTGGGGCCGAGTGGCACAGCTGTGGTCTGGAGTGGTTGGATCTGGATCTTTTCCAGGGTTGCCAACGGAGCTGTGGGTCTGGCATGTCTCTCTTTCGGGGTAGCTGGTATGGAGGTAGAGGAAAGGCCAGAGGAGCCCAAATCCCAACTCCAAGTCCCGCCAGCGTGGCCCCTCCCCGCACTATGTGAGTGAGTGAACCCTTGGAGCAATTCTGAATCATGGTATCTAAAATTTAAAAAAACCTACAAAATAGATTTCATGCATAATATATATATATATATATATATATATATATATATATATATATATATGTGTGTGTGTGTGTGTGTGTGATCTGTTTAAGTATTGATTTCTTATTTAGATACTTTGTAAAGTAAGATATTTTGGTATTGGAGAAAAACTACAGTACTTAAGGCTCCTGTCTTGGAGCATCAACCTAGGTTCACTCCCCAGCACCAGATATGGACAACCAGGAGTGATCAGTGAGTGCAGTGTCAGGAGTATGCCCTGAGAATTGCCATGCGTGGCTCTAAAACCAGGAAAAGAAAAACAAGTAATTTATTTTATTTCCTTTTTATACAACAACTTCATAAACTAGCTGTTTCCAAATGAAGAAGCCAAATCTCATACAAAGAAATTAGCAGAGATAGAATTTTAAACAAGGTCTCCTGGTTTTGATTTAGAGTTTGTGTCTCCGAAGGTTTTTTGTTTTGTTTTCCTATGTATTTAGTTCTGTTCTGGTGGCTACACCCAGCAATGCTCTGGGCTTTTTCTGGCTCAGTGCTCAGGGGTCACTCCTGGCAGGCAGGACTCAGATGATCAAATATCATATGTGCTCCCAGAGATTAAATATGTGTGTATTGCATGTAAGGTTAAACACTTTATCTCTTTACTGTTCATGCCATAGGGTATATTGTTAATGTTCCAATTCCTATAATATGCTTAGGAATATTTACAGAGAACAGTCTCAATACATTGATCAATTTAGCTATTTTAGACTTTAAGTTAGATATTAAAAGCCAAATAAACTTGCTCTAAAATAATTTGAAAATATTTGTAAGCAGTAATTTCTATAATGTAAGGTTAAATATTAACTTTACAAATGTTACTGAACTGTATGTTAATACCATTAATGGGGACTAGCAGAAAATATTATTTTCCATGTGATTATTTTTTCTCAATTTTAAAAATAAATTGTTTTACTTTATACCTTTTACATTTGCTATCACTTAGCTTAATGTAACTTTACAAAAATATAGAATACTGCTATGTTACCTCATAATAATCAATAGTGGAAATGGAATATTTGGCAGTGACAGTAAAACATTAAGTATATTGAATAAGAAACGTGAGATCAAAGAACCTGAGAAATTACAAGCTTTCTTTGAAAGATGCACGTTTCTCTTAGATAAAGAATCTAAGAGTGTATAATCTCACATCATAATGGTAGATACAAAAAACTATATATGACTGCATCCTTTTCTTCACTTCTGATTTTATTTAATTATATTTGGTTTTGTGGCCACATCCAACAATGCTTAGGGATTATTCCTGACTCTACACTCAGGAAATACTCCTCACTATGCTCAGGTACCATGGGGAATTCTGAGAATCAAACTCAGGCTGGCAGCGGACAATATAAATGCCCTACACATTGAACTAGTACTCCACCCTCTTTTCTCCATTAAAAAAATTGAAACCTATTTACAAAGTTGTGTGGGGAGAGAAATGGAAAAGTACACAGTTTAAAAATTTACAGGTTTATATAGAGGTGAAATAGTCTAACAAAAAATGTTGAAAGACACAAGGGAGAACATGACTTTGAAGAAAAAAACCTTTATTCATTATTGTAACTATGTAGGGTACCAATGATGGAATAGTGGCTTAAAGTACAACTGAGACCCAAAAGAAAATTTTATTATACAGTGTCTCCCAATCTGCTATTATCCTTTACCCATGACTCAGATTAAAGATTCAGTAATGTTAATTGGCTTACATATATTAAAGGAGCTTTGCATTTCCATAATGAATCCTACTTGGCTATAATGTATAATATTTCCATGTATGGTTGGATTGAATTGGCTTATATTTTGTTGTTGATCTTGGATCAACATTCAACATCACAAGGTTTGTAGGGTTTATTTTTTTGTTCCTGTGACATTTCTTTTTGCTACCAGGGTTATGTTTGTCTTATAGAGCCTCTTTGGGAGATTCTTGTTTCTACTACTTTCTGGAAACACATGATAATGATTCAAAGTAGGTCTATAAAGAGTTTGAATAACTTGTTAGTGACACATTTTGGCCTGGATTGTTGTTTTGACATAGACTTTTGATTACCCTTTCAATTTTCTCAACAATAATGCCTGCTGAAGTGATTTACTTCCTCTCAATACAAATTTGGGAGGTTATAAGCATACAAAAAATCTATCCATTTTTCTAGACTTCTCAATTTCCTGTGATAATTTTTAAGTAGCTCCTGATGGATCTTTGAATTTTTGCAGTCTGTTGCTATATCTCACCTTTCATTTCTTATACAGTTTCAGATTCTTTTTCTTTCTTTGTTAGTCTTTCTAGAGATTTATAAATGTTGTTTTCTTGTTCTTCAAAGAATCAGATCTTAGTTTTGTTGATATAATGTATCATTTAAAAAGTTTCCAATTCATCGATTAATGTGCTAAACTGTATTATTTCCTTTGCTTTGCCTTCTTCAAATTCCTTTGGTCTCACTTCTCTTAGCCACTTAATCCAGGAAGTTAGTTTATTTAAGTCTCTCCTCTCTTCTTAATGAATGCTTCCACTGCTATGAACTTTCTCCTAAGAGTAGCTTTTGCTCTGTCTCTTATGTTCTGGATTTCATATGCTCATTCTTATGCGATTTCAGAAATCTCTGGATTTCTTTCTAATTAGGTCTATAATCCATTGATTCTTTAGTAGATTACTAAAAATAGTAGTGATCGTTTAAATTCCAAGCATTTAAAGCTTTTTCTTATTTTATTTGTGTTTAACTGACACAATACATCAGAGTCTGAGAGGGTGATTGATAAAATGTCTATTTTATTGATTTTATGTAGACTAGCAATTTTATATTTGCTAGTCAGCATGGACTCTTTCTTAAAACAGATACAAAATGATATTTCCCATATACACTTCTTCATCAAGACTCTGAATGAACAGTTTGAGGCTCTTTGTATTCTTGGGGCAAGCAGATGCCATTAGGCCACACTGGCACGTGACAGGAGCAAAGGGAAACATTACTGGCAACTGCTAGAGCAAATCAACAAATAAAAGGATGCCAAATGTCAAGTGATCAAGTGACACTGGAGAAAAAATTGTAATAGACATTGTGGGGATGAAGAACCCTATATATATTGACTAAACTTATCTTCCATATCCTCCTGCAAAGCCAGTTTCATTGTTGGGTTTTTTGTAAAGTTGTTCTCTCTGGAGGTGAGAAAGTAGTGTTGAAATCTCAAATCTTTGACCACTACTTTGTTGCTGTCCAGGACTGGTGTGTGTGTGTGTGGGGTGGGGTGGGGGGGAGGAGGTGCCGAACTGGCGCTGGTTGTAGCCTTTTGAGTCATGAAAGAAACCACGAACCAAGGGAAGCTGGCCAAAATGCAAGTACAAGTGCACATTCCTGTGCAAGGAACTGCTCTCAGAAAGAAGATGGTTCATAGAAAGCTTCAGCAGCTAAGAAACCCACCTCGAAAGTTCAGGCACCCCTGATAACACTGTAGCCATTGCTTGCTATGTTTCCCGAGACATTGCAGCTGACAGCAATGCTGGCCAGCATCCTAAACCAGCTTGGGGCAGACAGTGTGACTAGGTTAAGGAGACAGGCTAAAGCTCTGCCCAAAACAATCAGTGGATGAAAAAGCAACACTTGCTTCTGGAGAGGACGATGATGAAGCTTCAGACCTTGTGGAGAATTTTGATGAGGCTTCCAAGAATGAAGCAAACAGAATTGAGTCAACTTCTGGAGAAGATCAAACTTGATGATTTTACTGGGGGCTGCTATTTTATATATGACTGCTTTAGAATTTTGTTCAATGGGCCGGAGCGATAACCCAGCAGGTAGGGTGTTTGCCTTGCATGTGTCCGGCCTGTGCCAGCCTGGGTTTGATCCCCGGCATCCCAGATGGTCCCCCAAGCACCGCCAGGAGTAATTCCTGAGTGCAGAGCCAGGAGTAGCCCCTGAGCATTTGTGGGTGTAACCCAAAAAGAAAAAAAAATTGTTTTTTGTTCAAGCATCTAATAATATCTAGATTTAATATATTTAAGGTCAAGTCCCTTGGACACTGAAGCTTTTTAAGTTTTGGCTTATAAACAAGTCACACTTTGCAGTTAATTAAACTGAGGAAGCCTGAAAATAATGTTTGAAACAAAGATTAAGTTTCTTTGCCTAGTGAAAAAAAAATTCAGGTCTATTAGCAGTAGTTTTAAATAGTTTGTTGTTTCATTATTAGGTACATGCATTTTTAGAAATGTGGCTTTTTCACAATGGGCATTATTACCCTTGATCATTAAGAAGTTACCTACCCTAACTGAATGTTGAAAGTAGGTATATACCTTATAACCTTTAAGTATCTCTATTGCAATCCGTAAGGGCCAAATACGAAATTTACTAACTAAAGGTTAAATAATAGAATGAAACACAGGAAATTTTAAAATAAAATAAAAGAAAGCAGCAGAGTATTGGCAACAAAAGATAAATCTGTAGGGAAGAAGAAAAGAATTTGTTATTATGGAGAACTGAGTAAAAATATGCGGAACATATATAGAGATGCTTCCCTTTGGAATTGCTGTGGCCAGGAGGTATTTCCATTCTATAGCTATGCTTCAAAACTGCTTTGCATATGAAAATCTAGTTAAGCTAATGATGTCCTTAATTTGGGCTTTTATTATCCTTTAATTCCTTGCTTAAAGGAAAATGATTACAAAGCTCATCTTTATGATTTAGGAAAATAATCTTTCACTTCTGAAGTGTTTCATTCCTCCACCCAAATACAGAAAAGAAAAGAATCAAAAACTTTAAAAATCTGTAAAACTTAGCAACAGAGGTAGTTAAACATGTGTGTTAGGATTTTTATGCACCATAGAAAAGTTTCCTATTTCATACATTACCACATCTATAGATATTAATTTAGTAAGTACCCTTTCTGGTGCTGGGATATCACTCAGCGCTATGATAGCACACTTGCGCTACTTGTGTGAAACCCCTGTTCAGTTTCTAGCACTACCCTAAACAAAATGGTAATTATAGATAAAAATAAATAAAATAAGGCAAACATGCATATTAGGGTTGGAATAAAGTGCTACAAAATTTCCTATCCAAATATCCATTTCTACAGATGCCTTCATAAAATTCTAATTGCAGCAATGTGTCTGGGAGCCTCCCTCCCATTGTATGAGGAAGAAACCTTATTACCGGCATATACCCATATCGGAACATCTGCTTTTATCCTATTATGGATCAATCAATATCCATCCATTAAAGGAGAACATGTACCCTTCACCAAGCAATGATTTTCAGATAAACTAAAAGCAAATATCAAGAGTGATCTAGAATAAAAAATAATTCCAAAAATTCTAATTTATTTAGAAATAAAACTAATAAACTTAACATTACCTGTTAAAAATAAGATGGGCAGTTGTAAATCTTTATAACATTGACATTATTGACATAATTATGGACAAATTATTTTAAGAAAGCAATAGCATATATATGTATATATATATGTGCATACACACAAATTGAATTATGTGTTTAAGGAAGGAGATAGGGGATTGTAGAATTCACCCTGAGAGTCAAGGAAGGCTTTAAGATTATTGTAGTGATGGATTTGAAATGAACGGGACTGGAAACTAGGTACATCAGGCAAAGTATCTTCATGACTTCAATAAGGCTAGAGGTCAGACAGAAAGTCCACTGTGACAATGAAGACTGGAAAGAGATGATGGCTATGGAGAATTCAGAGGAAATACTGCAGGATGTAGAGTTAGTTGTATTCACATAAAAAAAGTACTGAAGTTTTAAAGACATTGTAGTATTTTGGTTTCGACAGGTAGAATATAGTAATTCGGTGAAAATAGCTTAAGAAAATAAGCAAATATGGGGTTCTAATTTATTTTATTTGATCTAAGTGTGTTACTCTAAGTATGTTAGTATGTTACATGGAATTGTGGGATTCCTAATATTAAAGATGTTCTTTATGGTTTAATCATATTTTTTCCATATACCTAATTTAAAAAGAAAGAACAGTACTTATAGGGAAAATGACTTCCATGGGTTTAGAAGATGTGATTAATCACTATCACTATCACTATCTTCCCGTTAATCATCTATTTGCTAGAGCGGGCACCAGTAATATCTCCATATGCCTATGTGATTAATAGGTAAATGATATTTGTATTTATGAGATTTGGGCAGTTGTCTGCTTCCTATCTTAATCAGTGAAGTTTATTACTTGAGTAAAGACTGTACCACAATCATCATTCTTTATTTAATATTCTGCATCACATATTTCTCTTAATAGATTTTGAATCTAAAAAGTAGCTTAGCATGATCTGCATGAAAAAAATCAGTTATTCAAGCTTTCAGACTTATCATACACCCATTTTCTAATATATTTTCTATGAAATATCACTTGAATATTAGAATGGGAAGGAATGGGAGTGAAGATAGATGGTGGGCAACTGCACCACCTCCGCTTCGCTGATGACATCGTTCTGATAACACCAAACATTAGCCAAGCGGCACAAATGCTGGCTGACTTCGACCGAGAATGTGGAAAGATAGGTCTACAGCTGAATCTAAAGAAAACAATGTTCATGAAGAATGAACTAGTTCCTGAGGCCCCATTCACTCTCAATGGAACAGACATCTCTGAATGCAGCAGTTATGTGTACCTAGGTCGAGAAATCAACATGATGAATGACATAAAACCTGAGCTGTGCAGGAGGAAGAGAGTGGCATGGAATGCCTTCAAAGGCATCGAAGAAATAGCTAAAAGGACAAAAGAACCTCCGGCTCCGGGCACATCTCTTTGACTCCACCGTTTTCCCTGCATTAACATATGCCTCAGAGACCTGGGCCCTACGAAAGCTGGATGAGAATGCTATTCGGGTCTCCCAGAGAGGAATAGAAAGAGCTATGCTTGGAATATCACGCTCACTCAAGTGAGAGAAGGGATCCGGAGTTCTGACCTCAATCGCTATTCCAGAATCAGGGACACTGTCTCGTTTGCCAAGGCATCAAAAATCAGATGGGCTGGACATGTAATGCGATTTGGAGACAACCACTGGACTAGAGCCATTACCGACTGGATCGCACGGGATGTCAAAAGATCACGTGGCCATCTACAAGATGGTCAGACTTCCTTGTAAAGACACTGAAGGAACATTTTGAGGCTCTTCGTATTCCTGAATCAACCAGATGCCATTGGGCTACATTGGCACGTGATAGGGTCCAATGGAAATGTTACTGGCGCCCGCTAGAATAACAGTATTCAAGTGATCAAGTGATCACTTGAACACGTGATCACTTGGTATCCCGTTATTAATCAATTTGCTTGAACGGGCACCGGTATGTGTCAATTTGACACTATCACACATGCCAGTGTAGCCTATGAAGTATTTATCTATCTACCTATCTATCTATCTATCTATCTATCTATCTATCTATCTATCTATCTATCTATCTATCTCTATCTGTCTGTCTGTCTGTCTGTCTGTCTGTCTGTCTGTCTGTCTGTCTGTCTATCTGTCTTCTTTCTTTCTTTTTATCTGTCTTTCTTTCTTTCTTTCTTTCTTTCTTTCTTTCTTTCTTTCTTTCTTTCTTTCTTTCTTTTCTTTCTTTCTCTCTTTCTTTCTTTCTTTCTTTCTTTCTTTCTTTCTTTCTTTCTTTCTTTCTTTCTTTCTTTCTTTCTTTCTTTCTTTCTTTCTTTCTTTCTTTCTTTCTTTCTTTCTTTCTTTCTTTCTTTCTTTCTTTCTTTCTTTCTTTCTTTCTGTCTCTCTGTCTGTCTGTCTGCCAGACTAATCTATCTGTGTCTTACCCTCTCCCCAGAATATCACTTGACCACTTGACATACGGTATTCATTGATTTGCTTGAGTGGGCGCCAATAACACTAACATTTGACCCTATCATGTACCAGTGTAGCCCAATGGCATCCTAGTTGATTCAGGAATACAAAAAGCCTCACACCGTTTGTTCAGGTTCTTGACGAACAAGTCTGATCATCTTGTAGGTAGGCGGCCATGGGATCTTTTGACATCCAGTGGGATCCTGTTGGGGGAACACCGCCAGGGTCCCGACAGTGTCAGGACAGAGGTTGTCTTCTACCTCCAAGGACGCCGGGAGAACAGATGAAAACTCACGAGTCTGGTGCAGTTCCAAAAATGGCTTTTAATAGTACAAAAGCTCTTCCACAGCACTCCAATATAATGAGCAAACTTTAGCTCTGGTCCGAACTTAGACCATACAAAAGAGCCTAAGTCTCCAACCAAAGAGAGAGGATCTCACCCGAGCTGAGTCCTACCCAGAAGAAGGAGCAAAGGCCAAAGAGCAAAAGGCCAAAAGCCAAAAGCTGAAGGCTGAGGAACCAAAAGGCAAAAGGTGAAGGGGCCTCAAGTCAGCCCCTTATATACACCAAAGTAATCCAATAGGGAGGTTGTCATGCCAACAAAGAACCCTAAACAGAGTGTAGTGCCACACCCTATTGCAGGTATAAACAAAGGTTACACCCAAGGACTAATCCCGAGATTATCTCTTATGTAAAACACTAGAGAGAGAGGGGCTGATATAAAGTAATACATCTTAACTTCATGAGCTTCATGTAATCTAGATGGTACCCACAAGGTCCTTATTATTATCTGCACCAGGGTGATTCTGAGTATCTTGTTCTCATGTACTGAAAGGGTCATACTCGCCTGCTTAGAGCAAACTAGTATGATCTTTCCTATAGTCTTCCTTTAGTCTCAGCGTAGCCAGGGTGGTAGTCTCCTGGTAAATTCTAACTGTCCCACGTTGGGTGCAGTGGGTATAAAGAGGAGCTGTGCCCAATCTAGAAAACATAGAAGCCTTAGTAGATGTATAAGTCAGAAGTTATTCAATCAAGGTGACTTCTGTAACTGCCACACCCTCTAGCAGTGTTTACATAGAACAGAGATCTCATTAGAATGAACCTTGGCTTAAATAAGATTAAGCTGGGAGTGAGCAAAACAACAAAACTCCCAGAATAGCTAAACCTGTCCTCCAACAGGATCCAGTCGGTAATGGCTCTAGTCCAGCTGTCTCCAAATCGCATAACATGTCCAGCCCATCTGATTTTCGATGCCTTGGCAAACAAGACAGCGCCCCCTGACTCTGGAGTGGTGACAGAGGTCGGAACTCCTGATTCCTTCTCTGACTTGAGTCAGGTGTGATATTCCAATCATAGCTCTTTCGATTCCTCTTTGGGAGACACGAATAGCATCTCATCCTGCTTTTGTAGGACCCAGATCTCTGAGGCCAGAATATATCTTTTTAATATATTAAAAGATAGAATATATTAAAAGAAATATATTCTATTAGAAGATAGAATATATTCAAAGAAAGATGGAATATATCCCTCGGAATATCTTTTTAAAACATTTAATTTCATTTTTTAAATGTTTTTAAATGTTTTTAATTTCATTTCATTTTTTAAAATGTTTAAATGTTTTTTAAACATTTAATTAAATGTTTTAAACAATTAATTAAATGTTTTAATAGATTTAGTTAAATGCTTTTAAAATATTTAATTTCATTTTTTTGCACATTTGACAATAATCAGGAATTACTGCCGACTGTGCACTTAGTAATCACTTCTGGAGTGCTCAAGGGACCATAACAAATGCTGGCAATCAAACCTGGATTGGCTGCTTGCAAGGCAAACACTTTACCTACTGTATTAGCCAGAGGTAAAAAGGACAAATATAGAATGGCTGCATTAATTTGTGGTATATAAAAAATAGTATGTTATAATATCCAAGGTCAGACAAAACATGGATCAGTAGATCTTGTCAGTGGGTGGAGTCTAATGCAAGTATGTGGGCTTCAGAGGTTAGGTAAGACAGAGAAGGGGGATGGGGCCTGGGCAATAGTCCAGTGGTAGGACATTTGCCTTGCATGCAGCCGACCCGGTTTGATCCCGGCATCCCATATGGTCCCCACACAGTGCCAGGAGTAATTCATGAGCACCTATCCAGGAGTAACCCTTGAGCATTACTGCTGGGTGTGACCCACAAAGCAAAAAAAAAAAAAAAAAACAGAGAAGGGAACAGTGTGCTCTTAATCGCTGGAAATTATAACACCAGCTTAGAACTGAGCATTGAATGTAGGCAAATTTATATACGTGATAACCTATAAATGTATGTATTGTAAGCCATAATGTGCAAGAGAGAGAGAGAACAGACAGACAGACAAACAGAGACAGAGAGACAGATAAACAGATAGAGAGAGACAGAGAGAGAGACAGAGAGAGAGAGGCAAAGTGGCGATAGAGGCAGGCTGGAGGAGGGGAGAAAATCAGCGGACATTAGTGGTGGGAAATGGGCACTGGTGGAGGGATGGGTGCTGGAAAACTGTATGATAGAAATCCAAATATGAGTATCCTTTTAATTGTATATCTCAGGTGGTATAGTAAAATAACTAAATAAATTTAGGAAAAATAGAATCAAAATCCTTCATTTAAATGCTGTTTCTGTTGTATGTTTTTGGGTCTCCAGGAAACATTCCCAGGACTTGTATTGTTGGGTCAAATGGGAGCCCAAAATCCTGTTTTTGGACGAATGTCCATATTGTTTTCCGAAATGGCTGGACTAGTCCGCATTCCCATCAACTATGGATGAGAGTTCTTTTCTCCCTGCATCTGCTCCGGCACTGTTTGTTCTTGCTCTTTGTATGTGTGCCAGTCTCTGTGGTGTCAGGTGATAATTCATTATTGTATTGATTTGCATCTCCCTGATGAGTAATGATGAACTCTTTACATATGACTTTTGGCCATTCAAATTTCCTCTTTGAGAAAATTTCTGTTCATTCTTTTCTCCGAATTTCTTATGGGGTTGAATGATTTTTTTTTTCTTTAAAAGTTCTACCAGGACCTGTATGTCTTGATATTAACCACTTATTAGATGAATATTGGGTAAATATCCTTTCCATACTGTGGGCTGCCTTTGTATCTTGGTCACCATTTCTTTGAGGTGCAGTGGCTTTTCAGGTTTATATAATCCCATAGACTCACAGATATTTAAACAAAATCTATCATAATATTAATATTAGAATAATACACTTTCTTTGTACTTTTTTCATCTATGCTAGTAAGTTTTTAGCTGCAAAATTATGAACTACGCATATCTAGGAAAATTATTTGATTTCTTAGGTGTTCATTTCTCATGCAAAATGACATGTAAGTATTTCTTATTTCAAATAAAATTTGTGTGTGATGAGGTTATTAGCAAGTAAATTACATTGGAAGTACTTAATACATATGTCATAACTGATAAATATATATTAACCCTCAAATTTTTATTTTTGATTGAATTTCTACTTCTATATTATTGATAATTTTGCAAAAATATATCAGTATATCAGGTCGCTCAGATTAATTTTAATCATATTGTTAATTGTTCTTGACATATTCATCTATAGTTTTACTTTAAACCCCTTTCTCTGAGATTCCATGATTAGATGATTATTTTATTAGTTAGAACTTAGATGACTGACTTGTATTTCCTAAGTACAAATCACCTCAATTTATAATTTTAATAGGTTAAGGATTTCCTTGCCCTTCTTTTTGTTGAGTTTCCACCTTTTCCAATTTCTGTGAAATTCCTAATAATGAACTGTATGTCGGACAAGTTCATCTTCCTTAAGTAATTTCTATCTCTGCTTGTTACTTCCAAGTTCAGTCAAGCATTCTTACCTGCTGTTTCCTAACTGTTCATGAACAAAGAATTAATTGGAATTTGAATGGTAAGTGCCTGAGACCATAATATCCACTCTAATTTTCTCCATCAAATTTGTAACCTTGCTGTCTAGAGTAAGTGATGACCTATAATTAGACAATGGGATTAATAAAAGTCATGCTCTGTGTCTGTATCAGTTCTGATGTTTTGGAAAAGTTAAAAAGTTAAGCTTTACCTGAAATTAATACAAATGATGCCTAATGTTAAAATGAGATTAACTGACACAACAAACTGTAACTGTTTCTCATTTTGCGGCATTTTCAGAATTATTGTTACCTTTAAGGACACAGGCAATTTTGATTTCTCAGCAATTACCAATTATCACTTAAATTACTCAAACACTTGGATTCCATCCCAGTCCTGAATTACAGTTTTCTCTTATCTTCTTTCAAAAGCTAGGAGCCCTCTAGACTATGTTTTTGACAGTGGGACACCTCAGCTAGTTCAAATTTTATTTGGAAAATCCCCACCAGCTGCATTGCCTGATGCTGGGTTAATCGCCTTAATTAGCGATCTTACAATAGCCTTCTTAGTCAGTGCTTTTGAGCAGACCTTAAATTCACTTGTGGTTTCCTTCTAACTATATATTGACCTTTTAAAATATCTGCTCAGTCTTTTTGTAGTGTCTTTATGTCTAAAATGAAAGATGTAGTAGCAAGAGAAATAATAAGAATCACGTTCTTACTACCTACACCAACACCCCCAGAAAAAAAACTGTGACCCTAAACTTTTAATCAAGACAGGTTATTTTGACTTTCTAAATTACTAACTGCTAAATCTTATATTCTCTTTTCCCAAGGCTCTCTTCTCCTTCTTTTCTAATGAATGCTTAATTAACATTGATGTATAGTCTTTTTGATGAAGTCTGCAGTTTTCAAATTTTGCAACCTCCTGTAAACCTCTATCTAAATAAAATCAACTTTTAGTTATATAATTTTAAAGCTTATAGAAATTGTAGGAAGCATAAAATAAGTTAATGTTTTGTTTAGTTTTGTTTATATAATTTCATTCAGACAAAGAGATCTTGATTTCCAGGTAAAACACTTCATTCTCTGTAGCTCTCAAACATCTCTATCATTTCCTATTATTCACATAGAAAATTATATAGATTCCAACACACTTGAGTTTCCTAAGCATCATCCTTGTTCTGGCTGATGTTTCTTGTAATATGTGTTCATTAATATGTTTAAGTTTCCTAAATGCTTAATGCTTTAACAGCATTTCACTTGTATCACTTGTATCACTTGTCTTCCCGTTGTTCATCGATTTGTTCAAGTGGGAGCCAGTAATATCTCCTTTCTTTGGGAATGAGTTCCATTATTGTTACTTTTTTTGGCATATCGAATACACCATGGATAGCTTGCCAGACTGGCAACAGTATTCCAGAGACTATAAATAATGCTGATATTCAAATATGTACATTTTCATTTGGACACAGTATTCTGAATGTTTTAGGTAATTCTAAAGTTCAATATAAGTGAAAATATAAGCATTTGTGTAAAAAACATATATATATACACAATTATGACCCTGTTGATTACTAATGGAGCACTGGGGAGATAAGAGAGAGGATATGGATGGAAGAGAGAGGGAAAGAAAGAGGAGGGGGGGTATAAGCACTATTATGTGTAAATGTTTCCTGTGAGATGGCCTGGATAGAACTGTCACTTTTTTATTGCTTATTTTGTTGGTTTCTAGATATTGTACAACCGTTAATTAGTATCATCTCATCAATCATCTCTTCCTTTATTTCCCTTTCTATGTCCCAGTAATCCTTAAAGAAACTAGTTTGATCTGGATAATGTTTATATTTTGAGTGTTCAGAGAAACTGAATGTTTGCAGGGGTGTAGAGAAGGTAAAGCGGGGGCTATCTTTCTGGATAAGATGTTATGGAAGAGACATCATGATATGCTTTGGGGGAAAAGTCATACAACATTATTTATGTATTCTGAAGAGTAAAAAATGTGTACTAATTTGAGATCCATGACTGTTAATGTGTCAACAATATATGCTGCATATAAATAAGTTAAATTGTTTTACGCTAAGTAGTCATAAATAATATTCAGAACTGATAACATGTTTATTTAAATGTATATATGATCTCTTAAACATTAAAAATTAAATAATATTTCCATTCATGTATATTCTCTTAAATTAGCTTGTCATTCCAAACATTTAAGAGACAACTTACTTATTGGTACATGGAAAAAATGAAGCAAAGACTTAAAGAGCAATATCATATACTTTGCATACATTTTTCACACATTTTTCGTAGCATGTCAGACTGATCCACTGTGAATTTCAGATTAAATTTCAGAATCTCAAGATCTTGTATTAGAACTGATATGGCCCCCTGTTATAATATACACAAGTTTTTATTACTCTAAATCAATGATATTCACACTTAAGAATGTAAGTAACACTGTTAATTTTATCTATTCAGTGAACTGAGTGGATATCAGCAGGCGGCGTTTTGCCTCTGCATACCCTAATTGATCTCGCTCTTTCCTTAGCGTGCCAAACTATTAGATGTAATTGTTTTAGGGTTGCTCTGGTTCAGTCATTGACAAAGTGCTAGAGTAGTACTTGGGGAGAACCTTTAATTTAAGGACTTAAAAAGACTGAATTCATTCTATGGACTGAAGTTTCCATGTATCTCATTATAACATTAATTTAGGCATAGGAGAATGCAGTGGGCAATATATAATCTGAGATGGGTTTCTAATATTCTAATTTCTTCTCAGTGACATGGTTACAGTGCACTATATCCAGACTTACCTTGTCTTTTTATCATATCAGTTCTGTTCATTCTTTTCTCTTGTCATACTTTGCCTACATTGATGACTAGTTTCTGTCTAGATTCTTGTTATTAATTGCAGAGAAATTCAAGTCTGAAATTCAGCATTCTGGTAATGATTTAAAAGAATCTAGAGATATAGACAAATAAGGATGATGTGGTTCCTTCTCTGCTTGAATTTGTGGAATTGATACGCATTGGTTGTTTTAGAAGGTTTGCTGATGTTGTATATGCACAACTGCTTATCAGAATAAATGTGACTCAGCACTTTTTGAAATGCTTGTGATAGTCTTCTCCCAGTTTAGATTTGAGAGAGAGAGAGAGAGAGGATGGGAGGATGAGAGACTGAGAAGGTGTGTGTGTGAGAGAGAGAATAGAGAGATGTAATATCTCTCTATCTCACTTATTGCAGTTAGTACACAACTGAGTACAGTTTGAATAGTAGATCTCATGAATAGATGCACAGTGTGATGTCATAAGGAAAGAGTGACAAACATTTTTACATATAAATATTTTAATCTAAGTATGTTTTCTAAAATTTATATAATTTAAAAATGCATCTTATAATTGAAGACATATCACATACAATACAGTTTTATTTCTATCTGCAAATATTTTTTCAGTACAGTCATTTCGGAAACTCATAAAGTGAGAAGGCACTTCCTATTCTTTCTTGAGATCAAAAATTTAGGAAACTACCTTTGGGTAGATATGTGTGAACATCTTTAAAGATCCTAAAATACTTTCCTGTGCAATTTTATTTGTACCTGCAAAGATCTTGTGCTCACATTCTGGCTGTATGTACTGCATACCTACTCATATTTAGGACTCATTTTTATTAATTTTTGTTAATTCTCAGAATTGGTTACCAAATTTTTCTCCTGATGGCTTTTCCTTCCTATCAAATTGCTTACTGTCAGAACAGAAGTAAAGTTTTAAAGTTCATCCTATTTAGAGTTCACCCTAAACAGGATGATGAATATATGGAATATAAATATAAGGATATTGGATATAAGGATGATGAATATAAGGAATAAGGAATATGGATATAATGGATATAAGGATGATGAATATAAGGGCTAACCACCCTTATATACACCTATTCAGACCTGACTCAAAATAATAGGCATTAGTAGTTTCTTCTCTTTGAGTTTTTGGGTTAAATTTGTGGTGCTAAGAACTTATTCCTGCCTCTTTAGTTAGAGATCACTCCTGCTAGGACTCAAGGGCCATTTGTGGTATCACATATTGATGCCAGGTCAGCTGCTTTCAAAGCAAGTGCTTAATACATTGTAGCATTACTCCAGCTGAAAAATTTTGTTTAAATAAAAATTATATTCCTATATAATCTCATCCTGTAGAGATATCAAGTAATGAGTTTCCTGCAATTAGCTATATAGATTTAATTGAAAGTAGTTTGGCAAAAGTAACCTTGGTACATAAATGAAGCTATTCCATCATAGAAAATTTGTATTGGGGGGGGCTGGAGCAAAAGTCCAGCAGGTAGGTTGTTTACCTTGAATGTGATCAACTCGGTTCTATCCCTGAGCACTGCCAGGAGTAATTCCTAAAGTGAAGAGCCAGGAGTAACCCCCATCCTCAAAAAGCAAAGAAAAATGTCTGTATTGGCTAGTAGAAATGCCCATTCAGGAGTATACTCAAGGAACCCCAAATACAAGTAGGTGTTGCATTATAATCATACATTTATTTTATTTAGCATATCATGGAAGGTTTGGATTACTTTTCCTTTTGTATTTCTTGAACTCTGTGTCTTATTTTCATTTTTATTTCTTTTTTGTCTATATGGTTTTAGATTGCGGTTATTCCCAGAATTTGTTCATATTCTTTTACCATCAAGGATCAGTTTAATAAAACTATTTCTTGTTTGAAGACTCTTGACCAAAAAAATAGAATTAGGTATAAAATAGTGGGAGTAGATCTAATTCTGTGTGCTATTTAGATAGTGAGAGATTATAATCACTTGATCACTTGCATTCCGTTATTCATCGATTTGCTCGAGCGGGCGCCAGTAACATTTCCATTGGACCCTATCATGTGCCAATGTAGCCCAATGGCATCTGGTTGATTCAGGAATATGAAGAGCCTCAAACCGTTCCTTAAGTGTCTTTACAAGGAAGTCTGACCATCTTGTAGGTGGGCGGCCACGTGATCTTTTGATATCCCTAGGGATCCAGTCAGTAATGGCTCTAGTCCAGCGGTTGTCTCCAAATCGCATTACATGTCCAGCCCATCTGATAGTCGATGCCTTGGCAAACGAGACAGCATCCCTGATTCTGGAATAACGACGGAGGTCAGAACTCCGGATTCCTTCTCTCACTTGAGTGAGGCGTGATATTCCAAGCATAGCTCTTTCAATTCCTCTCTGGGAGACCCGAATAGCATTCTCATTCTGCTTTCGTAGGGCCCAGGTCTCTGAGGCGTATGTTAATGCAGGGAGAACGGTGGAATCAAAGAGATGTGCTCTGAGACGGAGGTTCTTTGTCCTTTTAGCTAATTCTTCCATGCCTTTGAAGGCATTCCATGCTGCTCTCTTCCTCCTGCGCAGCTCAGGTTTTAGGTTGTTCATCATGTTGATTTCTCGACCTAGGTACACATAACTGCTACATTCTGAGATGTTTGTTCCATTGAGAGTGAATGGGGCCTCTGGAACTAGTTCATTCTTCATGAACATAGTTTTCTTTAGATTCAGCTGTAGACCTACCTTTCCACATTCTCGGTCAAAGTCAGCCAGCATTTGTGCCGCTTGTCTAATGTTTGGTGTTATTAGAACAATGTCATCAGCGAAGCGGAGGTGGTGTAGTTGCCGACCATCTATCTTCACTCCCATTCCTTCCCATTCTAATTGTTGCATGATGTTCTCGAGGGTGGCGCTGAAGAGTTTTGGTGAAATGGTATCACCCTGTCGAACCCCTCTTTTCACATTAATGATCACTTCTTTGTAGAATGGTGAGATCCTGGTGGTGAATCCGTAATACAGCTCACGAACGATCTTGACGTATTGGGTTTGAACACCCTGTTTGGCTAGGGCTTCGATGACTGCTTCAGTCTCCACAGAATCAAAGGCTTTCTGTAAATCAATGAACTTGAGACAGAGCGGCATCTTGTACTCCCTACAAACCTCAATGAACTTGGTTACCGTGTGGATATGGTCGATTGTGCTGAATCCTTTCCGGAAGCCTGATTGCTCGCATGGTTGTCCTTCATCTAGTGTTCTGCTAATCCTGTTCAGGATGACTCGTGTAAACAGCTTGTAGATGACAGACAACAGGCAGATGGGGCGATAGTTGCCGATGTCGTGAATGTCTCCCTTCTTGAACAGTAGAACTGTCCTGCTGGTTTTCCATTGGGAGGGCACCTTGCATTCGGACAGGTAGCGTGTGAAGAGCCGAGCTAGTGTATTGATGAGTACCGATGGCAGATTCTTCAGGTGTTCGGGTCTGACTTTGTCTGGGCCTGGTGCTGTTCCCTTCTTTACTGACAAGATGGCATGTCGGATTTCAGAAGGGAGAACGTTGGGAATGACATATCCATCCTGTGGAATTTGGTATGTGGGCAGGTGGATGTGGCTATCAAAGAGATTTGAGTAGAAGTCCTGGATAATCTTCTCCATTGCCTTTCTGGAAGATGTGATAGATCCATCAGGCGTCGGAGGGCAGTCATCTTGGTCTTATAGTTGGCGAAGGACAGGCGGGCTGTGTGAATGCTTTTCCCGGCTTCTGCTGCATCTTCGAGTATTTCTGCTCTTCTGTCTTTGAGGTCTTCTTTTATTGCTTCTCTGCCCCGTTTAGCAAGCTTGGACGTTAGCATTTGGTCTCCTGAGGCTCGCGCCTTGCCACATTGGTGAATGAGCTCGAGAGTTTCTGAAGACAGGCATCCTTTTGTGTTTTTCTCTCTCTCAGCATTCTTCGCACAATCATGGAGGTGCTGAACCAGTCGGTTGTATTCTTCATCGATGTCGGTCAATGATGGTATCTTCCCATGTTGCTGCAATGGTGCCAAAGAGTTCCCAGTTGGTGGTTATTCTGGGAGTTCTCTTCTTAAACTTTGCAGCCTTTTCTCCCCGTTGCGGGAAGTAGAATTTTGCACGAAGGACATGGTGGTCTGATCCTGTTTGGAATTTGGGGACAACAGCTACATTGGTCAGACAAAACCGTCGATTGAAGATGATGTGGTCAATTTCATTGTGGAACTGTCCGCCAGGAGATTCCCATGTCCAACGTTTCACTTCAGCTTTCTGGAACTGTGAGTTCCCATGAATGGTCTTGGTGGACATGATGAACTCAGATAGTCTCTCACCCTGTTCGTTCCATTCTAGGCCATGGGTCCCGATGTGGAGTTCTTCAGCCGATCTTCTCGGTCCTATCTTGGCATTAAAATCACCGACTATGATCTTGTAGAAGGTGTGATCTTTTTATAGAACTCCTCCAATTCCATGTAGAATTTCTCAATTTCATCTTCTTTGTATGTGGATGTTGGTGCATAGACAATGAAGATAGAAATTGCTGGCAGTGGGCCACATCTCTTCAATTGTAATCATCCTATTCGGTTTGTAAGGCATTCAAATGAATCAATGTTTACAGCCATGTTCGTGTTGACAAGGACACCAACGCCACCGATGCCTCTTTCGTCGCATGTTCCAAGAAACAATTCTTCTCCGGTGTCAAATACAGCATGATGCAACTGATGCCTCCTCGTCTCAGTCAGACCAATGATGTCGCGACTTGATCTTTTTTGCTTGCAGCATCAGATCCTCAATATATGCTTCCAATGCCAGTGTACGTGCATTGAAAGTACAGACAGTCATTTTAGTCCTTCTTCGTTTCGGCAGACTAGGATGGCCATGAAATTTTGTCTGGCACTGCTTGTTTGCCTTTCTTGCTGCTGCCATATTAAGGGCTCTTTCGGGGTCAGGAAAATAAACATTTCTGTTACTGGATTTGGCATATCGAACACGCATCGGATAGCTTGCCAGGCTCTGCCATGCGGGCGCTATATTCTCATTAATTTGTGGGACTCTCTCAGAGGGGTGGGTTGAATTTGGAGGTAAATCGCAATGACCGCGCGTAATGGGGAAAGCTGGTTTCTGCTCTGCCGAAACCACTATAATAGTATTATAATAGTATTTCTTTTTTAATAGGAGATAAAATGCTAAAATACTAGAAGTTCTTCTCTTTGAACATAGTTATGATGTTTTAAGTCAAATAGAAGAATGAGATGAGAAAATGTTTTATAAAATAATACATAAATTATATCATGTCCATTCAGAGTTGTAGCTAGTAATGGCCAGCATTCACTATAATGTTTCTTCTCTGACATCTGTGACAGATGATATTCATATGCTCAGCAAATTCCTCTGGGCATACACAGATTTTGACAAAACACACATTTATCGTGAAGATAGACTCAGCAATAATTCATAGTCAAAACAATTATTAAACTGATGTCAGTATCTGCTGCTCCCTGTAGGGCCTTCAGAAAGGCTTTATGTTCAATATAAATAATTAATTTCAGACTAGTTGTATCTCCACCCCCTTTTTATCATTCATGAAGGCACATGAGATTCCAGTGAGTAAAGGTGACATAACCAAGTACACCTTTGAAGTCACAGAATTGTTTAATTCAAAGATTTTGAGAGTTTATGATGAATAGAGTGTGAGGTATGATCATATACCTCACAACTTATAAAGACAAATCGCCATTGACTTTAAGTTAGCTAGGGCTAGGGATTTAATCTTGGCACTTTCTCTACTTGAATTCTTCCCCTCTGGTTTTGTTGTTGTTGATATTGACATCGAGGATTGCACATTTGATTGTGGTACTCCTAGTTCTTCTAGGATTGGGGAACTCAGAGACCCATTGTTGACATCTCTAAAATTCAGTGAATCAAATAAGATCATTAAATAATAAGATACATAACACACATGCATATATAGTTTTATTAAATACATTGACAGGTATATCTTATTTATTTGATGTTTTATGTTCACACATGTTCTTTTTCATTAGCTATTCTTGGGACATATATGGAAAAGTATTCAGTAGGTCTGACTCTGTCATAAAAACAGTGATACTCTTGAACTTCAACTTGCATAACTTGGCTAAGCTCTGGTTCTTTTCCACTGTGTTTTGAATATGTCTAAACAATTCTTATCTCAGCATGTATGTTCTTCTGCAATAATACTCTTAAAGACTTTAAGGGAATTTATTGAGTACCAGAAATTATCAAAGTGTTATGTAAAAGATATTAGAAATTAACCGCTATGGATTTAAAATAATTATTCAATATGGTAATAATAAAAAGTAAGCAAATAAAGGAAAAAGATGTATTAAGTATACATTTATATATGTAGATGAAAGCTAATAATTAAAGCTCACAGAAATCATTCCTAGGGCCAGTTTTGACATTTTTTATAAATGGTTTAGATGAGGGCACTCACACTGAAATATCTTCTAAAAGCAGGCTCTGATAAATTATTGACCTGACTTGCTTGGCTGACAATTTCATCTTTCTTAAGGTAGAAGATGAATTGCTACTTTGGGCTTAATTCTAATCTCAAGGGTATACTATCTAGAGATGTGTAGTGAATTCCATAGAGTACCATATCTTGATTTGTCAAGACACAAAGTCTAGAGGACAAGATGTTGCTATGGGTTGAAGAGCAGTAAAGAAGACACACAGTCTTTTGTTGAATACAGGGTAAACCATGATGGAAAAGACTTTAAAGTTACCAAACATTAATAAGGCTTGACCATGGTCAAGAGTTTCATCAAAGTTATTGACTATGTCTTAACAGTAGAAGACAGTGTGACAGGAGGTGTTGGTAAATAATGTTTAACGACGGAATTAAGTCTTATGTAGATCCTCACAATTTCAATGGTCCAAAACCAACCTAAGTGATGCAAGAGGTTCTGAATATTAATGAGTTTCCTAGAAGGTGGCTCTGAGACCACTACTGGTGATGTTTAGCTACTGGATTTGTGCTAAGAAACAATGCTAAGAAGCAATAATGAGGTGATACTGGAACACAGCAGTACCACAGACCAAAAGGGACACCCTATGCTTATTTTATCCTGCAATGCCTGGGAAAATATGTTTGTGTAAATCAATAATCTCAAACCCAAATCAGGCATAGGCAAGTTTTGAATCCTAACGTCTGCAGTATCTCTCTAAAAAAACTTTACATAGTTTAAAATTTGTATGATTCCTTATCTTCAAAATATTATTAACATAAATGGAAATTAATTTTATCCTCTTAGAGAGGAATGTGGAAATTTATAGCCCAAACTTTATTTAAATGAATGAGAAAATATGAGACTCTAGTGATGGGACATAATTAGGAAGTTTTTAATACTTAGGTAGCTTTAAGAACAACAAAATCATGAATATTCAATTTTTAAATAATTATAGTATTAGAGTGAATTAGATATCCATAAAATTATGCAAAATAATTTCATTGAAATAAAATATATAAAACATAAAAAGACTACATAAAATGCTATGAACTTTAATTATATAAAATTGAAGTTATGTAAATATATGAAAAGAATATGAGACAAGGGACTTACAGAATTCTGTTTATATGTTTGATGATATTATGAATGAGAATTTTTGCATATGAATTTTAATTATATAACAAATGTACATTTATCAAGTAAAAGATTATTATTTTAAATATATAAGATATTAATCATCAAAGTAAAACACTCTGATTAAGATGTAGACACATATATTTTAATAGGGGCTGTTCAAGGGAGATGCTACGAACACTGTAACAACTCATGGGTATGTTGACTACAATGAAGGAACTATACGTAAAAAAAATACATGTAGACAAAAATTGGGAACTCGTCATGCAAAAACTTATTTATGATTTCAATCCACAGAATTGAATCATAAGAAGACAATACACACTCGATTTGATTATTTTTTAATTAAATAACACAATTAAATTAAATCACTGTGAGATACATAGTTATAGAGTTGCTCATGATTGGGTTTCAGTAATATAACATCCAACATCTGTCCATTAAACAACATACATTTCCCACTACAAATGTCCTGAGTTTCTCTCCTTCCATTCTTCTGTCCCCAATCTGCCACTAATACACTTTTCCTCTTGTCTTGTCTCGTTTGTCTCCTCTCCTCTCCTCTCCTCTCCTCTCCTCTCCCTCTCCTCTCCTCTCCTCTCCTCTCCTCTCCTCTCCTCTCCTCTCCTCTCCTCTCCTCTCCTCTCCCTCTCCTCTCCTCTCCCTCTCCTCTCCTCTCCTCTCTCCTCTCCTCTCCTCTCCTCTCCTCTCCTCTCCCTCTCCTCTCCTCTCCTCTCTCTCTCTCTCCTCTCCTCTCCCTCCTCTCCTCCTCCTCTCTCTCTCTTTCCCTCTCTCTCCTCTCCTCTCCTCTCCTCTCCTCTCCTCTCCTCTCCTCTCCTCTCCTCTCCTCTCTCCTCCCCTTTCCTCCCCTCCCTCCCTCCCCTCTCCTCCCCTCCCCTCCCCTGCCCTCCCCTCCCTCCTCTTCTCTCTTCTATTCTCTCTCCTTTTCTAATTCTCTCTATCTCTCTTTTCTTTTGGGGCATCATGGTTTTCAGCAAAGGTATTGTAAGTATTTTGCGTAATATCCCTTTACCAACTTTCAGCATTACATTCTAGATCAGTGTGATCATTTTCAAACGTATTGTCATAGTCGTCTCTCTCTATCCTAACTTCCCTCCCCTAGTATTTGGCTAGCTTCCAGCAGTTGGTCAGTACTCCTGACCCTTGCTTCTACCATCCTTATGTAATAGTGTCATGCTTTGTGTTTCATATCGCACTAATGAGTGCTGAATTCTATGTCTGTTCCTCTTACTCATTTCACTCAGCATCATACTCTCCATGTCCATTCATCTATAAGCAAATTTCATAAATTCATTTTTCCTTGTCCTGTGTAGTATTCCATTCTGTAGATTTATCATATTGTCTTTATCTAATCTTCTGTTCTTGAACTCCTGAGTTGTTTCCAGTTTCTGGCTGTTGTGTATAGTGCTGCACTGTATACAGAAGTGCAGATGATGTTTTGTCTGTATGCTTTGGGGCCCCTAGGACGTTTTCCCATAGGAAAGCTCAATTTCTAGTTGTTTTTGAAGAATGGCATTTTGTTTTCAAAAATACTGAACCATGAGGCATTCCCACTGAAAGTGAATGAGTATCACTTTATCCCAACACCCACACCAGTACAAGTTGTTCTTGTTATTTTGGATGTGTACCTGTCTGTGATGTGTGATGATAAATTCTATCAATAATAGAACAACAAATTTTTATGTTATCCTCTGAAATATAGTAGGTCTCTTTCCTACTTCTCAAACAAATACAGCAGGTACTCACATAAAATAATTCCTATAACTTCTGTATATTTCCACAGAGGGACAATGGACAGACCCTGTCACTTTGAACACTTTCAGACATTAGCAACCATATGATTTATTCATACAGACACACACAAACACACACAGCACTTCTTAACAAGTGAGGAAAAAGAAAGTGAAGAAGCATCTAAAACAGCATTGTCCACCAGCCTATACTTATCTAAATTCCAGCTATCAAAGAACTGTATCTGATCAACTATATATTATTTAGGTTTGACAAATATCTTTCAAAATTGATATGATCCTTGTGAGGGTTAAAACTCATTTACACACTGTGTAAATTGCTTTAATCAGATCATCAAATCATGAGCTCTTAGAACTGCTGGTTCAGCAAGTTTTATACTGCAAATACACACTTTTATCTTGAATGTGCCAGCATGATCAAAAGGGACAAAAAGTTTGGGAACAGATGGTGATTTAAAGTATAATTTGCACAATCAACCACTTAAGGAAATATAGACAAAGACAGCAATAGATATACATTTAGAGGGAAAATATACATATACAGGGAAGTATACTTATACAGGAAATGGAACCTTAGAAGAAAACAAAGATTTTTCTAGAATCCTCTGCATTCCATTTGGATGGGTAGGAAATAATAGTAATCTCTATAGATAAATATGCTTAAGATTTAAAGCAAAAGTCAGTGTTTTATATGTGCTGATTTCCTCTAGAGTTTTATCCTTCTTACTATTTTGGATTGTAAACTCCAGGGTTTGCCTTTTTTACTATAACTAACTGTGCATCCCCTGCGAACATCAAGGACAATGCCCTTGTACAAAGCCTTAGTTCATCTGCACTATATGTAGTTCTGATTGATAAACCTTAAAAGAGGAGAAATGTAACTAGATAAGGTCTATAGAAGAACAGATAAAATGGTAAGAGGGATAAAAAGGGGTGCTGCATGAGCAGAGATTAAAACAATTACTTTATTCCTGCTGACCTCTACAAAAATATGAAGGACACAGATGAGTAAACACAGACTTGATGGTCGGATTCTACAGTCATTGCCACAGGGAAGTCACAGATGTATATGGAGGTCAGGGAAAGAGGTGAGAAGGCAGTAGGTCTCTACATAGCAGGGGATGTACTAATATCTTGCTCTGTCAATATTATTCTAAGTACAGTTAAGTAGGTCTTGATAAGGCTGTAGTTGGAAGAGCCATGATAACTTATGAAAACAAGCCCTATGCTATTTATGAAAGCATCTTTGAATTGTATGTGAATATCTTACTTAAATTAGTGATTAAATTTATTGAATAAAATTAAAGTGATTGATCACCAGGCTCACTTGGGGGCATTTTGTACATACATATGGATACCATATCTTTATGGGATATTTAAACAAATAAATTTTCTGGAAGTAAAAGCACAGGTTTGTATTTTAAGAAGGCTCTCATACTATGTTGATAGCCATAAGGTTTAGGAATTCTGGTTCAGAGGCTGACCTCTCTGGCACAGAGGAAATCACTGATAAGCATATGGGGTCAATCAGAAATGCGGACTTAGATTCTTTCCCTGATGCTTTGCTGAGTATAACTTATTGATTACCCTCCCCTATATGAGATTACATCTGTTTCCTAGAATATCGTATATAAATTGGTGGATATGCTATAGCACTATTCCTAGGGAATGCATAGATATATTGAAATTATCTGCTTCATATTGCTGTGAGTAAATAACCTATATGCCACCCTCCCAAACTTCCAAACAGGTTTTGTGGATTGTCAAATTCACAAAAGGGTCCTGTATACAGGCCCTATGCAGAGTCCTATACAAAGCCCTGTATAGGAGGACTGGGTTTAAGATCTCTAGTTTACATGCATCAAAGTGTTTGTCTCTAAAAGGGAGACAAGACAAGTTTCTAGAAAGTTGTGGATGTAGACATGCCATCTTTGCTATAGCTCTTCCGTGTTTTCTTTTAGGGATAGAATAATGAACAAAGAAACATATGTTTCAGAGCTGTTGGGTTCCACTTAAAGGTTTCATGGTGTTTTCAGATCATTTGTCAATATTTTGGGTTTTCGGTTCCTGTTGAGGGCTGCCCCTTTAAAGATGAGTTTATTGATATTTCTGTGAAGTTGAAACTAAAAAGGAAAAACAAATCAGTGGGGATCTCAAAATGTGTGTGAACACCTATTGGGCTGGTGTGCATTGAAGCAGCTGGCAAGCAAACAGCAGATTCCCCACCAAGTTGCAGTAAAGCTCTAGGGAATTAGGAAACATGAAAGCCAGGAAATAAAAGGGAACCAGTAGTTTTCCCTTCCTCCAAGATGTAAGGCAAATGCAGGTGGTGGGGAAAGAAAAAGAAAGCAGAAAGCCAAGCGTATTTCGGTTGACACCGGAGGAATGAGGTGATTGTGATGGGAAGGTGGGAGGAGAGCTGAAGGTCACTTTGCTTTAGTGCCCAGCTGGCGCTGGATTTCAGTTGGGTCTCAGGAACACGCAGGTGTTTGCAAATCATGTTTCCTTGAGGGGAAACACAGATTTGCAGTGAGCGATCTGCCTTGAGGAGTGAGCAGGGAGTGTGGCAGAATGAATCCTTTTTCTGAGTCTCCCCAGATGCTGCTCCAAAGCATAGTAAGTCTGTTTGCGCCGCCACCTCCTCTCTCTAGCTTCTTCTCTGGAGTTTTTCAGGGTTTGTGTTGTGAAATCGCTCAGGTTCGTAGCTGGGTGTTAAGGAATATTTGTGTCTTAGATAATAGGGAAGAATATTCTGGTGACATTAATTCATCAAAGCACCCAAAAGTTAAGTATTCTTTTTTTTTTCATAATTCTCTAGGCACTTAAGGCCAGAGCGACAGCACAGTGGGGAGGGCGTTTGCCTTGCAAGCGCTGATCCAGGTTGGTTCCCGGCCTCCCAGCGTGTCACCCAGAGTAATTCCTGAGTGCAAAGCCAAGAGTAACACTTGAGCATCACCGTGTGACCCCAAAAATAAATTATCTAGACACTAGTATTTGGTGTGCGTAGCTCCCTCTCCAAAGAGTCTTATGCGGAGACTCTCTGAGGGCCTCAGCAGAAGTCTGGATATGGAAACGAAGCATGTATTTGTAAACAGTGTCTGATTTGGGGAGAACAGCGTAACATGAGAGAAGAATGTAAAGAGCACAGCGGTCCTTCAAGGGCCTAGAGTTCTTCGAAGAAAGTAAAGGGTACATGATCTTATTGTTCTAACGATTCTAGACTTTCATTAGTTATTTTAATATTTTATAATTAAAAGGGATGCAAAGATATATTCTAAAATGATAAATAGAAATAGGAAGGAAAAAATGATCCCTTTATCCAATCCTTAGGCTTTAGAATATAGAGACAGATATATATTCTTATATGCACAGATAAATGTATGTGAACATACTTGCGTATGTATTATGTTGTGATTCATATAAGTGTCTGTTTTTAAATAAGTATCTGTTAAATATATTACATGTACTATTATAATACTTATTTAGTAATATAACCTTACATACAATACAATGTAATATACAATGTAACACAACTTGATTTCTAATATGAGTTTTAGTATTAGATTTGCCATCTACATAGAAAATGATTATTCTTACCTAACAATTTTATATAGACAACAAATGTAAAGTATACTGTTAAGGAGACTACACTGTGGAGTCAGGCTCCCTGCTCAGGTGTCCTGGTTCTGTGTCCTTACATAAGTTACTAATGTTTCTGTTTTTAAAAGTTTTATCAACAAAACCAGGACAAATCAAATCTACCTTACAAAGTTTGTTGTAATAAGTGAGTCAATGAATGCAGAACATAACCTGACTTCTAGAAGCTATATAAGTGTTACAAATAAATTCATTCTATTCTTTAACTATTATCATAAATTCTAACATATGATGCACCATATTTTATTTAGCAATATTACCCCCTGATTGACATATTGACTTAATTCTGATTTTGCATTATTACAAACCTACAATAAATATTTGATGAGTTTAAAGTACATGTTCTTAGAACATGTGTTACCGCTGATATGACAAATGCTATGACTCTAACAAATGCTTTTGAAATCATATCAGTGCTAAAAATGTAATGTAACGTGTTTCCTATTTACACACATAGGTCACTTTTCACATCTCCAAAGTGACTTGAGAGAAGTTGTATTCTAAAGATTTAATGAGGTTATGTCCCTTTTGACTGGCAAGAGAGTCTCATTTTTGCACTGATATTTCTTGTGAATTGTTGATAATTAATCAAGAGTCATAGTGACAAAATGTCATAGAGGTATCACCTCAGCCCTTCAATCCACAGCTTTATTTTAAATGAAAGATTTCTCCTTGTCTGCTACCCTGACATTGCTAGCCTACCTCTTATTAACCTTGAAGTCACACAAAACAGTCTCTTCTGCGATTTCATCAGCAGAGATGCTATCACACTTTAAAAAAAAAAGAAGGGAAAATACTCTATCACCCCCACACAGAGGCAGGTCATAGGCTTGTTTTTCACCAGTAAGGCTGCTTCTTCCTTCATCTGTCACACGTAAGTCTCCACAGGTACTCAGGATTGTCCTGTTTGAGTTGAACTTTTTTTTTCCAGGAATTTTCCTTTCTTCTAATAAAGCCTATTTTGATGAAGTATGGAAATAATATTTTAAGGTATTTCTATCCATACAGGATCTAACCAGGCTCAGCCATAGGCAAAGCAAGCACCTTGAACACCTGTACTATCTCTCTATCAAGAAGTATCTCGATAGGGATTGGACATGAATGCACATACACAGAACCAAATCTAATCCGTGCTCGTGAGCATATGGATCTTGTCTTTTTCATAGAAAGATGACTTGTATTAAGGAAAATTATAGAAATAAGTAATTTTATTTATTTTTGAAAGGGTTTTCTCTTTTTATCAATCCTATTAATTTCTTTAGCTGCTAAGATATCTCTCATTTACATGGCTTTCTGTTCACTTCAATGTCTAGCAGATACCAAACTTTTGCTTTTAGGTGGAGGATGAAAACTGTACTTGTCTTTTCAACTTTTATGAAGAGTGCCTTTCTGAAATGCTCTAAAGATAGCTCTGGTCTTTCTGGATGCTAGAAAAATTTTAGTACTGACTTGTTTAAGGGAATTTATTTAGTCCCACTGGACATACAGTTTATTCCTTCCTTTTGTATCCTTAATTACTACTGGCAGCTTATCTACTTAATCTCTGACTTTTTATCTCCTGCCTTCTTAAAATCAGGATGATCCTATATTTTATGTGCATAGATATCAATATTCTCAGTTACCCAGAACATAATTATATTTTTTTTCCAATTTGCGCAACCTCTGAAATCTCCTAAATGACTCTCAGTTAGGACACTTCTCAGTCATCAATTTTAAATTCTAATTTTACAAAACTTGAAAATTTACATATGACATTGAAAAGTTTTCGATACCTACCAAAACAAAACTTTCTAGAATCAGTAAACAGATCTCAGTTTTTCTTTCAGAAAAGGGGAAACTTCTTTATCTTTAATTATTCCACAACGGAGACTTTGGTTAAACTGTCAGTGCTCTTCTTTTACAAATAGTTACTTCCATTACTGAAAATAAACAATTCATTTTAGCTATGATTTTATAAATTATTTGAAGGATGCAGGAAAGCTCTTACTATTATTTGTATGAGACAACTCTTAGTATCTCAGTACAAAAAAAATCTATAAGTCATACCAAATAGGATGTTCGTACTTTGGGATAGTGTGAGAAACCTCTATTTATCTTTTTCAAGTGTTATTAGTTTAGGATGACTGAATTCCACCCTTTAGCTACTAATGTTTGCAATACAAAAAATGAAGCAGGAACATTATCATGTTTCATTTGCCTCTTTTTATGTTTCAAAGAGTTATACATTGCGGTGCAGTATTTTCTATTATTTTGCAGATGTTGTGTACCTAAGTGGATTTTTAAGCCAACTTAATCCTTTTGCAAAGCCAAAAAGGAATCCTTAAGATATCATTTTAATATGAACAGTACTATTTTCAAAGGGATTTAAAATTTTATATATTACTATAAAATCTTTTTTTGTGTGTAGTAGAAGTAACCACCCTACTTGCAGTACTATCTTCCTAGTCAATGTAATGTTTTCTTTATTATTAACTATCCTCAAGGTTTTTGATAAACACATTAGGCATGCATATTTGGTATCAGTGGGAAAATAGGACATTACCTACCAGCTTCCTATTTTGTTCATTATTATAATATTTTGAAAACTAAACAATATTATCACAATCAAACATTTGCACAATGAGGCATTTACCTAACTGATTTGAAAAATGTTGTCCATGCAAAAATCTTCATGTGGATATTTATAGAAGCTTTGCTCATAATCTTTAATAACTGGATAAGCTCAAAATGTCATTCAATAAATGGAAGAATAAGCAAACTGTTGTATATACAAACTTTCTACTTATAAAAAGAATTAGAGATATGATTTCAAAAGCTATGGGGATTTCTTAAATATCTATTGTTATGTGAGCAATGCTAGTCTCAAAGGCTACACACTGTATTAAGCCATTTATGTAACATCTGAACAGGTAAAGCTTAAAAAGATGATAAGAGATTAGTGATATCCCAGACTTTGCTGGAGGTGGAAGATTGAGTAGGTGAAATACAGGATACTCCATAAGGAAATAATTCAAAAACATATAAACTGTTTGATTCATGGCCCTATAAAGTTATTAAGACTCATAGAACAGTGTCATTTGTATTTTTAATGTTAATTATAAGTTAAAATTATTTTTTTCAAAAAATGTATAATGGATGGAGAAACAGTACAGCAAGTAGCTCGCTTACCTTGCACTGAGACAACCTGGGTTTAATTTCTGGCAATTTTAATTCAATCCCAATTGTTCCTAAGCAACTACAGGAGTAATTGCTGAGTGCAGGTCAGGAATCACTGCCTATGTTTCACTGCCTATGACCAAAACAAAACAAAACATATGTATAATTTACCTTTGTTTGCAAAGTATACTATTCAAAAATAGAATATAGTGATACTTATTACAACTTTATTAAAATAACTACTAAAGAAATGGGAAAAAAGGAGTTGACTAAAATTTTGAATATTAATGGACAATGCTAGTATTGTGTGTAACATATCTATAATAGCCTCTTAGTTAATTCATTATTTTGAATACTAATGGCTTAGCACTAAGAATATTATAGGTATGTTATATACAAACACATATGAATATATATATTTTCATTATATAGTATATATTATATAATATGTATATATTCATGATTTATATGTATCACTTGTTTTTCTCTAGTGGGCACCAGTAACATCTCCATTCATTGGGAATGAGGTTCATTATTGTTACTGTTTTTGGCATATCGAATACATCACAGGTAGCTTGCCAGGCTCTGCATTAGTTCTGGGTTCGTCTCAGGGGACCCAGTCTTTTTCTATGTCAGATCATCAACCATCCAGGGCCCACAGGTCAGAGTCCTTGGTGTAGACAAGTCTGTCTCCTGTCTCCCGCTGCTGGCGCAGCCAGGCACCACAGCCACACCTGCAACACCTCGAGGGGCAGGTAATTTATAAGTATAATATAGTTTTATCTACCATATAATATGTATAGAATATAATATAAATTATTAGACATAAGATATACATATTATATGTCTTATACTGTATATAATATATAGCACAGATTATGTAACTGTATATGCACTATTGATAAAATTGTTTCCCTTACTTAAAAAGGCTAATAATTATGGAACTACTATTTATAAATAACACATTGGGGTAATTAAAACTGGATTTAATATGGCATCAGCCATCATTTTCACTGTTGGGATGAGTGGTTGGAACTCTGAAACTAATAACTGAGTATAGAATGTTCCAGATAGTACTAAATTCCAGTTGGAGACATCATTATGACTCACTTTTTAGTTTAATATGAAGACATATATATATACAAAGTTAGTAGATTCGTGAATATTCACCAGTTATGGATGTATAAATACTATTGCTCTGGCATCTAAACATAATGGCACCCAGACAACTTCAACATACCCAAATCCAGGTCTTGGTTCTTAATATCTATATTTCCTACAGTAAATATAATGGGATCTTTTGCTAAATGAATAATTCTAGGCGGAGCAAGGAATAAGCCTAGAGTACATTGTATGTGGAAATATAAGAAATTCCTAAAAAGGAAAAACAAACCAAAAACAATAACACAACTCTAATATTTACATTTTTCTTTAAAGATAGAGCCATTGCTGGGACAATGGTCGTGCATAGCAGACACTCTGGTGGAGACAGGATTGCTGGAACTTTTTATGCATTATTATGTGTTCATAGTATTGTAAATCGCAGTCCTAAAATAGGATATTGAGTCAACAGAGATAAAGCTCTTTTTAAAATTTATACTATATTTTTAAAATATGTATATTAAAGAATATCAAAATAATGTTTAAATATTTAGCTACCCTGTAAAACAGAGAAAGGACCAGTTTGACAATAATATTTGGAAAGGGCAAAACTAAACTAGAACTGAGTGCTGAAAGTAGGTAAAGGGATATACATGATAACCTTTCATTATCTGCATTGCAAACCACAATGCAGAAAAGGAGAGAGGGAGAGAGAGAGGGAAAGAGAGAGAGAGAGAACACACTTTCTGTCATAGAGGCAGTTGGTGGGGCAGTTGGGAGGGAAACTGGGGACATTGGTGATTCAATAAAAAGGCTACAATAGAAGGCATTATGTATTTTAAGTACAATATCAAAGTGAATTTGGCCACTTTTTCCTTTACAGTGGTTTCATATTAAGAAAATAAAGAAAATATTAACGTGACCCTATTACAAACAGCTCGGAAGCAATGAGAGTTCATCTCACATTTCAAGTCAGGAGAAAAGTAACACTCACAGAGCCAGTTACTTCTCTTTCTCTACAACCAAAAATAGATTCCCCTCCCCATTGATTTCCATGCTGTCTTCTTTATTATTCTACTCCTTTTTATCAATTTGGGCTATTCCCATAAAATGCTAAATTGGAAGTCTGAAGATGGTGTCTTGTTTATTCAAAGGACCAGGAGATCTGTGAGGTTCCTACTGCTAAATGTTCCTTCCCAGGGTGCATCAGCCCTATGCTATAGAAGCTGCTAAGGAGGAGTGTAAGTCTCACACACATCTTCTTCCCTCTTGCTCTTTCAGAGACTGCCAATGAGAAAATCAATTAGAACTTTCTGGTGGTTGTTGGCTACCTTTTAAAAATAAAATCTATCTCAAAATCCATCTAAGAGTATGTCTTACTCTCAACTTCCTCATAAACTACAAGGACATTTGGTGGCGTTGCTGATAATTACTCAGATTATCCATGGATAATAATCCTGTACAATCACCAATACTTGCTTACAGTCTTTTTGTGAACATTCTCAGAAGGCAGGAGAGGATAGACTCTAATAAGGATGGAGGCAGTTGTAAGAAAAGAAATCTCTTCTGGGAATGAAATAGTTTCCATCGGTGACTCAAAGACTTGAACAGATAAGATGACTACCAGGGACTGTGATGTGTTTTCATAACCTTTCATAACCATTGTCAGGAAATGGCTTTTTTTACCTACTATGTGATCTTCCACTATCTCTGTATCCATTCGATGATTGCTGTATTGACTGAGGGAAAGTAGCTGAGTTTTTCTTTGTACTTTTTTAAGCTTCTCCATTTCCATTTTCTGAATTCAGTAATATCAAAGTCTTATATAAAGCTTTAAACAAAATAAGAAACAGGTGTCCTTCACTGACCATCACATATTTTAACACAATGACCAGGGTTTTGTACCTTTGCATTTAAAGGAATAATGATCCAATGTAGACTAAACTATGAAGTGTGACTGTTCATGATAAACTTTTAAAAACTATTGTTTAAAATGCCATTCTTCACAAAAAAAATAAATCAGGATTTATTTTTCTGTGGATTTTTTCTCATCAATCAAACAACGTTTTATATAGCTATTTACTAAATGCTTGATTTCCATCATAAAGCAATAAGTGGTGCTTCTTCATTGAAAGTAACTATCAATATATGTCATTTAGGACCGCACTATCAATATATGTCATTTAGGATCGCTGATTTTTACTTTCCTTGGTCCAGTGTTATATCAGGTTTTATCATGGGTGATAACTTCACCCCTAATTCTTCTGATCATTTAAGATTTACCTTCAATGTTAGCAATGAGAAAATAAATTCTCAGAGGAATTCTCTATTTTTCCCCTGTTAAATTTCTGTTTATATTCAACTTTTACCTTTAGGAGCATTTCTAAATATTTCTCTTTTGTAATAGACAGTATTTTAAAAATAACAATATCAACATCTATGCCAGACCATCATACTATATTTCTGGAGTACTGGAAATTGTGTGCAATTATGTGTATAAATCATTTGCTCTTCTCTTCCTTTTTAAGAGCATCTGTGTTTCTCCATGATGGCTCATTTCTGTAGTTTATAATTTTCATTTTCAAGCATTCTATATCCTAGATTGTTCTCACTGGGCAACGGCAGCTGCATAGCCTCAATAGAGTTATATGGAAAAATCTTGAGTTCTGTGGACAAATATATTTGAAAAATAAGTACATGATGGTGTATGTGAATGTGAGGTATTTGTACGTAAAAACAGGAACTATCACTCTTAGGTTGTTCTCTTTAAGAGTCTTGCAACTTTGACCCAGAGAGATAGTAGAGTAAGTAACTAAACTAAAACTTACTCACAGCTAACATGGACTTGATGCCGTGTATTGATATCGTTCCCTATGTCAGTCCCAACAGGAATGATCCCTGAACACCAAGTTAGGAATAGAACACCACAGGGTGTGACTCAAAATGAAAATGATAAAAGAGTTTTGTAGATATTTTGTTATCAGTTGTTTTTGGATCCCAGTGGTTATTTCAATTTTGCCCTGTAGAGTAAGAATAGAGTTACTCCAGGTTCCAGATTAATTTGTACTTACATTATGTTTTGGTAGTTCAAATAGGAGAGTGTAAATCTATAAGATAGATAGATAGATAGATAGAAAGATAGTAAATAAAAACAGACAGACGGACAGACAGACGGACGAACGGATGGATGGATTGATGGATGGATAGACAGATGATAGATAGATAGAGAGATAGAGAGAGATAGATGGAATATCTCTCTACATATATTCACACACAGAAAGAAATAAGGTTTTACCATTTCAGTAGGTAGAATATTAAACACATAAATATATTATCTTAAACCCTAAATTTCATAATGCTCACCTTTTTTGAAAAGTGGTATTTGGGGGAATAATTAACCTCTTGATTTTTAAATGAAAATATTACTTGAATATTCTAATGCATCCTTAATATCAAAAGTCCCAGTAACTATATACAAGTGTTCTTCTGTAATGTGTGAAGACAGAGCAGTAAAAGGCAGGGAAGACAGAGATAAAGGTTGGCTTGGTGCTGCCAAAAGCTAAGGGATGCTACAACAGCCACCTGAGCCAATCACAGTTAAAGATGATATTACAGAATTTACTTCCTGAAAGATAATAGACTATTTCTATTGGATTTATAACCTTCCAGGTTAAAAATAACACACATTTTTCTGGTTTAAAGTCACCATATTTATTAATTTCTGACTGAAACACTATGGAGCTTAATATATATATTGGGTGGAGAAACAAACACATGCTGAATATTCCATAAATACTGTGCCTCCTAGACCCAATAAATTATCATAATCTCTTAGATCTTTCAAGATCAGAACCACTCTTCTGTTCTCACGTTTTTCTCCCTACTCCTACGTGTTCGGTAACATGACAACAAGCCACATGTGGCTGCTAAATAATTGACATGTAGCTGCTCATATTGAGGAGTATAATTTTAAATTTTATTCAATTTTAATTCATTTAAATTTTTTAACTTGTAGTTGACTCAGTTATTGAAAACTCTTAAGTATGCTTAGAATAATTTATGTATGTAAATTAATCTTTCCAGTTGTATATTTTATAAAATATAAATTCAGATTCCAATGAAAATTTTGTATCCAATTTTCAGTTGTTGTATGAGTGTAAAATATACACCATATTTTACAAGCTATTTCGGAAAAAAAAGTAAAACAATATTTATGATGTTATCTATTAGATTTTTAAATGACTTATGATGTTATATAAAACAATATGTATAATTAGTTACACTTTTAGTTTTTTAGTTGGAGCAAAAACTAAATTCTAAATTGCACGTGGGCAATTTTAGTTTTTGAAATTTGTATTTTACTTTATTTTGGGACCATACCCAGAGGTGCTCAGGATTTACTCCTGGTTCTAAGTTCAGAAATTACTCATGGAGGGGCTCTAGGGTACTACTTTTGGTTCAGGTATTGAACCAGGGACATCCACATGCGCTGCAAGTGCCCTAGCTGCTGTACTAACTCTCTAGTACAGTTCAATTTGTTTTAGATTGCTTGTCTCTAGTAAAGCTTTAAAGTCATCCCACCAAATAATTTTAGAATCAAGACTATTTTCTATTGCTTCTAGACAAAAAACTTTTATCTAGCACATCTTGTCAATAACTGTGATCACATTTCCTCACCCAATGATGATTGATTTTAAAATAAAACACACATTATTAGACGAACATATAATTTAGTATTATATTCACTCTCTAATAAATGCTGGAGATCAGAGGTGACTACAAGAGTATGCCACCCGCACGACAGAGCCTAGCAAGCTACCAGTGTCATATTTGATATGCCAAATACCAGTAACAATTATACACCTCATTCCCATGATGATGGAATGTTTTGAGTCTATTTATGTTCCTGGTGCAATCAGATGCCTTTGGGTTCTACTAGGCATCTGAGACAAGACATATGGAGATATTACTGGTGTCCACTCGAGCAAATCAATGATAAACGGGAAGACAAGTGATACAATCACAAGTGATTCACTCTCTACATAACACATAAAAAATTCAAGATTAAAGGGAATTTGATAATTTTTCTTGAGGTAGTTTACAAGGTCGGCCATTAGTCATTGTCTTGAAGCTGTTGAGTTTCCAGAGCATTAGGATTTTGTCAGTTCTTTTTTTTTTTGTATTTTAACTGCTATAGAGATACAATGTTGTGTTTTATTCTTACTTTGCCTTGTTTTCCTTGTGAATCTCTTTTTAAATAGCTTCAAAATCACATTGTATTGTGTGAATAAATTTATTTTAATTAAGTGATTAAAATGATTTTACAAATTGACAGAGAGTGGGATGTCAAGAGATCATGTGATTAAAATAAAACTTCTAATTTTTCTTTTATAATAAGCATAAGTTATGTTTAAAAATAGCTGACATAAGCAGTTTATGTAGTGGGAAATGATAGTAAAATAGCATACTACAAGATTTTAAAAATTCTAATATTCTCTATTGGACTTAGGGTGCCCTAGACAACATGATCAAAGAAAAATCTCTTGTTCTTTCTTTTTAAAATATTAACTTTTGTTTTATTGCTTTTTTTTCTCTTTACTCTCCATTTAAGGCAACATAAAAGTTTGTCACCTAATTTACCAAGCCGCAAGATCTAAGATTTCCTAATTTCACAAATGAAGAATAATGGTACAGAGTCAGAGAACTGAGTCTTTTGAAATAAAATATATTTTTTTCTAAACCAGGCTTTTCTACTAAAATGACATGAAATCATTCTATTATATATTTTATATCAATATCCTTACTTCTAAAAACATCGGATCAAAATTTAAAGGCAAGTTCTTGTGAAAATTTTTCTTCTTGGACACCATCAGTAGTTTCATAATAGTAGTAATATAAGTTGTAGTAGTTGTATCTATGGTATTTAATAAACTCCATATGAAGTTTTTGTAAACAAAGACAAATTCTTGGCCATAATCAAAAGTTCTATTTCATGACATGAATACAGTGTTCCAAGTTTTAGTTAAATTTAAATATTCAAACATACAAAGATAATTACTATTCATTTGATTTGTGGATTCTGATGATAGCAATATTTAAGGAACAGTTGAAATAAGTATGAACATAGTCTGTCATTGTTTCCCAAAATCAGTGATTCTGCACTTGGGAGTCGTGGTGGGGCTACTGGGATAACCCGGTGGGACTCTTCAAGCCCAGAATACTGTCAGTATTTAGGGATAGAATGAAACACTTTGTTCACTTGTAAAGCCACCTTTTTACTGAAAAGAGGTTGTTATTCCTAATAGACTTAAGAACCTCCAGATACTAACACACTCGACCATTTTAAGAGCTCTGTGTATATGTATCTGGCTGTAACTGCTCGTGCTTACACATTTATCACCTATTTACTGCATCTCTCAAATGCTTTCTTATCTTGCACTTTGAATTTTCCCAGGTTATATTTGCTTCTCAAAAATTCTCTAATAACTATGCAGTAGTCTCCATTAGAATTTTATCACAATGGGCACCATAAGTGAAGTGTTATAATGAGCTAGTGGCTGTGATAACTTAATGTGAAAAGCATGCACAGCTATAACTGAATGTATGTAAAGAATTAAAATGAAGGTATGCAATGTGTTAAACCTACATTCTTAAACAGTTTTCCTCCTAAGGCTTTTTATTCCTAGTCCTGAAAAATTAAGTTTCTTCCAGAACTGTTGGGCTCCTGGAAGTAGAAGGAAAATATGGAAACATATCTTTGTACAGCTGCAGGCAGATTAACTTTGAAACATAAATGATTACAACAGGTACTTTTGATACTCTATCATGATAGAGTATTACAACAAAGGAAGAACAATAAGATGGAGAGCAAGACGCTAAGAAATGGAGAAAAATATGTTTATGATGATTATGACTTGTCGGGGACGCGGGCAGGCCCCCCAACAGTGCCGGGAAGCGAGTTCCGTTCTACCTTGAAGCCAGCGGGGAATGGATGAAAACTTAGGAATCTGATGCAGTTTTAAAAGGGCTTTACTATCACAGGTTCCAATATACAATTCAAGAGCAGAGAAAACCTCTGGACTCTGGGTTCCCAGCTAGGCCCCAGCCACGTGTAGGCCAAGATGGCTGCCACCACGTGTTGAGGCCCAACAGAGAATGGAGAGGATGGAGAGAGAGAGAGAGAGGGAGAGAGAGAGAGAGAGAGAGAGAGAAAGAGAGAGAAGAAGACTGGTTTTATACCCCTGCAACTCAGACCTCCCACTATTATGGGAAGCAGGAAAGGTTAAATGCCCTTAGGTAATTTCTCCCAGCACCTCACCTAGGCCCTACTATATGCTAATGTTTTGAGCCAAGATCTGCCTGGAAATGCCTTATAGGGTAGAGAAGGGGATTTCTGAGATGGCATGTCTCTGTACCAAAGACTAATACTAATGCCAGTTAAATATTTCTCCAAGTCTTCACAAGAGTCTCGTAGTTTTGTATTTTAGTTGTCTTTGAGTTATCAGGGAGCCATGCTTGCTTGCTTGGAGGCAAACAGCATTTCTCTCTGGTCTAATTACTTAGAGATCCTACTTGGCCAGGCAAATATGCTGGTAATATCTAGCTAGTCCCACGATGATGGTGGTAGCATGAGAGAATATTTATACCAGCCAGTATAGAATACATGGTCAGATAAGACTGCCACATTTAGTCTACCCCCTATCCATGAAGTGATTTGCAGGAGGCAATCCAGAGCAGATGCAGAGTCTCTTAGAGGAGTCCTGAAACAATGACTTAGAAAATTGATGCTACTATGACAAAGCACTTTTTGCTAAAAATCATAAAGTTTAGCCTATAGTGTGTTGCTGAGAAAAATGAGGTGATTCTTGTAAGTCTTTGGTTTTATAGGTAAAATTATGAAAACAGCATGATAAAGAGGGGGGAAATGGTTCCTGTAATTGACAAATAGAGAGACTGTGATAAATATTTACAGGATTTGTTTTCATATATCTTATCTTGAATCCTAAGAGTTCATTGGCTTTTATATTGTACTTAAGGGTTATTAATGTTATCATCAAACATTTGTATTATCTTTCTCTTTTAAAGTACAATTGCTTTGTTTTCCATTCTAGTTAGCTCCCTGTTTAAACACATGACCTCTGAAAGTAGTCCTGGAAGAACATGTAAACATGATACGTGAATACAGGTAGTTTGGGCTGATATTTTCTTTGTACACAAAGTTTTCTTTAAAGCAATAACTAAATCTTTTTGCCCTTTTCAAACCTTCCAATCCTCAGGAGGTTATTTTCAGTGAAGTAGTGAACAGGAAGAGTTCAAATAGAATTGATTTAATAGAGCTATGATGTGAAAAAATTTTACAAAAGCAGTCTCTCTGAAATGGCCAATCATGAAAGCATTAAAATCAGAAAGGGAAGGAAGATTAGGCATCTGCAAATAGTAACCAAATTAAAGAATGATAGTAGCTTGCCTTTTCTGTATGGAGTAATAGGTAAAAAAACAGATGAATTTGAAGAAGTCATCCAATAAATGGAGTCAGACATAAATTCATTTCATGTCAAAGTCTAGACTATGTTCCTTCTATCAGTAACTTAAGAAATTATTTTAAAAAAACTTTTTTAAAATGTATCCATTTACTTTCTGAATGTGATATATTCTGAATTTATTTTTCTCTTTTTTTTCCTAGTCTCACAAAGTTCTATTATAATATTTTCACAGTCTGTTTTGATTCTCAGGTTCTGTTGACTATTCTCAGTATTGTTCATTGTACAATCTATGTTCATTGTACAATCTATGATTTCCTATCAGACAGAGCATTAAGACTTTAGCCCAAGGGTGGGGGTTTTCTTAGGTATTCTTTCCTAAGAAGTGTCTTATAATGGCAATGAAAATATGTTGATTGCAGGACACTGACATAGAATGTGTAATAACTATACAAGTCATTATTAATATGTTATGCTAGAATTTTGGCAGTAGGTAACATTGAATCATATGAGTACTTGCTCTTGTCCCAGAATCTTTTAACCCAACTAGATAAATCAAGCAGCTGAGTAACTAGTGAAATAGCATTTATTTATAAACTTTGTTCTACAATTCAGGGTTTTGATTTAAGTAATAACATAATTACAAATGTGATTATGAGTGTATGTATACAAATGCAGGAAATGTCTTGATGCACAAAGAAAAATCAATAGGTAAAATTTATATATATTTTATTTTTCATTTTCATTTTGTTTCTGTTTTGTACATCTGCCTCTGCTCAGAGCTTACTCCTGTGTTCATCTGGATACTCCATAGGTACTCAGGGGATGGTAGCTGATACTTAGGGTCAAACCCAGGTAGGCTGAATCCAGGCCCATTTTTACAGTTTCTTTGGTGCCTGTATTTCTTATAACTTGGAGAAACCATGGCATTTTGATGTCTGCCTTTCTAATATATGCATATGTAAGTGTGTATTCTTTAAAAATATGGATTAGAATGATAGTATAGTGGGGAGACTATTGCCTTTATGAAGTGGACCCAGGTTTGAGGCTTTATTTCTAATATCATACCTAGAGCCCCACCAGAAATAATCCATGCATGCAGAGCCAGAAGCCATCTTTGAGTACAGCTGGCTGTGACCCAAATTCCCCAAAAAATGTCATCTTAATCTGCTCTCTGATTTATAACTGTATAGCCCCATAAAAGAATAAACTTTTATGGGGGATATATTGACAAATGGGGGGGTAAGAATTATGGGAACTATTCTTATACAAATATGTTAGATGTTTGTGTGTCGCTGCAGTTGGAAAATAAGTTACAAGCAGAGAAAACATGCTCTCATGTTCTTGTGAGGGCGAGAATTTGCAGATAATGAGATTTAAGATACTGAGTTTTCATGGAACTTGAGTCATCTTCTTTGTCCTCTTTCTTAACAGAAAGAAGGTGTATAGATACATATGGAGTTATTAAATATATAGGTGTTGTTAAATATATAGGTACCAGAGTGATAGAATTGGTTGGGAATTAGCCTTGCATGCAACTGATCCAAGGTCTATATACAGCATCTCATATAATCCCCTGAGCACCTCTGGGAATGTTTCTGAATGAATGCAAAGCCAGGAGTAACCCCTGAGCATTGTCAGATGTATCCCAAAACAACAAAAAAATAATACAAATAAAGTAACAGAAAATTATGAAAGCAACTACTGAAAGTATGATTACTTGTTGCATTCTTTGTTAATGAAGTCTAAAAGATTGTCTTAAGTTCATTGAAAATACAGTAAAGGATGTAGGTGTTGAGAAAAAAAGATGACACTATATGCAAGTTTTCTTGATGAAAGAAAACTGAATTTTCCAGTACATTATGATGGAATTGCTAGGAAGTGAGAGTTCCTGTTTTAAGTTCATGATCATGCAATTAAAATTAAACTAGTTAATTTTGTGATATGATTCTCATAGAAACACTTAGCTCATCGGGTGCAAGTACAGAAAAGGTTAATGGTATAATTTTCTCAGAGTTGGAGTTATGCCAGATGGCTATTACGGAGGTTGCTCAGTGCATTTGCAAGAAGCAAATAGTCATACATAAGCAATAATGTAGAAACAAAATAAAATAAATGGGGTATTTGGGAAATCAAGCAATTTTGTATGGGGAGTGCCAGAACCAAAAAGTGGTGATATTTAGAAGTAGTTGTCCAATATCAAGAATAGTTAAAATTTATGTGTGTGAGTTCCATGGTGTGCCCTTGAATACAGAATTGAATTAATTAGAGCAAGTGGAGAGAAATGAAGACTTAAGGAAAGAGAAGTGAATTGAATGATTCATTAATGTGGACATTGAATCCACTATGAGCAATCACAACAATTGTGGTAGAGAGGATCTATGTGGTAATGTTGTTGATAAAAGAAAGGAAGTCACAAAGAGATTTGGAGCTAGCTGCAGGGAGTAGATTAAGACTGTCATATATCAGGATGGTGAGCATTTTCAAGGAGTGGTGGTTTTTGTAAGGGGAGGAGCTGGGAAGAGTCTAGAAGTCACAAGGGGGAGCAAGGAGGACACTAACCTCATTTTTGGCCCTGACCCTGAGGTAAGGGGTATGTAAGAGAAAATATCATCATAATTGATATATTTACAAAAGAAATTTGGTTTCTGTGAAGAATTAGCCTTCATATAAATAAGGAGGTAAAAGCAATGTTTTGATCATTTAACATTAAGAAGCTTGGGAAAGTGAAGAGGTAGATTCATAGGAAGCAAGTGGGACATATATAAATGAGACTGCATTTAATTAAATGATTATAAAATTTTATATTGCAATTTATGAATGATGCAAGTATGGATGATAGATATTGGTGGGATAATCCTGATGGATCTGAGATGAATAATATAAGACTACAGCTAACAAACTTGCTTACTATGTAAGCACATTACTGAGATGAATTTCATCAGATTTTTGAGTGCTTCGAATAGGAAAAGAATGAAACGAGTGTAGTCTCATTTTATCAGTGTTCTGAGAGACTTCCTCAGTGGGTGCTACCTGAAGGTTATAAACTTTAAAACTGTTTCTGGTCACCCTTATAAAGTATGATTTACATAACTTACAGGGTAACAGATCAAAGGGCAGATGAAATGTTCCCTCTACCTTGCCTTTTCTCTGAAATAGAAAAAAATCATAATTTTTTGTGGAGGAAATTAAGCAGAGGAAGCAAAAATTAGAAGTAGATGACAGTCAAATAAGCAAAAAGTTCTGATTTGGCTTTTCCTGACACACAAAGATCTTGAATTTCTTGTCAGGGAAAATCAGGTACACTCTGAACAACCCTATGCATTAGTGAAGATTTGTAAACATCAACTTCCATCCCAGGTTGAAGAGAATAAATGTCAAAAGGTCTGATACCAACATAGAACTGAACATTAAATACAGACCAAAAAAATGCAAATGGTGGCTTCTAATTGTACATAGTGTAACCCACAATGTGTGGGAGAAGGAGGAGAGAGAGAGAGGGAGAGGAGAGGAGATAAATAACCTGCCATTTAGGCAGGACGTGGGAGGGGGGAGGGAATTGGGGACATGGGTGGTGGTTGAGGGGCACTGGTGGAGGGCAGGGTGCTGGAACACTGTGTGACCGAAACCCCCAAGTGTGAACAATGTTGTAATTGTATATCTCACGGTGGTATAATAAAATGTTAAAAAAATTTAAAAAAAGAGACTGGACCGACATGTCTTGGTGGTACTTATTTACAAGTGAGTTGAAAAATGCCCCATTCCTCTCCCTCTCAACTCTGCACAGTAAAGGATTGCAGATTCTGTTGGAGCATTTTATTCCATGGATACAGCTTAGGCAGCACGGATGGTGACTATTCTCTACTACTACACTTATTTTCACCATAAATATGTGACATCAGGTATTTTCACCACTTACAGCTTCTTTGAGAGACTCACAGACATGGGGCAGAGCTGCTACTGGCTCTCCCTGTAACCAGCCGCTCACGAGGTGCCCGGGAGGGATGGTGGGTTCTAGCCCTGGCCCACCATCGCGGGCAGAGCCTCGCAACAAGCCAGACGACCCCCCCACTCCATGAGGGCCTCCATTTTCCACATCCGGACTTCTCTCTCGTCAGACCTCCACCCAGCAGACCAGCCTATCAGCGCCCGGCTCATCGAGTTCCACCCTGCAGCAGTCTTTCTTAAATCCGGCTCAGGTATGCCAGTCCAGAGACTCGCAGGCATGGGGCAGAGCTGCTACTGGCTCCCCCTGTGACCAGCCGCTCACAAGGCGCCTGGGAGGGATGGTGGATTCTAGCCCTGGCCCACCATCCCAGCAGAGCCTCGCAACAAGCCAGACGACCCCCCACTCCATGAGGGCCTCCATTTTCCACATCCGGACTTCTCTCTCATCAGAACTCCACCCAGCAGACCAGCCTATCACAGCCCGGCTCACGGTTTATCAATAAATGCTGGACTTAGAGATGCCTACAAGAGTATGCTACCTGCACGGCAGAGCCTGGCAAGCTACCCGTGTTGTATTTGATATATATGCCAAATACCAGTAACAATTATAGGCCTCATTCTGGAATGGATTGAGGCTCTTTATGTTCCTGGAGCAAGCAGATGCCTTGGGCTCTACTAGCATGAGACAGGACATATGGAGATGTTACTGGGGCCCGCTCGAGCAAATTGATGATGAACGGGAAGACAGTGATACAGTGATACAGCTTCTTTACTTCATACCCTAAACAATTTCTGTATAATTTGAATGTTTAATATTCCTCTATGGACAGAATTCATGAATACTTGTGTTGGTTGAGAGAATGAAATCCCCACCACCATCACGACTCACATACGATCTCTCAAAAGATTTCAGAATAGCAATCTTTCTATTATATGAACTCACTTTTCCCTTTTGGGACAAAACTTAATGACATGACAGAGAGTACAAGAGAAGTGAATTTATAAACTAACACCTGTCAGATAACTTTCAGAATTTCTCTATAAATTATTCTATTATCAGTATGCTTAATTTATCACATCATTTAGTCTATTAAGAAAAATTTGACATTCTATTGTTAACCATTCCACTGTATTGGCTTTTTCTTCCTTTACCTTCAACAGATCAGAAAATATCTCAAGGACAAACCGTATATAAAGTTAAATGCTATTGTTAGTTACCTAAAATGTTAATTTATATCTTATAACTATTATGAATTTGTAATTAATAATCTAGTTATCTGTATGTCTATGTTCAAATTTATACCACCAGTATCTAACACAGATTATCTTTTATATTTATTTATTTTTTTTGCCTTTTTGGGTCACACCCGGCAATACTCAGGGGTTTCTCCTGGCTCTGCACTCAGGAATTACTCCTGGCAGTGCTCATGGGACCATATGGGATGCCGTGAATCGAACCTGGGCCGCATGGGCCGGCCGCAGAGGCAAATGCCCTACCCGCTGGGCTATTGCTCCGGCCCCTAAGCACAGATTATCAATTATATGCTTAGTATGTAACTAAATGAAGACATTATCTCAGAAATTGTGAAATTGGTGCAAGAATCTATATTTTGAATTTTCATAAAGTTCTGAAAAATCATATTTTCTTAATTCAATGGGTTGTTTTTTCATCTCTACGCTAATTCTTCTGTAAACTGTTCAGAGTATTCAGTCTTTGTTGAATTGAGGAGTTGGAGTTCTTTTATACGGGGTTTCCAAAATTGGGAGAGATGAGGTATAGAAAGGAAGTCAGTAATAAAATTTGAGAAACATAAAAGAGTCTACCTTGTCTAAAAGAAACTCCTTTTGAATTTAACTTCTACTTTTTCATTTATATTCTCTTCCTCTCTTGTGTCTAATGAAACTAATTTCTTGCTGTTACACCCAGGGCTCTGCCCTGTGGACCCTAGATGGTGGATGGTTAATGATCTGACATAGAAAAAGACTGGGTCCCCTGGGATGAACCCAGAGTGCCACAACAGAGCCCTGGCAAGCTACCTGTGGTGTATTAAATTTGCCAAAAACAGTAACAATAATGGACCTCATTCCCAACAAATGGAAATGTACTGGAGATGTTACTGGCACTCGAGCAAATCGATGATCAACGGGAAGACAACTGATACAAGTGATACAAACCAATTTGTATTATTTTTATCCTCCCATACAATGGCTACTGAGTTTTCCTATGTATAGTGATATAATCAGGAAATAAACCATTTATTTAGGAAATAAGCCCCTTTCATTTTTGTAATAACTATGCACTGGTAATGAAAGAAAATTAACTCTTTTGACATTTTTTCAAGAGCTTTATATACTATACACTTGATACTCATCTTGCAGTTTATAAATGATTTTGCAGTTTTATTTTAAATTTTATTATACCACCGTGAGATATTCAGTTACAAAAGTGTTCATATTTGGGTTTCAGTCATGCATGTTCCAGCACCCATCCGTCCACCAGTGCCGATTTCCATCCACCAATGTCCCATGATTTCTCCCGGTCCCCCAGCAAGCATCTATAGCAGGCAATTTTCATTTCTCTCTCTCTCTCTCTTCTCTCTCTCTTCCTACTTATACACACTGTGGCTTGTAATGCATACAGTTAGAGGTTATCAGTGACTTGCAATGCATACAGTTAGAGGTTATCATGTATATCCTTTGGCCTACTTTCAATGCTCAGTTCTATGCTGGTATTATCATTTACAATAATAATTAGTTTACTGTTCCTTTCTCTGTATTGCCTAACCTCTGACTCCCACACATTTGCAAAGAATTCTACCCACTGACAAGACCTCCTGTTATGTTTTGTCTGGCCTTGGATATTTGTATCGTGGCTTTTTTTATATCACACAAATAAATGCAGTCATTCTATATCTATCCTTTTCCCTCTGGCTAATTTCACTTAGCACTCAGCATGATCCTCTCCGTGTCCATCCATTTATAGGCAAAATTCATAACTTCGCTTTTCCTAATAGCTCGTAGTAAAACCACAGTGTAGATGTTCTGTACATTTTTGACAAATTAAATAGTATATTATAGTGAGTACAAATCTCTCTCTCCCTCCCTTTCTCAGTGCTATTCATGGCTTGTCATTAGGAGTCACTGCTGATGGTGGGGTTCATGTGCAATGGTAGGGTCAAGCTCGGTAGGATGAATGCAACAGAATTGTCCCACTACTTCCTGTACTATCTCTCATCCACAAGTTGTTTCAAAATTATTTCAAAATGTGGAAAAAAAATTATTTTTTAATTTTTAAAAATTTTAAAATATTTTATTATACCACCGTTAGATAACAATTACAAGATGTTCATGTTTGAATTTTGGTTCTACAGTGTTTCAACACCTATCCCTTCACCCCCTGCCCATGTCCTATCACCAATGTCCCTACCTCCCCTCCCCTTTCCCCCCATGGCAGGTTCTTTATCTCCTTTCTATCTCTCTCTTTCTCTCTCTCTTTCTCTCTTTCTCTTTGCTTCCCTTTCTTACACATTGTTGAATGTAATATATTTTAGAACATGATTTGTTCCACTAGTTTGATGTATCGGGTCCAGAACATGAAAATGGCAGCTTTTATGGTGAGCGAGTCTCATCTGGCTGCTTCTGAGGCCCTACAGAGGTGATGGGCCCACTCCCAAAAAACCATCTTACCTTTTTGAGTCTCATGGTCAGCTGAGCCAGGGAGAGCCGCAGGCAGCTCTCCCCCGTGCATCTGAGTCTCTGCATTATGGCCGAGATTCCCGAGGCAGTTCATGTGTGGGGGCCACCAGGCCTCCGGCATGGGTCAGAGAAGGGACTGTGAACCCTAGCTCCATCTCCAGGAATACTCGGTGACTTCCGACTCTGAGATTCCCCTTCCTGGCCTCAAACTTGGCTGCTCTGAGCTGGTCTTGAGATCAGTGTCTCTCTTACATGGGCTCTGAGAACTGCGAGGTCTGGACCGTGATAATGGCGGCTATTATGGTGAGTGAGTCTCATTCGACTGCTTCCAAGGCCCTACAGAGATGATGAGTCCATTCCCAAAGACTATCTTGCCTCCTGGGAGCCTTATAGTCAGCTGAGCTAGGGGGAGAGCCGGATGGCAGCTCTCTCCCTGTGTGGCTGAGTCTCTCATCTTTATCTCTATTTCTGTCTCTATATTTCTCTCTTTCTCTCTTCTCCCACACCTTGTCACTTGCCTTATGGTTTATGATGCAATTATCCATGTGTATATTCAGTAGTGAATTCTAGTGTGACATAGTTCCTCATTCCTTATCAACCTCCCCAGTCTGTTAAAACTACAATAATCATTGTGGTGTACAGATGTGAAAGATCCTGAAAGGACCTGGTCCTTGCCTACTTTGTTATCTAAGCCTATTGTTTGGCTGTGCACTGTCATAGCTGTGCCCTGGTCTGCCCATTGTCCTGTTCATCTGGTTGCAGAGGCTGAGCCCATAGCCACGCCCACCACCATGGAGAGGGAGGAGCCCAAATCCCTGCTCCAATTCCAGCCAGCATAGCTTTCCCCCACATGACTGCTTTATCCTAGGAGCTATGTTGGTCTCTGCCAGGGACTAGCCAATTCCTCAGAGACTCAATGGGCTGCTCCACATGGGCTGGGCAGCGTAGCTGTGTCTGATCTGTCCCTTGTCCAATTCATCTCTATTGTTACTGTTTTTGGCATATAGAAACACCACGGGGAGCTTGCCAGGCTCTGCCATGGCTCTGGGTTCATCCCAGGGGGCCCAGTCTTTTCCTATGTCAGACCATCTACCATCCAGGGCCCACAGGGCAGAACCCTGGGGTTGTAGACAAGCCTATCTCCTGTAGCCACCTGCCAACACTGCCAGGCACTGCAGCCACACCTGCAACACCTCGAGGGGCAGGTAGCCCAAATGTGGAAAGAATTTTGTGTGGTGTGACAATGAGATTTCAAAAAGAATCTGACATCAAATGCAGATAATCAGGTTAAAATAGAAATTCAGTGAATGTACTCCTGTGGGGTAGAATTATCATGTAAGAAACAGAAGCATATGGGTTAATTTTGTTTGGGGGTATTTTTTGTTTTTTTCCTTAAGTAAAAGGTTAGTAAATCTTCTTAAGGGCTGGAACATACTACAGTGGCAATGATAGCACACTGCTGACCCAGGTTTAAATCCCAGTGCTACTTATGTTCTCCTAACCATGTTCAATAGTGATGCCTGAGCAAAGAGCCAGATATAAGACTTGAGCACAACTGGCCTCAAAACTCCAAAACAAATCTCAGTAATGAGTAAAAGCATCACCCACTTACTAAAGTTTATTGTGAAATCCTATGAAATTATTGCTTGGCAACACATATTGTTTTCCCTCCATGTGTTCTTTATTTTGTGAAATTCATTAAAGGAAGAATATGCTTGAGGTTATGACTCAATTTGTATTTATCCCATAATAGATATTGATAATTTCAAAATATCACTGATTTTTTAATTTATGCTGACCAAAAAAGCCCATATTTCAGAACTTATAATTTCTTTTTTTTTTTTTGCTCTTTGGGTCACACCCAGCGATGCTCAGGGGTTTCTCCTGTCTCTGCACTCAGGAATTACTCCTGGTGGTGCTCTGGGGACCATATGGGATGCTGGGGATCGAACCCAGGATGGAATGGGCCGGCCGCATGCAAGGCAAATGCCCTACCCGCTGGGCTATCGCTCCAGTCCCCAGAACTTATAATTTCTTGTGGTATTTTATTATCATTATAATCTTAATTGAAGGCCTGTTATCTATTGAGTAGATTGCTATTGAATTGTCTAGCCTTGAACTAAAGGTTATATTTTAGTAGAATAAGATGGAAGTTTAATCAAGTATTCAAAATACTGTGTACAAATAACGAGGAGTAAAAAGTCCTAAAATGTAGTCTAAAGTTTTAGATTATGGACTTGAACATGGCACTCAAACTTCTTTTATAGTATGTATATGATGTTTATTGATAAATAAAAGTAGATATTACCTTAGATATAGAGGCAAATCTCAGTATATATAGTTGTTTCTCTGTGAGCATGTGTGTGTGAGGGAGTGATGAAAGAAAAGAAAGTAAGGGTAAAAGTGAGATGAGTTATAGAATAATTAAAAGGCTCACATATTAGAGCAAAGAAAATGAAAAGTTAACCAAAGGTTAGATTTTGAAAGTTCTTTATTAATAAAAGTTTTATATTAATAAAAGTCCTATATTAATAAACTTTTGAGTTTATCCTAAGGCAATTCTTCAAGTATGAGAATTGTGATATAATGTCTTCTCCAACAGACTCCAAGGAATAGATATATGATGAAATTAAGACTATGCAATATAGTTGTTCAATGTAGTAATCTGGTAATAACTCTAATACTTGAAGTAGGTAGAAAGTATTCATATTACCAATTTATGCAATGGTTATGAAATTTACCACAGGAAATATTTAATTAAGTCACAGAGAGACACTCAGTTACATAGTTGTTCATGATTAGTTTTCCATCGCATAAATGTTTCGACAACCTTCCTTCGCTAATGTATATTTCACACGACCCATCACTAATGTTCCCAGTTTCCCTCTTACCAAACCCCTTCCCCAGCCTGCATTTATGGCATATACTTTTCCTCTTCTCTTTCTCTCTCTCTCTTTTTTTTTGGGCATTAGGGTTGCTGTGCAGGTACTAAAAAGGTTATCATGTATAACCTTTCAGCACTCAGTTCATAGCAGTCTCTTCTCTGTCCTAACTGTCCTAACATAGCAAATTTTAGAGTCTATGAATGATATGATGAAATACTGTGTTTTCTTACCCAAAATTCATTTTTCTATGGAAAACAGGTAGTTTAGTATTTACTAAATTCTCAAAATTATTTTATTGCTGCAAAGACATTTTATTTTCTAATCATGCACCCATGAAATTGTGTTAACAAAATCAGAGTTTATACATATATATCTTCGTATCTTTCTACATAAAAAGTAATAATTTAAAACTCATTTTATTTAGCACATGGTTAAAAAAACAAAATAAATTTAAATTTTAAAGTGATATAAGTGTTATTAAAATGATTTTACATTTTTAAATTTTATTATAAAAAATGAAATTTAGTGGCTTACAGATATACATACAATGATAATGTAATCACATTGAAAACATTTAAGCTAATATTTACCCCAAACAATTGAAAGTGTTAAGTTCACTATTTTATTTTACTGGCTCTATTTTATTTTATTTATCTATTTTTTGTCACACTTAACAATGCTCAGTGAATATTCATGACTCTTCACTGAGGAATCTCTCCTGTCAGTCCATGTGTGTCCATGTTGAACCAGCTGTCCACAGAGGATGCCTAAGAACAAACCAGATTGGCCATGTGAAATACAATTTCCTTGCCCATTGCTACCTCTCTAGCCCCAAGTAGTTTTAAGCTTTAACTTTGCATAATATGAAATAAATTTTAAGTATTAGCTAGTTATTTTTGTTTTGACAATTATTTAGTCACTTGACATGTTTAATGATAGACTAAATAATTTTTGTACAATGAAATGACAATAAATAATCTTAAGAATGTCAAAGCTCATACCACCTAAAAAAATCCAAGAAATAAACATAAACTTAAATGCGTTGGACACATGTAGCACATTTTATAATGGATTTAGTATGTTGGATGATCAAATGATAGAAAGTCCTCCAGTTAACAAACTAGCTGCCATAGTTTCATGGTATGTGTTATGGATTACCATTCTGTGTTTACTATGAACTCAGTGTCTTTGTTACTTATGTTCTAGCCTATAAAATGCAATGACAGAAAAGAAATTTTAAAGACTAGAAATTTTAAGGAAAAGAAAGTTAGAAGGGAGTTTTTTAATTTTTAAATTTTTATTATACCACAGTGAAATATATAGTTACAAAGATGCTCACAATTGGGTCTCAATCATACAGTATTCCAGTACCCATCCCTCCCCAGTGTCCCTTTCCTACTACCAAAGTCCCCACATTCCCTCTCACTTCCCCAGCCTGCATTTGCAGCAGGCACTTTTTCTTTCCTCTCTTTCTCTTTCTCCCTGTGTTTCCCTCTGTCTCTGTCTCTGTTTTTCTCTTTCTTCTCTTACACTGTGTGGATTGCCCTACAGGCATTTAGGGTTTATCATGTGAGTCTCTTTGCGTATATTAAATGTTAAAAACTAGTCTGACATTACCATTCCCCACAGTTGGTAGAACACGGTTATATATTTATATCCCATTAATGAATGCAGTCATTATATATCTGTCCTCTACCTTCTGACTAGTTTCACTCAGCATGTTAGTCTCCAGAAAGGAGTTTTAGAGGACAGTGAGCTAGCACCAATTTTTTTTCCACCCAGCCAAGAACAAATTTTTATTTTTAGAGGATATTATCCTCTCCAGTAAGATTGCTGAAATAAGGGATTGATCATTTTGAATAAGGCCTAGAAATGATTTGGGGCTAGCTTTCTAACTTTATGAAAATCAATATTCCAGATGGTTTATCCTGATTTCTAGACTATACTTATAGAGTTCTTAAGTAAAAGTTTGGGATAATTATCATTGATTATGTTTTGGCCTACTTCTGCACTCCAGTTTTTGTCATCTTATTTTTAAGCACTTAAATATCCTTCTTAGCTTTGTGCCTTCCAGCTTTTTTAAACAAAACATATATATTTGTAAGACTTAAGATGACTACTTGGTATAGTTCAGGGATCTTCAAATGCCTCAAGGGAAAAGTTGCTAATAATATTATTTTTGTTCTGTAGAGTCCACTCCTTTTTGTAAATATCTAACCCTTATGCTCTAATTAATTAAAAAAATCCTGAAATTAATTTTCTCTTCTAAATCTCATGAACCTGTCATAATATGAGTTTCTAGTTCTTACTTTGCTCTTCATTCTTTACTGTTTACCTAGGCCAAATGATATGACTTGAGTTGAAATATAGTGAAAAGAGATTAATTAACCTCCATGTCTTCCTTCTCAAAATCTCAGATTGTTAATTCACGTATGCCATAACCGCTCTCTGAACCAATATTATTCACCCTTTATTTTATCTACTTTCGCACAGCTGATAGTAAAGTATCAATTTAGTTACGGGAATTAGTTGGGGATTTGATTAGCTTCTGGCAAAATGATCTGAGAGAAGTCAAGATTGGACAGGCAGTTATATTACCCACAAAGCATTAATGTTGAGATTTTAATTCACCTAACCCCAGAGAATATCTCTTCCCGTGAAAAACAAATTCTAGTCTGGTGGGAGAATAATAAAACTTTTGGTTAAAAGAAGTCAGTCACATCCTTCACCTCATGCAATGGGTATGACTCCAAGTACTTAGGTTCTGTTCAATGCTTATAATTGGGAATCTTGCAAATCAGTAATTGCAGTAAATAACTGACCCCTCTGGACTCTAGGAATAATCTCTAGTAACTCAGGTCTCTTGCATGTCTCCTCATTTTTATCCTCTATAAATAAATATGCATGATCTTGTCCCACTCTCTTTGCAATACAACAAAAGGGAGTGTGGTATACTCTTCAGCTGCTGGATCTGACCCCACCAACCAGGATTAAATGAAGAAATAATTCAAGGATGAGGAGCCTGGATTAAATGGTATTTTTTGGTCTTTAAGTCATTATCAACAATAAAACATTTAGCAGATGCTTCATAAAAACCTTAAGAAAAATTGTCGCACATTTAAATTCTGCTAATTTATAGATCTTTAAGAGCCCAAACTGGACATACCATTTGATTTTCATTGCGAGCCTATGCACAGACCCTGTTTCTGTGGAGCTCCAGTTGTGGTCCAAAACTTCTAGCACTTTTAGCAGGAAGCATTGAGATGAATTTTTAACCATATTCCCCTACTGCAGTTGAAGCCCCTTTCTGAAGTGTCTGGGGTAACGGAGGAAAGCCTAGCCAGGACTAGTCAGGAAAGAATAATATGGCAGGTAGTGTGTTTACCTTTCACATGGCCTACTCAAGTTCTATCCCTGCCATCCCATATGGACCCCGAGCACGGCCAAGAGTGATTCCTGAGGGTAGAGCTAGGAGTAACCCCTGAGCATTGCTTAGTGTGACCAAAAAAAGGCAAAAACAAACAAAAGAATAGTCAGGACAAGATAGGGGGTAAGGCTTAGAGGGAGATAGTCATATGGCATGGAAGGTCACAAGTACCTAGGTGGTACCTGATAAGTTGGATTTCTTGGGCCTTGCTGTTACCTGACACCAGGCGATAATCATGTTAGAATCTTCTCCCTGTTTTAATGCCCAACATTCTTGGAACATAATAAAGAAATGTTCACCCACTCATCTTTGTTAAAAGGGCATACAGGAGAAAGGGATTTTGCTTTTTCAAAATTCCTTAAGGAGATCCCTTTCTTAGGGCAGGGGTGAGGGCCTCTTCATAGGAAGCTTCCCTGCCTTCTTTTTAAATTAAGATTTTGTCTGACTTTGGCCAAAATAATGTATTGAGATATGAAGTGAAATTCTTTTTTTGTCTGACCAAACTGCTTTATTTTCATAACCAACCCTAGAAAGACTTTCATTTGCTGGGAATGAAATTCTAAGAGTTACTGTGCTTATATCAAATACCGTTTTTCTTAAATGTGGGATTGGCTCTCCAAAAAGAGTTTTGAAGTTCTATCATTTGTTATTTGCTGTTTTTCTTTTAAGCCTCTGGTCTGATTCTCTGTCAGAAATCATAAATGGAAGGTTTGTTTTATTTGTTTTATCCTATCTCTATTCACAGCTGAAATACAACATTGAGTTGTTCTTCAAGTTGCTCCCAGATGGTATTACAAACTGTTTCATCTCTTCGGTCCCTAATAATGTCTTTCTTTTGTTCTTTAAAAGGAAGTGGTAGAACGCATCCTAGTCAGTTATAGGGTTTATTTTTTTTGCCTTCTCTGAGGTCTGCACATGACACTTAATCCCACTGATAAAATGTAATCAATATGTTATGAAGGGCATTGAGAAGGGCTCTCCTTTCTTTTATTTGTAGTTTTCTATGAAAGTAATTCAAGAATACATGTATATGTTTACTTCTTTGTTAATTTTAAAGTAGTTAATGTCTACTAAATTTTTAATATGTTGGCGAAATAAAACTTCTACGGTTTTTTTCTAGATCATTAATTTTAAGTTCTTTGTCTATTCACATGACAGTATATTTTACACATATGTGTATATATATACATACATATATTTAATTGACTCACAATGAGATTCATATGTTATCATTGAATTCCAATCATTCAATAATCTACCACTCATCCCCTCATCAGAGCACATTTTCCACCACAATGTCCCCAGATTCCCTCCAGACACCCCCCACCCAACCAGCCTCTATGACAATCACTTTTTTCTCTTTCTCTCATTCTCTCTCTCTGTCTCTCTCTCACTCCTTCTCTATCTCCTGTTAGAAATTGTGGTATGCAATGTGAATACTGAAAGGTTCTCATGTTTTATCCTTTACCTACTTTTAGTGTGCAGTTAGAATCCAGACTGATCGTTGCCAACTATCATTGCCATAGCAGTTCCTTTGTTACCTCAGACGCCTTCTTCTCATGCAGCACATGTGGCAGGTTTCCAACCATGCACTACTCCTCACCAGTGTTCCTACTGTCGTTGGGTATTGGTTTTATATTATGTTATATGCCAAAAATATGTGCAATCTTTCTTTGTCTCTCATCTTCTGATTCATTTCACTCAGCATTATATTTTCCATGTCTATCCACATATAAAGGAATTTCATGACTTCATTTTTTTCCTAACTAGTGCATCTTATTCCATTGTGTATAGGTACCATAGTTTCTTTATCCACTTATTTGTTCTTAGGCACTTGGGATGTTTCCAGAATCTAACTATTGTGAACAGTGCTGCAATGAACATAGAAGTACAGATGTCTTCTCTCCTGTGTGTTTTTGTGATCCAGCTATATTTAAAGAGGTGGTAATACTGGGTCCAATGGAAACTCAATTTCTACTTCTTTGTAGAATGCTAATATTGTTTTCCAAAAAGACTGGACCTTTGGCAGTCTCACCAAAAATTTAGTAGAGTCCCTTTCTCCCCATATCTGTGCCAATACTGATTGTTCTTGTTCTTTTTGATGCATGCCAAACTCTTTGGTGTGAGATGATATCTCATTATTGTTTTGATTTGCATATCCCTGATGATTAGTGATGTAGAACATGTTTTCATGTGCCTTTGACCATTTTTTTTTTTTCCTTTAGAAAGATGTTGTTTATTTTTCTTGATGGGGTTGGGTGTTTATTTCTTGTAAAGACTACCAGTGCCTTATATATCTTGGATATTAACTCTTGACCTGAAAGGTATTGGAAAATATTTTTTTCATTCCAGAGACTGTCTCTGTATCTTGGTTACCATTATTTTTGAGGCACAGTCGCTTCTTGATTTCATGTAGTCCCATTTGTTTAATAATGCATCTACTTGCTTTTTAGTGGTGTTACATCATTAAAAGATGCCTTTAGCTTTAATGTCATGGAGGGTTTTGCCTACCTTTTCCTTCATATGCTTTATGGTCCTGGTCTAATACTGAGTATAATCCATTTTTATCTGCTTTTGCACCTTACAATAGAGAGAAATCAGAGTTCCTTTTTTAATTTTTTATTTTTACAATTACAAATATATGCAATTAAAAATTTCATATTTGGGTTTTGGTCATACAGTGTTCCAGCACCCATCCCTCCACCAGTGCCCATCTCCCACCACTAATGTCCCCAGTTCCCTCCCCCTCCCCCAGCCCTCCTCCATGGCAGGTTCTTTATTTCTTTTTTATTTAACATTTTATTATATCACCGTGAGATATACAATTACAAAGTTGTTCATGCTTGGGGTTTCGGTCACACAGTGTTCCAGCACCCGCCCTCCACCAGTGCCCCTCAACCACCACCCATGTCCCCAATTCCCTCCCCCCCCACATCCTGCCTAAATGGCAGGTTCTTTATCTCCTCTCTCTCTCCCTCTCTCTCTCTCCTCCTTCTCCCACACATTGTGGGTTGTACTACGTACACTTAGAAGCCATCATTTGCATTTTTTGTCTGTATTTAATGCTCAGTTCTATGTTGGTATCAGACCTTTAGACATTTATTCACACATGTTCCCTTCTCTATCTAACCAAACCTCCTGACTCCCACGCGCTTGTGGTAACTTCCACTTTTGGTAAGATCACCTGGTATATTTATGTCATGCATATAAATGCAGTCATTCTATGTCTCTCTATTTCCTTCTGACTAATTTCACTCAACATGATTCTCTCCATGTCCATCCATTTATTGGAAAATTTCATAACTTCATTTTTTTCTGACAGCTGCATAGTATTCCATTGTGTAGATGTACCACAGTTTCTTTATCCAGTCATCAGTTCTCAGGCATACTGGTTGTTTCCAGGTTCTGGCTATTGTGAATAGTGCTGCTATGAAAATAAAAGTGCGGATTGTGTTTCCGCTGTGTGTTTTTGGCTTTCCAGGGTATATTCCCAGGAGCGGTATGGCTGGGTCAAAGGGAGCTCAATTTCTAGTCTTTGGAGGAATGTCCATATTGTTTTCTAGAAAGGTTGTACAAGTCGACATTCACACCAACAGTGTATGAGAGTCCCCTTTTCCCCCACATCCACGCCAGCACTTGTTGCTTTTACCCTTTGGATATGGGCCATTCTCTGTGGTGTGAGGTGATATCTCATTGTTGTTTTGATTTGCATCTCTCTGATGATTAGTGATGATGAGTATTTTTTCATATGCCTTTTGGCCATTCGGATTTCTTCCTTGTCAAAGTTTCTGTTCATCTCTTCTCCCCATTTTCTAATGGGGTTGGCTGTTTTTTTTTCACGGGCTGCCTGCCGCGGCAACGCACCTGGTGGGAAGAGCGCGGGGGGGATCTGCTGGGCGTCAGGGCTGGATGGCGTCAGAGGGAGGTCCTGCGCCGGAGGTGGAGCTCGGTCCCCTCCTCAAAGCTGGAGCCTTTTCTCCTGGAGCCGAGTGGTCACGGGCTGCCCGCCACGGAACGCACCTGGTGGGAAGAGTGCAGGGATCTGCTGGGCGTCGGGGCTGGATGGCCTTTTTTTGCATGTAGCTGTTCAGTTTTCCCAGCACCATTTGTTGAAGAGATTTTTCCTTGCTCCACTTCATTTTCTTGCTCCTTTATCAAAGATTAGGTGGCAATATATTTGAGGGTCTGTATAAGTATATTCAATTCTATTCCATTGTTCAGAGGGTCTGTCTTTATTCCAATGCCATGCTGTTTTAATTACTACTTCTTTGTAGTACAGTTTGAAGTTGGGAAAGGAGATCTCCCACCTTGATTTTCCTAACAGTTGCTCTATCTATTCAATGGGTATTATTTTTTCATATGAATTTCAGAAGTGTTTTAACCAAGTTCTTTGAAAAATGTAATGGTCATCCTTATAAGGACAATGTTAAGTATGTATAATGCTTTGAGAGTATTGCCATTTTGATAATGATAAATTAACTTTTACATCTGTTCTTTCCAAAGCCAGTTCACTACTGAAATAAAAAAATCAAATTAATGATGCTTCAGTAGTTTTCTTATAGTTTTTCTTCATTATTACCCATTTTGGTATCTATCGTCATACATCCATTTTATTTTTTTTAATATTTAATTATACCACCGTGAGATATACAATTACAAAGTTGTTCATAAGATGCTCATATTTGGGTTTCGGTCATACATTGTTCCAGCACCCATCATGCACCAGTGCCTATTTCCCACCACCAATGTCCCTGATTACCTCCCTCCTCCCTTAGCCTGCCTCTATGGCACATTCTTTATCTCTTTCTCTTTTTCTCTTTCTCTCTTTCTTCCCTTACACATTGTGGATTACAATACATGCATTTAGAGTTTGTCATGTGTATCTTTTTGCCTGTATTTAATGCTCAGATCTAGGTTAAATTAGTTTTGTTTATATTACAAAACATTTTTTATAATAGAAAAGTAGCAATGTTGGTAAAAATCACATTCTATATGTGGAAGTTTTGGTACATCTACTTTTAAAATCAGTTTTATTCTTCACCATTTTATATTCTTGTACATATTTAAAGTCTTACCATACATGAAGAACCCCGATGAGGTCCAGACCCAACCACTCCAGACCCTCAGCTGCGCCACTTGGCCCCACGTGGAAGCAACCCACGGAGCTGACCTCTGGTGGGTGGTAAAGGGCTCGACCAGTTCAGGCTGAGTTCAACATTGCTCCAAGGGTTTGCCCACATGTGCGGGAAGGGGCTACACTGGCCAGACTTGGAGCAGGGATTTGGGCTCCTCCGCCCTTCCCTCCACCTCCCTGCCAGCTAACCCTGAAGAGATACATGCCAGACCCACAGCTCTGTTTGCACACAACAGTCTTAGATAGTACTAGATGTTAGGATCAGGTGTTTCCCAGGACCTTTCACATTTATACACTATATACAGTACTATGCAGGTTCTAGTTGTGACCCGTTACCCTAGCGAGCCTAGCAGGAAGCCAGAGCCACCCCACACCTTGAGGTCAGTTGTTTTCAACATCCAGACTCCACAGCTCCTCAGAGCAACACCCAAGAAAAAACCTGATCTTTTCCTTTGAGTTTCATCAGTAAATGCTCAAGGTGAGAGCCTTCTACTAAGAGTATACCACCTACACAGCAGAGCCTGGCAAGCTACCTGTGTTTTATTTGATATGCCAAAAAAACAGTAACAATTCTGGACCTCATTCCCATGACCTGAAGGAATGGTTTGAGACTTTTCCTGTTCCTGGAGCAAGCAGATGCCCCTGGGGTACATTTGCTTGCAACAGGATGTATTGAAATGTTACTGGTGCCCACTCCGAGCATATCAGTGAACAACGGGAAGACAAGTGATACAAGTGAAGTGATTATCACACTATTCCATTCTCTCTCTTACTTAACCTCTGACTCTCACATGTTTGTGATAATTTCCACCTTTGACAAGACCTCCTGATCCATGTTTTGCTTGACCTTGGATATTGGTATCATAATATGTACACACACACACACACACACACACACACACACACACACATATATATATATATATGCCTTGCAAATAAATGCAGTCATTCTATATCTGTCTTTTTTCCTTCTGACTAATTTCACTCAACATGATCCTCTCAATGCCCCCCATTTATAGGCAAATTTTATAACTTCACTTTTCTTAACAGCTGCATAGTATTCCTTTGTGTAGATGTGCCCAAGTTTCTTTATCCAGTCATCAGTTCTCCATACATCTATTTTTTATCATTAATCCTTTCTTTTCCTTAAACACCAAACTGATTCTCTCGTGAAACTCCTCTTTATTGTGACCCATAGTAGTATTATATTATATCAACAAATGAATTTGTGGTAAGTTTCTTCTTTTTTCTTTTGTAAATCAAATAAGAAACAGATCAAGTGGAATAAAATCTGTTGAGACTTGATCCAGCATTCATAGTTAGGTTCTTCCCCATCAGTAAGTCATCGTCATATACTTAGGAAGTATTCTATTTCTGAGGCAGTGCCTCAGAAAAAAAATATCAAAAAAAAAAAGAAAAAAATATCACTGAGCTTCCTGAATATTCCACCTATCCTCCTTTTGAAGAAGAAGCAAAATAATCATCAGTTCCTTTTCCAGGGCTTGAAAACTTTGTTCTTTTCCAGAAAAAAAAATTAAAAAAAAATAGTGAAAATGCCAGATCGTTCCTTAGGACATAATGATGAGAGGTTGAAAAGCAGAGCAAGATGACAATATATCTTCTGTCATGCTACTTTTAAATGTAAATGTATTTAAAAATTATCATACCGCCGTGAGATGTATATAATCACAAAGTTTATCATGTTAGGTTTCAGTCATACAGTGCTCCAGCACCCATCCCTCTACCAGTGCCCATTTCCCACCACCAATATTCCCTGATTCCCTCCCCTCCCCAGCCTGCCTCTATGTTCTGCACTTTGCCTCTTCTCTCTCTTCTCTCTTCCTTCTCTTACACATTGTGGAAAAAGTAAATAAATAAAATAAAATATACCTATATTCCTGTTGTGAACACTTAAGGCCTCTACAAGAAAAAAAAAGAATTTCTAAAATCATATGAATAAAAATATTTGATACCAAAAAAGTAAATCATATTTTATGGATTTAAACTTAGCCTTTTCAAATATATGTGTCTACATATCTTAGTGATTAATAAGTGACACTGAAGCCTGGAATCAAAGGACCTGACTAATGTTGGTGATATAATGACTGTTAAATATGCTATGTATGTTCAAGCTTATGACAAATGCAAATGTACTGTGCAGATTTGTGTGGCATTTGCATAGACATATAAAAATTGACTGACCCCTCCTCTCTTATTAATTACTGATCTGTAAAGCATAATATTAGGATAGTGAACTTCATATGTTCTGTCTTGTTGGGATAGACCTTACGTTCCAGAGAAGTGCTTTTCAACCACAGGTCCCCTTAGTGCTATACTGAAAATGTAGGAAGATTGAGACCAGTTGTCTACTGTCTTCTTTTATAATTGCTGGCCAGTGGACTAATAGGCAAGAAAGGTGCAAGGTTGGTTATGACAGCCTAGAGTGTTCAATAACTCTATTTTACAGACACTGAATTGATTATCAACACTCTTCCATATCCAGATTAAAATTGGGACACACATATAGGTTTAAGATTCTCACCTGGATTCTTCTCATGAAAATTTAGTTTCCTAGAAATTTGAGTAATTTAACTGCAATAATTCAAGTCAAAGCTAGGAAGTGTTCACTTATCAATTGTCTTTTTCCACTGCTACTTATATCAAAGTGTATATATAAAATGGGAAAATCATATTGCCAAGCAAGAGAAAGTCGGTCCCATTTTGTACTAAAACTTGGGATAGGGATCTGGTAACAGTATACCTCATGGGATTTAGACTCATTTATACTGTATGACTTATTACTAAGGAACCCATGGCTGTACTTCATCTTAGATCCTTCTCAGATGCATAAGCATGTGATTCCCCTGTGGAGTAGATACAGGAACACAGTACTTACACTTGAGTAAACATCTGTTATATAATGATCAGTTATATAATGACATATAAGTCCCAGCTGCCATGATGTATCCAATGTATTGTGAATAATTTTTGAGATATGACAGCAGAGAGGAGTGGTTACAATTGCAAAAAAATCTCCACCCCCACCAAAACAACAGCAAAATGAAATGTTTAAGACTTTTTAAATTACCAATGCTATAGAATAAAAGTCAATGACTATTAAGGATTTGGGGGAGTCTCTTCAGGTTGAAGAAGATATTAAGATTCAATCTGAAATGTCTGAAAAGAGAGTTGTAGAAAATATAACATCTGAAAACAAATTGAGGGAGTATGTTAAACAGTTACAACAGAATACAGTAAAGAAAGTATTGACTTATGGCCACCTTATATCTTCAGTAATTATCCATAATTCCTGAATGGTCACCACGATCATTCCTGTTTTTATATAACATTTGAAAAGCCTTTATTAGGCATATTGCTGTATTATCATGATCTAAGACATAATAGAGGGAGGATCCATCATTTAATGTGATTGGCTCTTTCAGTATGTGTTTTCATTTTTATATTGCATTAGTATTTGGTGCATACATGTTAAATTAATATGATATTGTTTCAGACCTGAGAATTCCTGAATCATCTGTTGTTAAGTATATATTTTCCACAGCTAAGAACCAATATTACATTTCTGATAGCTCTATCTCTAAGATCTTTTTCACTCTACCATTTTATACTTCCATGACCAGTCCTCTCAATGAATACAACATCCTAACCTTTCTTCACCTCTACTGCCCTTCTCTTTCACCTCCTGCTCAGTCATCTGGCTTCCACTGAAGAGCTACATTCTTCATTTTGACTACAGACACATATTATTTTAAGGGAAAAATATAATTGGCTTCTAACCACAGGTATTGTAATTGGCATTCACTACAGCATTTAGCCAGTTGGATAGTTGTGATATTATAAACTTAGGACACTGACCTCTTCATCTAGGGAGCAAAAAACTCCCTGACAAAGAGGTAGTTTACAGAAAAGGCTACCCAATAGACGAAGAAAACAGAGAAACAGCTTGAAAGAATAGAATTGTTCTAAAATGTGAGGAATTTGAATATTGTCTCAAAGATTTAGCATGCAACATCTGATTATTTTTAAAATTTTATGAATATTAGAAATGCCAAATACTACTAAAAATGCAAAATTCCAAAAGTTAAAAAAAATACAGATAGCTTTGCACCTGCCACTTTTATTATAGAAATAGATGCTTAGTAAAGTTTTGACCAAGAAAATGATATAGAAAAATCAGAGCCCAAATTGTGGTGGGTATTTCAGCTACTTAGAAAAATATGTTACATTTTTTTACTGAAAATTATTTTGACAAATTACACATTCAGTGTGCATTCATATACATGCTCCTAGGAAAATTTGAATAAAATTAGTTATAATTTAATAAGATTAGTATTTAAGAATGCCATTATCTGCTGCTAAGCATCCTAATTGAGAAAAGGAGTTTGTCATGCAGTCATCTGTTTCCCTGATCTCAGGAGACAAAAGAACAATAGTGTGTAGATTCTGACTGTCTAAGGAAGCACTGCTTGCTCTGATACAAACAGAAGAAAGGAAGGTATTTGACAGCTCCAGCAGAAATTTTGCTTTTTATTTAATTTTTCTTTATATTAAAGATTAGTTAACAGTGCTACAAGAGTGTTTAAATTTACTTTATTAATGTACAAATTTTTGCACCTCATCACCACCAAAGTGCCTATGGCCCTCCAGTACTGTCATTATGACCCTTCTCGTTCCATCTTAAAACCTGTTTCTGGTATATAAGCACAAATTTCACATAAAAAATGAGATAACACATGATAACCTCTAAATGTATGTATTGCAATCTACAATTTGTAAGAGAAGGAAGAGAGAAAGAAATAGATACAGAGAGAGTGAGAGAAGAGATAGAGAACCTGCCATAGAGGCAGGTTAGGGAAGGGGGAGGGAATTCGGGACATTGGTGGTAGGAAATGGGCAGGGGTGGAGGGATGGGTGCTGTTTCTTTTGAGATGAAGAAGCTTTTTAGTTTCTTTTGAATTGAAGAAGCTTTTTAGTTTCATTAGTCCCATATGTTTATCTTTGCTTTTAATTGCTTTGTTAGTGGTGTTTTGTCTTTGAAGATGCCTTTACCTTCAGTGTCATAGAGGGTTTTACCTATATTTTATTTGACATACTTTATGAATTCAGGTCTTATATTGAGATCTTTAATCCATTTTGATCTGATTTTTGTTAATGTTATTAGAGGTACAAATTCATTTTTTACATGTAGCTGCCCAGTTTTCCCAGCAACACTTGTTGTAAAGGCTTTCCTTGCTCCATTTCCTAATTTTGCTCCTTTATCAAAGATTAAATGATTGTGTATTTGAGGCTGGGTGCCAGGATACTAAACTCTATTCTATAGGTCCACATATCTGCTTTTATACCAATACCATGTTGTTTTAATTACTACTGCTTAGTAGTGCGGTTTGAAATTGGGAAAAATGATGCCTCCCATCGTCTTTTTTTCCAAGGATTACTTTAGCCCTTTGTGTGGTTTTATTATTCCATATAAATTTCCAGGAGTATTTGGTCAATTTTATTGAAGAATGTCATGATTATCCTTATGGGGACCACATTGAATCTGCATAAATTCTAGGAAGTATTATCATTTTGACAATATTGATTCTCCCAACTCAAGAGCAAGGAATGTGTTTCCATTTCTTCATGTCCTCTTTTATTTCTTGAAGCAGTATTTTGTAGTTTTCTTTGTACATGTTCTTTACATGCTTAATTAAGTTGATTCCTATGTATTTTATTTTCCCTTTGACTATATTCAATGCTCAGTACGAGGCTGGTATTATCATTTTCGATGATTGAATGGATTCTGATGAGCACCACACACTGCTGAACTCTACAGTATGGTTTTAGTGAACTTTAACTTTTACTTCAGTTCAATTTGAGGAGATCTTTAGATTAAAGATTCATTAAGAGGTTCCACTTATGGAAAGGAAAAGTACAGAGATGCTGGGGTTCTGATTTTTAAACTTGATATTTTATGCTCCTCATACTAACATAGCACTTGCTCAAATATCTGTCATTGACCTGAATAAATTTTATAGTATCCATTTGTTTGCTTGTCACATGAATTGTATTTTTGTCACCCACCCAGAACACAGGAAGTTATCCTAGCAAAAGCGTGGTCATGCCACTAGCCCTGGATGTTTTACTTCACAGAACATAGACACTGCTCAGGTGACTCCCAGTGACCTTGTGGAGAAGGTGCTCCCTGCTGTCATAAGCACCTGGGTGGGCAAAGCATACAGCCAATATTTTAATTGGCCTCACAAATGAACTTAATATGACCACACAACTCCAACATGCTCTGCCTTACCTTGGTTGTCACTGAACATGAAGAGAATAAATTCCTTTTGCTCAACCATGTTAACTAATTCTCATAGTCTGTGAAGAATACAACTACAGCAGATTTTTTTTAAATGTTCATAGGGTTTGAGGTTTCCATTTCCAGTCGATGCATTAATAAAACTCTATGTGAAGGGAAGCAAACCTTCATATACACACAGTTTTGTGTAAATTAGTGCCTAGAAAATGTTACAATCTGCAAGAATATAATCATAAGACCTTGTTTAAACTCTCTAGCTTTTCTATTTTCTGAGTATAAATTTAATAATACTATTTTATAGAAATTAAAATTATAATAGGAATAGATTCATCAGTTATTTTTAATATGTTACTACTTTTATGAGTTATTTTATTTTAGTAACTTTCCTAGTTCACTAATTTCATTCTTATTTTTACACTTGAGGAAAGAGTCTTAGATTAAACTATTTGCCCCAAATGGCTAACAAGTTTTCTGGCTAGCAAGAATTGATCCAATTCTTCTCACTGCATGTGGATTCAGAGAACACACTCCATAACATATGATATTGAGATAAGTTAAGCATTTTTTTAAATTTATTTTGACCCTGTGAATGTAATACTGGTATAATTTTAGACATTTAATATTCCAACACCATAGCTCCCCTCAGAGTGTCTGCATTGCTCCATTAATAGTTACGGCTCCTGCATCCCCTCTATGTGCTCCCTTGGCAAACTAAGTTCTGTAGTCCAACTCTGGGTCAGTTATCATTGGCTATTTATTATTACTTTACTTTTTGTTATATAAAATATATGAGAGGGATCAGTCTGAGTTTTCTGTACTATTTTTGACTGATTTTTTGTTTAATTCAGTGATAGATACGAGTTCCATCCTCATAACAGTAAATTCTTAACAAGTATTTTTGTGTGTGACTCTATAAGTAGTCTCTCCAACTCCAAAAATCTTAACAGAGCCAGGAATACGTAAAGGAATGTATGCTTTGCATGTGTGAAGTTTGGGTCTTATTCTTCCTCCACATGGTCCCCAAATGTTACTAGTAGTGGCCTCAAAAGCAAACAAAACACTTGACAATCAAAATTTTATTTATAATAAAATTATAAATTTATCTATAATATAAATACATATATATTATAGCTTTATATTGGATTTTCTCAACCTTTTTACAAATGTTGGTTGCAACTAAACTTGTTTCCTTCCAGTGGCCTTCTGATACTAATGGTTGCTCCCTGTGTCAAGCCCTAGTCTCTGTTTGTATGATTTTTTCACCTATGGCCATATGGAAATACTCTGGGAGGACATAGGCATGCTATTTGGCACCATTTCAGAAATGTTTATTCATTAAGCACATTTAAAAATATATATGTATATATACGTATAAAGAGTGCCCTCTCCCCCATTGTGGTTTATCAGTAAATGCAGTAAATATATATATATATACATATACATATATATATACATATACATATACATATATATATATATATATTTACTGCATTTACTGATAAACCACAATGGGGAGAGGTCACCTTTTATCTTGGGTGGAGCTCTGCCAAGCTGTGAAGTCTTGATGTTGAAAATGACTTCCCTCATGGTATGAGGTTCCTCTGGGTTCTTGAGAGGCTCTACTGGGATGTCAGGCCAGGGGTAAAACCCTTCTTCCCTCCTGGATCCATGATCAGTTGAGCACAGAGAGCTGATAGCAGCTCTGCCCCGTATCTGTATGTGTATCTGGTCCATAGTAAAAGTTATGGTTGTATTTATCACTACTTTCTCTTTGATAGTATTAGTCAACTATATAAAGATTTGTGAAAAAAAATTGCAAACCACCATCCTCTATGTGCAAAGACTGTATTTAGTAAGCTATCCATTTACTCTCCTGAATAAGAGAATTGCATCAAAATATCAATAGCTCTAAATGACAGAAAACTAGGTAGAATCCATTCATAAAGCTATCAATTTACAGATGACTTGATCACTTGAATCCCGTTATTCATCGATTTGTTCAAGCGGGTGCCAGTAACATTTCCATTGTACACTAACACGTGCCAATCTAACCCAATGGCATCTGGTTGATTCAGGAATAGGAAGAGCCTCAAACCATCCATTCAGGGTCTTAACAAGGAAGTCTGACCATTTTGTAGGTGGGTGGCCACAAGATCTTTTGACATCCTGTGGGATCCAGTCGATAATGGCTCTAGTCCAGCAGTTGTCTCCAAATCGCATTACATGTCCAGCCCATCTGATTTTCGATGCCTTGGTAAATGAGACAGCATCCCTGATTCTGGAATAGCGACTGAGGTCAGAACTCTGAATTCCTTCTCTCACTTGAGTGAGGTGTGATATTCCAAGCATAGCTCTTTTGATTCCTCTCTGGGAGAACCGGTAGCATTCTCATCCTGCTTTCATAGGGCCCAAGTGTCTGAGGTGTATGTTAATGCCGGGAGAACAGTGGAGTCAAAGCGATGTGCCCGGAGTCGGAGGTTCTTTGTCCTTTTAGCTATTTCTTCGATGCCTTTGAAGGCATTCCATGCTGCTCTCTTCCTCCTGCGCAGCTGAGGTTTTAGGTCGTTCATCATGTTGACTTCTCGACCTAGGTACACATAACTGCTGCACTCAGAGACGTTTGTTCCATTGAGAGTGAATGGAACATCTGGAAGTAGTTCAGTTTTTCATAAACATAGTTTTCTTCAGATTAGCTGTAGACCTATCTTTCCACATTCTTGGTCAAAGTCAGCCAGCATATGTGCCGCTTGGCTAATGTTTGGTGTTATTAGTACGAAGTCATCAGCGAAGCGGAGGTGGTGTTGTTGCCAACCATCTATCTTCACTCCCATTCCTTCCATTCTAAGTGTCGCATGATGTTCTAGAGGGTGGTGCTGAAGAGTTCTGGTGAAATGGTATCACCCTGTCAAACCCCTCTTTTGACAGCAATGATCACCTCCTTTGTTGAAGGGTGAGATCCTGGTGGTGAATCCGTAATACAGCTCACAAAGGAACTTGATGTAATGGGTTTTAACACCCTGTTTGGCTAGGGCTTTGATGACTGCTTCAATCTCCACAGAATCAAAGACTTTCTTTAAATCAATGAACGTGAGACAGAGCGGCATCTTGTACTCCCTACAAACGTCAACGAGCTTGGTTGCTGTGTGGATATGGTCAATTGTGCCAAATCCTTTCCAGAAGCCATCTTGCTCGTATGGTTGTCCTTCATCTAGTTTTCTGCCAATCCTGTTCAGGATGACTCGTGTAAACAGCTTGTAGATGACGGACAACAGGCAGATGGGGCAATAGTTGCTGATGTCCTGAATGAACAGTAGAACTGTCCTGCTGGTTTTCCATTGGGAGGGCACCTTGCATTCAGACAGGTAGCGTGTGAAGAGCTGAGCTAGTGTATTGATGAGTACCGAAGGCAAATTCTTCAGGTGTTTGGGTCTGACTTTGTTTGGGCCTGGTGCTTTTCACTTCTTTACCGACAAAATGGCATATCGGATTCCAGAAGGGAGAACGTTGGGAATGACATATCCATCCTGTGGAATTTGGTATGTGGGCAGATGGGCGTGGCTATCAAAGAGATCTAGTAGAAGTCATGGATAATCTTCTCCATTGCCCTTCTGGATGATGTGATAGATCCATCAGGACGTCGGAGGAGAGTCATCTTGGTCTTATAGATGGCGAAGGGCAGGTGGGAGGTGCGAATGCTTTTCCCGGCTTCTGCTGCATCTTCCAGTATTTCTGGTCTTCTGTCTTTGAGGTCTTCTTTTATTGCTTCTCTGCACTGTTTAGCAAGCTTGGACGTTAGCATTTGGTCTCCTGAGGCTCGCACCTTGCCATGTTGGCGAATGAGCTCGAGAGTTTCTGAAGACAGGCGTCCTTTTGTGTCTTTCTCTCTCTCAGATGTATAAAAAAGATCACACTTTCTACAAGATCATAGTCAGTGATTTTAATGCCATATAGGACTGATAAGATCAGCTGAAGAACTCCACATCGAAACCCATGGCCTAGAATGGAATGAACAGGGTGAGAGACTATCTGAGTTCATCATGTCCACTAAGACCATTCATGGGAACTCACAGTTCCAGAAGGCTGAAGCAAAACGTTGGACATGGGAATCTCCTGGCGGACAGTTCCACAATGAAATTGACCACATCATCTTCAATCAACGGTTTTGTCTGACAGATGTTGCTGTCATCCCCAAATTCCAAACAGGATCAGACCACCATCTCCTTCTTGCAAAATTCTACTTCACAGAACGGGGAGAAAGGCTGCAAAGTTTAAGAAGCGAACTCCCAGAATGACCACCAACTGGAAACTCTTTGGCACCATTGTAGCAACATGGGAAGATACCGTCATTGATGACATCTATGAAGAATACAACTGACTGCTTCAGCACCTCCATGATAGTGCGAAGAATGCTGAGAGGGAGAAATACACAAAAGGACACCTGTCTTCAATTTACAGAAGGGACATAAAATGAAATCTACTAAATTCTGGCTGACATGAGTATTTGATGATAAAAATGAAGAATAGAAAAATAGTCAGCAATTATAAATTTGGAATCTATCTCATGTAGATTCTAGACCACTGTTTTCAAAACAGGCAAAGTGTAGGGGGCATAGTATTATCTTTGTGGGAGTGCTAGTAGCCTCGGTGTAAATGGGGTAGAAGGGGAGTTGTTTTCTGTTTATCCTTTACAGAGCATAGTGTGTAGGGTGCTCACCTTGCACGTGATTAACCCAAATTCAACCCCCCAGCATCCCATATGCTCTGTCCCACCAGGAATGCTTAACTGAATGCAGAGCCAGTAGTGTAAGACCTGAGTACTGTGGGGTGTGCCCTCCCCCAAAAAAAAAAAAAAACAGGTGGAGGTGGTAAATTTCTAGTTAGGGACCTGTGATCTAGATTGGCAACATAGCTATTGAGTTTACGCCATGTCTTTTTTTTATATAAGCACTTCTCAGATGTTCTAATCTCTGACCTTTTCCAATTCACTCATCTGTTCAGTGAAAAGTTACAACCTTTTATATCTCTTTCTCTGACTCTGTCTCATTCAAGACATTTCTCTTCCTCTCTCTCTCCGCACGCATATACACACACTTTCAGAATTATCTTTGTTCTTTGTACTACAGTTTCTAAATATTTTATAGTACCAATTCCTCTGCTAAACTGGTACCTTCTCTATGTAGAAGTCCTACTCATAAGGCCACTACACCCACCACATGCACGAAAAGTATCTGTTCTCTCTTTTTGTACCAAAGTACTATCTCCATGTTGTTATAGTCCCTTAGCACACAATACTATAATGAACCGTTTCTATGCCTCTCTGTCCCAGTGAACTACAGGCTGTCTTATTCATTTCTATCCTTAGTTATTACCAGGACCAGACACTGGGCTGACAGGTGGTAAATGCTAACAAACACAAACTGAATACAACAGAAAGTTTCTTATTCATTCAGACAACAGAGCACTAGGCTAAACATCCCAAGCATTCATTCTCAGACTTACGTCTTACAACAAATGGTAGAATAAACTTCAAATACCCTATAAATTCAACTACTTACAGAGACAGATAAGGAAAAGCATTTTTTGAAAGTCATTTTTAAGAACATTCATATATCATGGATTTAGAAGCAACAAAAAAGTTGAATGCCCACAGTATTTATAACCAGTCTTTATAATCAGCCTTGCCCCCCGCACCTTCCACAACAAACACAGAGTTCAGAAACTTAAGTGTATTTAGTGTAGTAAAGCTGTTTAGAAATTGCATTATTCTTTGTATTTGAAATGAACCTGTCTTATTATGATAATACAGACATAAATGGTGTTTTTTCCAATATTAATGAAACAGTATATTTTCTGGGTTAATTTTTATATAGCATTTACTATAAAACATAGTAAGAAGTAAATCATTTCACTTATTTTTACTTCCCCAGAGCATGGGCATCTGTACTACTTTTCAGTGGGCTATTCAGTCTTATTCTTAGCAGTATGTTATGGATCTGCAATAAAAATGCAGAATAAATTTAGCTACTTTTTGTATAAATACTGTGTAATGCTCTATCAACTCTCCTTGTATCTCTCTAAAATATTTTAACTTGGAAAATGCTTGGCAGGGTTTTGGGGTAGATAACATCCCCTGGCTTTATACTCAGGAATCACTCTTGTTGGCGCTCAAGGGATCATATGTGGAGCCATTGAGTAAACACATTTTGGCCATTATGATGTGCGTGCCTTATCTGTTATACCCTGTCTCTGGTCCTGTCACCTTTTTACCAAATAATGCAATTTCTAAACAGCTTTACTATTCCAATTACACAGAACTTTCTGAACTCTGTGTAGGTGGTGGGAGGTGTGGGGGCAAGGCTGATTATAAAGGCTGGGTATAAATACTTTGGGCATTCAACTTTTTTTTGAATGCCGGTAAAAATGGTGATTTTTCACTTTCTGCTTACAAATGCCACCTGATTAATAGATGATGTTTTTAAATGCCAGCGATAATTCTTTTTTTTCTGAAAAAAAGAGTTACAACCTCTAACACTGTGCCTTACACACCATCCATAGTTCTCCTGTGAACATTGCTAACATATTAATTTTTTGAAAGCATTCTTCTAATTTAATGTTCTATATATATAGCAGTATATAGAGTTGATGTCGTGTAACTATGATATAGGTAAAATGGAACCCAAACACCATGCTGATTTCCTTCCTGTTGTCCCAAATGTTGTCTACTGTGATACTTTTGGAGTTTTTCTGAATATCAAAGCATTTCAATTTGCTTTCCATTTCCTCAGGGTCTTGCACTCTGAAGCTCTTCCTAGTTGATCTGGCTTTCTAATCTCTTTATTCATAATACCAAGTTAATGGCAAGTCTTCTCAAAGAACAGTGACTAAATCCACAGAGTATTTGTGAGATTTGGAGCATATGAGCCTCATGGTTGATCAGGCCTGACTTTGGGGGTTCCATATGAAGAGGACTCATTTGCATATCTAGCATGTTTAAACGGGGGCGTCAGATTCTGCATTTGTTGAATTGAGTAAACAATTTCAATAATTCCAGGCAGATCCTACCATTGTTAAGTTTTTATTCTAATTCGTAAATGAAATTCTCAGTCAGACCTCAAACAAGTAGGGTGCTTTCACAATCACCATCTTATAGGAAAACCATTGCTGATAATAGGACATTTTAAATGGCTATTGATAAAAATAGCTTATATTATAGATGACATAAATATAAATAAATTTTTGAAATAAAATCAAAATATTGAAGAAGAAAACATTTTTCAAGTTAGATCCTTGGCCCCGTATTCTTCCCTCTCATTCCATTCATTTGTATTTATCTGAGAGTTAGTAGGCTGTCTTGGTCAGCTTCCTCCTGCTAACAGGCTTCCAAAGGACTCTCATTTTAATTTTTTTGGTCCTCACCATCTCTATCTAGGATTAAGTAGGTATTCAATAACAGATGATATTGAGTTCTTTAAAAAATAAATAAGTCTTGTCTATTTCATGTCCCTTGTCTGTACTTGATATTAAATGATGCTCTACCAAACTTCAAATAAGTTGAAGATCATGTCAAATGGTTAAAATACACACACACAGAGACACTCACAATGGAAGTGACTACTTATTCTTAAGTGAAAATACTGAGTTAAAAATGGCAGATATCATGTGACCCTTTAGTGACTGATGAAGCATTTTAGAAAAGAAAATTATTTTTATTTCATGAAATGTTTTCACTCTTCCTGGAGTCAGCCAAGTTCATTACTATAGTTGCTCTTTGGCTGCAGTAACATGTTTTTGCTGACCTCTCACTTTTAGGTTTTATCTTATATTTGGGTCTCTAAAAGTAAACTGATTAATCAGGGGAGGTTGGTTTTGAGCATTCAGTTGCATCCCTTATTGTGTCACTTTGGATAAAACACTCAGTCCAGGTTTACTATAACAGGTCCTTTACTAAAAGCTATGTCTCATGAGAAATCCTTATCTAGACAGTAGAAAACATTTTCCTTAGTGTTGTTCCCTATTGTTTCCCATCCAAATATGAACCTCAAGTTTGACTCCACTTACATGTCCTGTCATGCCATATTGCCTTCATGATTCTCTGCCTTTCAAACAGGCACACATCTCTGCTAATTGGTCTGCGTTTGATAAATTCATTCATCATTGCTTGTTCTTCTTTTCCTTGTGTTTTTATCTTTTGGCATATAGCAGAGGTTTATTGCTTGCAAAGAGCACATATTGAAGCTACTAAGGCAAAACAAGTCAGTGCTTACATGACCACATACATAAAATTAGTTCCTAGCAGAACTGAGGTGATTGATCTTGTATGAAAATAAGGGGAATCTTGAACAAGAAATATAGAACCCTCTCTTTGTTTTCACCACTTGCGTCTGAGCTGATCACTAATTTTACTGAGTATGTCAATGCAGTAGGCATCTGGGCTAAAATTTGTCCGTAAGGAGATTATAATGGTCATTGTCAATGAAGAATAATTCTAATTTTTCAAAAGTTTAGTTTTTTTAATTTGCCTTAGGAACGGACCTGAAATTTTTGTTTTATTTTGTTTGAAAGAATTTATTAGTTGGGTGTGCATCATACAACTTCCTAAATTAAGAATGAAATTTAAGTCAGAGAGAAGAATGAAAATCATAACCCAGAAATTTATGTTCTCTTAAAGAATTAAGAAACCTGCCACAGAGGCAGGCTAGGGAGGGAGGGAATCTGTGGTAGGGACATTGGTGGTAGGAAATGGGGACTGGTGGAGGGATGGGTGCTGGAACAATGTATGACCAAAACCCAAACATGAACATCTTATGAACATCTTTGTAACTGTATATCTCAAGGTTGTATAATAAATTATTTTAAAAAAGAAATTTATGTTCCTTTATCAGCACTCATAGTAAATGATGAAATAACTTGGCAAGAACAGTAGGTAAGAAACGTTTCATGGTAGAGGAAGGATGGAGAGATGTGTGGGTTCAGATATGTAGATCTCTTTGTCTATGTTGTCATAAATTTATAAATTAGAATAAAGCAGATAAAAGTGCCATATATTCTTTATTAATTATGATATACTGAAAGATGTAGTCTTTTAGATATACAATTAAAATTTGATTGGCTTTCAAAATATTTTTAGAAATAGACTTTAAAAAATTTTCTTAATCATAGTTTAAAGTATATCAACATGTATGTTTTTCTGTGTGTGTATTTTTAAAGGTAGGCATTATGGTATGGAGAGAAATATAGAAAGTAAGGCACCTGCTGTCCATGTGGTCTATACTAGTTCTATTACCAATACTGCATAAGGCCCCCTGAATTGTATAAGGAATTATCCCTGGGTATGGTGCCAGGGGTATACCCTTTGAACAACAGGTGTTGTTCCAGACCGAAGAATTTTAATGGAAAAAGTACATGTGAAATGACAAGTTTTATCATAATAGTTAGAGTATATGCTGCTTTATGCTCTGGCCATTTTACAGTGACCTTTAAGTGCTGCTTTTAGTGTACTATAAGTATTGTCTTCTGCTCCTAAGTTTTAGCTATTTCGGTTAGTTAATAATTTCAGAAAACACATTCTTATTCAGAGTTCCTCAGGTTACCTTGCATGGAACAGGTGGAAGGTCTTTGATCCAGTTAGTTTGGTTGCAACTTGGTTAAGTATTTTAATGTCTTCAGTTTAGAAAGTGATATTGGAAAGAGCTCATTGATTCTTGTCAAATCTTTAACCTCTCAGACTGATAGATGAGTCTACTCTTGGGAATTATAGAGTTATTTATTTCAGATGTGTATTTAAATTTGTTCTGGTACCTTGATGTATGGGGAGGTTCACTAAAAAAACTCTTGTGACTTACTGAATTGAATAAGTTATTAAATTGTGCACATATCAAACACAGAGGTAAATCTGATAGATAAGGCATTCATGAATATATAATTAATATTTTGGAATATCACTACTTAGCAAATGACTGAAACACATTAAATAACGAAGTCAACTTTAGAAGGGATGTCTTTATTAAATAAGTGAATAGAACATTTACTTTCTAAAGAAAAGGCAGATGAAATTTAATGTTTGTGGTGTTTGAAAAGAAGGCACTAAAATATAAATTTTCATTTGATGTTTAAAGTAGAAGTTGTGAAAATTATTCCATCATCATTTTCACCTAAGAAGTGCATTGAATTTTAAGGAAGAGATGAACTGTGTATCCATTTATTCATATGGTGGACATGCTATAGAGACCCCGAAGCCTTTAATATAGAAGAGGAAGCAGGAGCAAGCATAATCATTCTGAGGATACAATTTTGCCTTTTATGTGTTCAGCCCAGGTCAGATTCACAGCACCAAAGTGGTCCCCTAAACTTACTATGAGTGATTCCTGAACTAAGAAACCTGAGCACCACAAGCTTTGCCCCCTCCACAAAACGGGGTAGGAGAATAGAGTTTCTTTAAACAGTAGCTAAGGTATGCTTTGATAGAGTTAGAGTCAGAATATTGTGTTTATCATTAAAAGGTTGTCTTTATTAACGTGAACTGAATGTTGAAAACCTAAAATTATAACTAACAAATATAATGTAAACTAGAAAAAATAATCCAAAATTGGGACTGGAACACTAGTACAGCAGGTGGGGCATGCCATTGCATGGTACTAACCCGGGCTCCATCCCTGGCATCCCAGATGACTAATCCCTCAGTACTGCCAGGAGTAAATTCCTGAGTGCAGAGCCAGGAGTAACATCTGAACATCTTCAGTTATGACTCGAAAAGCCAAAAAAGGAAAAAAATTCAAAATGATTGGTTAGGAGATCTCATAATACTGTTTTATTAACATACCAACAGAGATGAAATTTATATAAGAAGTGAATAATCATTGTTGGTGGGAATGCCCGCTGGTACAGCCTTTCTGGAAAACAATATGGACTTTCCTCCAAAGACTAGAAATTGAACTCTCATTTGACCCAGCCATACCATTCCTGGGAATCTACTCTGAGAAACCAAAAATATGCAGTGGAAACACCATCCCTAGTTTGATGTTCATAGCAGCATTATTCACAATAGCCAGAATCTGGAAGCAACCAGAGTGCCCGAAAATCGATGACTGGATAAAGAAGCTTTGGTACATCTATACAATGGGATACTATGCAGCTGTCAGGAAAAATGAAGTTATAAAATTTGCCTATGAATGGATGGACATGGAGAGATTATGTTGAGTGAAATTTGCCAGAAGGAGAGAGACAGACACAGAATGACTGCATTTATTTGCATAACATATATAAAATATATGTACATATTATGATACCAATATCCGAGGTCAAGTGAAACATATATCAGGAGGTCTTGTCAAAGTTGGAAATATCACAAACGTGTGGGAGTAAGAGGCTAGGTAAGACAGAAAATGGAACAGTGTGCTAACAATTGTCGAGGGTACTAATGCCAACCTAGAACTGAGCATTAAATAGAGGCAAAATGGTACACATGACAACCCTTTAATGTATGTTCTGTAATCCATAGTCTGGAGGGGAAGGAAAATAGAAAGAGAGAGAAACGGAAAGAAATAAAGAACCTGCCATGGAGGAGGGCTGGGGAAAGGGGAGGGAACCGGGGACGTTGGTGGTGGGAGATGGGCACTGGTGGTGGGATGGGTGCTGGAACACTGTATGACCAAAACCCAAATATGAACTTTTTAATTGTATATCTTTGGAATTGTAAAAATAAAAAAAATAAAAGAATATGATCAAAGCTAGTATGAAGCAGATTTATCTGAAGGTCTGGGTATTTGTGTTTTTCAAAAATCATGAAAAACTAGGAAACAAAAAAATATTGAATAGCTAAAACAATCCAGGTGTTTACTCATGAGACCTGAATTTGAGTGACATATTGGTAATTTAAAGTAGGTAATTGCACCACATTTAAATGGACAGAGGAAGTAAAGTGCAAAAGTGGAGAATGACTTAAGTACTTGAACCTGTGTGATGGGAATTTAGGAGTAGAAATGTCTCATAGTGAGTGTAAGAGTGGTAATCGGTTCCCTTTTCCTATGCTAAACACATTTTCATATTATAAATGTACAAGTATTGGAAAAGAGTTCACACGGATAGATGTGTCATGGAGCATAAATGCATAGTGTGCATGTTTGTGTGTATGTTTTCATAAGAATTTTGGCAGTTACAGCCTATCTCTGAATGTATAAAAACGGCCTCTGATATAAAATCATTCAAAATTGCTTTCCAAAGTCTCTTGCAAGTCTCTCTCTGAACAATTCAAAGAATATAACTTTTCTAAGATAAGGTTAAATAAGTTTCGTGACAAGTACATATAAACTTTAAAAAAAACTCGAGGGAAAGTGAAAAAAAATCATTTTAAAGCTTCATTCTGAAGTTGTAGGTACTGAGGTCTAGAGAGGTAAAGCGAAGTAAATGCCTTCAATTACTCAGTCAAAGAAATTAGTTCATAGCTCCAAAGTTCAAGTATTTTGCTTACCGTGTACCAGAAATCACAACTTAGTAAGAAATAAATATAGCATAATACATATGGCAAAACCACCCTTTGGAGTCCCACTAGTAAGATATTGTTTATCTATGTATTTATTTAGGGAGTCATTTACATGATGGGTGGTAGGACATGGTCAAAGTTTTTCTTAGAAATCTTGAAAATCAAAAAGAAGCATCACAGCTCATATATTTGGAGCACATTAAGGCAGAGATACAATTTTGTTAAAAATTTTAAAATAACTGAATTTGAACAATGGATCCAGAACAATTTTTTTAAAGCAGGCCAAGGCACACATCATGGAAAATATATACTCTAGGTGATTGGCAGTGGAAAGTAAGAACAGATTGTTGGTTCTTTTATGCAGAAAACCAGGTTTGATCTTCAGAATCCCAAAATGTCACTGAGCCCTCCAGAAGTGTTCCTTAATGCAGATCTAAGAGTAAGCCCTGACCACAGCCAGATGTAACCCTATAGTGAAAATAAATAAAAAATAGATGGATGGATGGAGAGGAGGGAGGGAGGAGAGAGAGAAAGAGAGAGATAGATAGATAGATAGATAGATAGATAGATAGATAGATAGATAGATAGATGGATAGATAGATAGATAGATAGATAGATAGATAGATAGATAGATAGATAGATAGATAGATAGATAGATAGATAGATAGATAGATAGATAGATAGATAACAAAAATGAATTAATAAATGAATGAATAAATAACAATGTTTTGGATTAGGAGCTACAGGAGTGTTAATATTTGCACAAGAAAAATATATACTGTTACAAGCGCATTAAAGATCTATGCCAGTAATCCATGACTAGATTCTCAGTTCACTGAGGTGAGAAGAAAGTTGCAATTTAAGATTACTGAGCCAAAGGAATGACTGCAATCAGTAGATTAATTCTGACCCTGAAACTGAAGCAGTGTCCAGATGGGCATGGATAAAGGGGCTAAAGTGTTATATTGATGGTAAATACTTGCAGAATTTTAAGCTTCTCTAATGAGATATTTATGTGCTTGATGGATACTTGCCTCTGGGAACATGTATCTCCGTATAGTATGTTTCTGTCTATTACATATGTATGTATGAGAAAGCACATGATTAAGAATGTGTCAGTAAGATAGAAGCTTGATTTTCTTGAATATTCATATAAAAATAAAGAAAATAATCACCAGTCACGATCACGATCTCACGATCACGATCTTCCCGTTGATCATCTATTTGCTAGAGCGGGCACCAGTAATATCTCCATATGTCCTGTCTCACCGGTCATTAACTCTTTATTATGTATGTGTCTAGTCTGTGTATAGATTTCTCATTTAATACTGAAGGCTTCAAACAAATCAAAGTAAACATTAAAAATATCCCTGAAAACTCTAACAGATCAGAAGAATGAGTCTCAGAAAAGAGAGATGAAAGGAAAAACTTCACATGCTAATGAAGGACAGAATGTTTACTAACACACTGAACTGATTTACATCCTGGATGAAAATAGGTCTTTTAAAAAGAGTGACATATAGTGTGGTTGGACATTTAGTTACAAAGCCATCATGGCTTAACAGATCTCTAGCTATGGGTTTTAAAATTTAAAGGGAGTGGTGGTCTCAGTACTTTACTATCCAATTAAAACTTTGCATGTTGTTGCCAAAAGTAGCTTCTGTCCAGTTTACAGACATGATACTGCCACCACTATAAAGGAAAGGTGTTTTTATATATTGATGTGGCGCAAGAGTATAAGCACTGTACTTAGTGGGGAGACTCTGATTTGAAAAGCAGATGCTTAGGGTGAGAATCATTACCTGGGACTGCCTGTATCTGACCATCCTATTGAAACATACAGGCTTTCACACATCTCTAACCACGTCTCTGCACCTCAGTGAGAAGTTCCAGGTTTCCCACTTTAGAAGAGCAAAAATGACTTGGATTTTCTCTATATTTGGGCCTACCTCTAGAATATACATTTTGGCAATCAAACATCCCGGGACTACCGGCTGTGCTTTTGGAATGGAAGTTGCAAGAAGCATGTCTCTGACTAGTCTTCTCTGGAGCTCCCACTATTCCACATGAGAGTCAATGCTAAATTGTATTTGGGACATTTCCCCAGGCAAGCTGGATTCGTGTTTTAGTCCTAGCATCAATTCTGGAAACAAATATAATGCACTATCATGTCAGCTATTTCAGTTTCCTTTAAACTTTGTCACTTCATTGTAGATCTCTTAGGACTTTCTTAACAACAGGCTCTGCCTATTTTAGTGTGGTTTACACATTGATGGGTAATATAGACAGTAACGCTGGGATACAAGAAAATTTGGAGGCTCACAACACAATCTCTGTTATTAATTGTTTTCTTAAGAAATAATTAATACTTGTTATTTAATTAATTCATATTGTATTATTGATACATATCCTATGATTTAGTTACTGAATAGATGATGAGGCTTTTGGTTACTAAAAATAAGCTGCCATTGTTCTAATAGAATGTTTCGTGTTAAATCTTCTATGCCTCAACTGTCACAGGACACCTTGATCATTCATTGAACAGAATAATGTTGCTACAGTTTTAGTCAAGGAATTGAAGGCAATGGAGCTAAACTTCCTGTGTGTGGTTGCTTTAACTGATGAATCTTCTTTGTCAGTCTTCAAAGTCTCGAACGCACCCTTAGCTCTTACAGTTGTGACCTTCTAATCTTTGCCATTGCCTAGGAAATAGTAAAGATTAGACAATAAAACTAATTATGATAATAATAAAGAAAAGCCTTTATTTTATAAGCATTTATAAAGTGAATATTACCATAGGATTTTTTTAAAAAATTACATTTTAGGCATAAATATTGCAGGTAAATTGATCAGAGGAAAAAGAATCATACAAATGTGAAACACGTGACTCCAGGAAACCTATTAAGTAAAATATATTTCTATAACTTAACTCAATGAAAAGCATAGCTGGGTAAGACTTTTAAATGCTAAAATGTAAAAATTATATACGTGAATATTTATATATAATATTCTCATCAATGGTGGGCATAGTAAAATGCCTAAATTATCACGTTTATTAGATTAGTATTGACTAGGCACTGCTAAAGTAGTTAGTTATCACTGTGCATTTCTATACCACCTTTACTTATAAATTTTATCCAATGTAGGAATTCTTAGTCTACCTCATAAAGAAATTACTCTGATTCTGATTAGAGAAGTGTGAAGAAGTCAGGCGTTCTTACTCAATTTAATTCATGTTAAAGTATGAAGACATGACCCCAAGGTTTAATCCTTGTCCACGAGAATAATTTGACTACTTCATATGGGTATCTAAAGACAATGTATTTTGTAGTTATGAATCATTCCCTGTAGAAGTTAATAAATTTATGTGAAAGAGAGGAGGAACATGCAAAACTACATCTGGTGGTTTTGCCAGATGTGGTTAAACTGGCACGCGTAGAAATATCTATAGTTCTACTTCGATATCTCTGTCCATATGCATGTTTATATATTTATCACATTCTTATAAAGACATTAATAGGATTAGTCTGTATTGTTCTGAAAGAAGGAATGAATTTGGAGCAAACATACTTTTTAGAAGACAGTGAATGGGACTAGAGCAAGATCCTATTCAACTTGATACTGTTCAAAACTGTTCAGATTGTTTTGTCCCTCTTGTATTGTTTTTGGTGTGTTGACAGATCTGGGACATTGGGAAGTTCATATCTTGACCTCATCTTTGATTATGTATTAAATTTACTGAGATGCATTATCCTATCTGTTGTTCAAAAACACCTTCTTTCCTATCCATATTTGTGTGTGCTTAAATGTAGTGATTGTTTAATGTAGATGAGACTAGGTTATTCTTTATATTAACTTACAAAGTTTTGAGCTTGCATTTTAAAGATGCCTGTAGCAACACAACAACCAATAATCTGAAATGTGTCTATTGATATATGACACATTTTGGTAAAAAATATGGTGTCTATGGACATTATACAAAACCTGAAGACAACTTCAGAATATCCACTGGGACAGAGATGCTGAGTTGCTTTACTCCCTCTGGATGTAAGTTGAGCTTATATTGAGCTATGTACAGTACTACTGAAATGTAACAGCACTTTATTGCAAAATTGATTGTTCAGAATTGTTCATAATGCCTTGCACCCACTACAGGAAAAAATGAAATGGATCGTGTCATCCACAAGAGACAGTGGGCTACTATATGCCCACAAATAAATAAGCTTGTCCTCTCCCATCTATGATAATTTCTCTTTTCTTCCCATTGTTTCCATAAACATATCCAAAGCATTAAGTCTTCTTAACAACAGTATCACTTAAAAACTTAAAAAATGTAGTCATTTCCTATAAACTCCAGATCAAGTGGTAATTATGTAAACTCATGGCAGATATTACACCTTTGTGTCTGAGACATATTGTAAATCATCAGTATTTAAAAACGGGAGGACTGTGGACAATCAGGGAAATAAAGGAAGAAGAGGAAAAGAGGCTTTCTTGTTTTCTAAAATCATTTTTCGCCAACAGACAAAGATATGAATAATTGACTCATGCGTTTAAATCTCCATTAGAGTTTGATGCGAGGCATGAGGGTGTAGAAACATTCCTGTCTCAAAATGCAGTTTAAAAATAAGATCAAAAGTAACACGCACATTTTGTCAGCCAGAGGCAGAGAGACATAATCAGAGTGAAGGGGAATGGTGTAAGATGGATAATCTTTACTGAATTACCTCAGAACCATCTTAGATTTCATGGGTGTGTGACAACTCTCTCATTGCCATCGTGCCAAGGGGCAGCACTCAGAGACAAATTATAAGTGATAGGATTGTTCATAAAGGTGAGGAAAATGGCACTCTTGTAGTGACAGAGGAGCAAAGCTTTCCTAGTATTTCTCTGGTATACTAATATCAAAACAATGGATTATCAAAGAAAAGAGTAAAGAGAAGGGGGATTTAGATCCACCAATCTATAGGGACTGAAGGTAGAATCAAGATGTGTGTTCTTATATACCATCAAAAACCAACAAATGCGAGTACCTTTAGAGATAGGAGCTTTGCTTTTCCTGTCAATTTTAAATCCTCAGCCTTCAGAGCAATCCCTGCGTCAGCTCAGGTCATCCTAGAAGCAGTGGCTGAGACATGATTGGAAGTGAAAAAATTGTGGTGAGATGGCCTGTGTCGATAAACAGGGAAAGGAGAGGCTATGGGGGAGAGCTTTCAGACTAACATACTAAAGGAAAAGATCTTATTCTGAAGTCAGAACCTTAGACTGCAGCAAAGATCTGAGATAAACCTCAACCACACTCACAGTAAATTTTCCTAATCTAGCAAAATTTTTCCTAATTTGGAACCCAGATGAAAAGGGCTAGAATTAGTATGTCTGGTCTGTCATATGCATCTGTTGGAATACCCAAGGTGAAAGGTGACACTGGCAAGATAGGGTGCTTGTTCCCAAGATGCAACAGTCTGGCCGATCTGTCAAATGCACTTTCCAAAAGTGCAGGTTTTATTGGCCCCAAATGAGCACTCATGTTGTGTTGAATTGTTTAAACCATTTAAAGTCAATACCCAAAGATGACTCTTTCGACATATACATGTTTCTAATGATCTCTATTACCATTAAATATTGTCCATTTAATTTACATACACCACACATATTGCAAATTACATATACAATTTTACTCCTGAGAAAAATGATGGCAAATGATTTGTCATTAGTCCAAACTGAAATTCGCCTTTGAAATATTGCTGAAGAAGATGAAGGAGCTCCATATTTCCTGTATATTTTGAGAAGGTGGAGTCCTAAATTATTCTTCATCTCTACGTTATTTTATTTTTGGTTTGTTTCTCTGTTATAAGGCTCTGCTCCATAGTGTTGCTACGTGGTGACACCTTTAGAGTCTTTGGACCACAATATGTGCTACTGGGGATGGAGCCAGAGTCGTAGTTATGCTAGTGTCTTGCCCTGTGAAATCTTATTATCTCTCTGAGCTCCAACGTTATTTAAAGGAAATATTTATATTTTATTTTTTTGTGCATAAAAATCCTATTGTTCTTTATAACTTTAACATATTCAATTCCCCTTTCTTCTTAGTCAATACATGTATCCCTTAAATGTTAGTGTTTTGCTGGAAGCTTTTATCTTTTATATTCTTCTATTAGATATTAATATACTTGAAATTACTATCTCTTGTCAGAACTTTCTACCTAAACATCAGGACACATTTGTCACATGAAGAATTTCATTTGGCTAGATCACAGAAAGCTCAAATCAAAGTTGCTGAATTTGAATTGATCACTATCAGTACCATATATCATTTTCAATCAATATCTAAGGCCTATTTTGTCCTAAATCTTTCCATTCAGTCTATTCTTTGTTACTTGGCTCAGCCCCTTCTAATCACTTAGTAGGATTATCTAATGATAATTTCCTCATATTTACCCTTTATATGAGCAATATCTGTATACTATTTGACATATGCATAACTACTAAAATAACTTTTTTCAAACAAAATAATGCTTATTTTACTGCTTTGCTTAATTTTGAGGATAATTTTCATTTCTTATCATGATGCATAAAACTATGTATCCTTTTTTCCTCCTTGGAATACCCTTCCAGATACTCTCACCCATCTTTGTGGAAGTTTTTAAATGCATTGTTAGTAGGATGGTTGCTTCAGTTCTTTGGGAGGTTCACACCAGATGCTTTCTGGCAAATCTCATATGTGTTGCATTAGAACTTTCATTAATTATAATAATGCTAGTTACTCAGATCATATAGTGAGAGCTACTTGAAGAAACTGATTTAAAATATATGAGCTTGTAGGAGCCAGAGTAATAATACAGCCAGTAGGGCAATTGCTTTGCCTAGAGCAAAGTGGAATATTATACCAGGTACCATCTATGGCCTTTCAACAATGACGAGTTATTCCTGAGTCCAGTGACAAGAATAAGCTCGAAGCACAACATGGTGTGTCCCCCACGAGCAGAAAAGAAGAAAGAAAAGAAACATTACAATTTAATACAAAGATGGTATCTATGTATATGAGTTTTATCACTCAGTACTCAGATTTAACTATAGAAAACAGTTGTCAAAAATTTCTGTTTTCTAAGCCACTGTGCAGTGATTTTATATACAGCATCTAATCATCTATTAACAATAAATATCTATATTTATCACTTATACATCATATCTATATCTATATCTATATCTATCTATCTATCTATAGATCTATATATAGAGAGATATAAAATAAGATAATAATACCAGAATGGATAAACAAGATATTCCCCTATTGTTCTTCATCATGAGACAATTACAATGGGAAGGAATGGGAGTGACGATAGACGGTCAGCAAATATACCACCTCTGCTTCGCCAATGACATCATTCTAAAAACACCAAACATTAGCCAAGCAGCACAAATGCTGGCTGACTTTGACTAAGAATGGAACAGACATCTCTGAATGCAGCAGTTATGTGTACCTAGGTTGAAAAGTCAACATGATGAACAACCTAAAACCTGAGCTGCTCAAGAGGAAGAGAGCAGCATAGAACGCCTTCAAAAGCATCAAAGAAATGCTAAAAGGACAAAGAACCTCCGGCTCCAGACACATCTCTTCAACTCCACCATTCTCCCTGCATTAACATACACCTCAGAGACCTGGGCCCTAAGAAAACAGGATAAGTGAGAGAACTAATCCGGGGTACTGACCTCCGTTGCTGTTCCAGAGTCAGGGATGCTGTCTCGTTTGCCAAGGCATCAAAAATCAGATGACTGGACATGTAATGCGATTTGGAACAACCGCTGGACTAGAACCGTTACCGACATGATCCCACGGGATGTCAAAAGATCACATGGCTGCCCAACTACAAGATGGTCAGACTTCTTCATCAAGATCCTGAAGAAACGGTTTGAGGCTCTTCATATTCCTGAAGCAACCAGATGCCATTGGGCTACATTGGCACGTGATAGGGTTAAATGGAAATATTTCTGGCACCCGCTTGGGCAAATCAATGAATAACGGGATTCAAGTGATCAAGTGATCAAGTTCTTTATCTATTACCAAATATTTTGTATAGGAAATACTAAAATTGACATAGTTTGAATACCAAGATGTCTCATATAGAGTAGATTGCATTTTCTAACTTCTTTCATACTTTTTCCAAACTTAGTGACTCTCAAACAAAATTGTTCTAAATTATTATGTAGTGATATAAATAAATAATGTATGCTATATTTATTGAAATATTTTAAGGTTATTATGCATAAGCTGTACTAAGCAAAAGTTCTTATTTATAAAGGAATTGAAGATTGTACCTTGAAACTTTTCTGCTGAACTATATTCAATACATATGTATGCCTACATAGACTATTTAAATGTCACCCACTTAAAAATTTTACCTGACTATTTGTTCCTCTTCTTTGCCAGTCAAAAAATTCATTAACTTTCTGTCCCTTGCAGTCCTTGGGGATAGTTGTTTGTCCAATCTGTTTTGGTAGCTCATTACTTACAATAATAGTAATAATTATTTTTTAATTTATTCTTTTCCAATGGACACTTAGTTCTTTGAAGATTGAAACTATGAGACTAGACTATTTTCTACCCCAGAGGATAATATTTGGTATTAGTGGTTCTCACTTAAGGTTTGTTGCGTGAATATTAAATAAAAATCAATTTAAGAATAATACAGTTTGGGAATAGTAAGGGATGAAAAAATCAATTGAAGCAGAATGATAATTTCCCTTAGAGTAGGTTCAATAGAAAACATAATTTATCTAAATGGCAGGGTTGAGTTATACTGGCAGCAAATTATCACGCCTATCTTTTGCCTTGTCATCTTCTAGAAAATCGGTTACCAATAGGGAGTTGGTAGAAAGAAATGTGATCCTATATAAATAGTATAGCACCTTGCTAGGAATCACCTGCCTTTTTCATTGAGCAAAAGAAGTTGCCACAAGTAAACAGAGGACTTAAAATAAAGTAAGTTATTAAGGCTCAAGGTTATTCATTAAAATCTGAAATACAATGTGTGAAAAGGATGCAAATAAGCTCTGAGCATGAAAATGTATATTCATGTAGTAAAAGGAGGGGGTCACATAGTGTTGTTAATTGATTGTCAATGTTTGTTTATGCAAAGTACACTGACATTGCAAATCAGAGTAAATTTAGAGGTGGTCTAGAAAAAAATGAGACATATTTTTTGAACTCAAATGATACACTAGAGAACAAATTGCCCTTCAGATATAACTGTATCTGATTATGATATAGGATATTCTTAATAAAAACAGATGTTTCCTACATATAAAATGGGCTTTATTAGGTTATTTTAAGACTTTAAAGTATTTGAAGTCTAACCCTAGTAACAGGATAAAAGATTTGGTGTGGAAACCATCCTTGTAGTATAATGAGTGCACAGAAGCAGTGCAGATCAAAGGATAGGATCTAAACATGTGGGCACTAAGTGTGAAGAAGAAGGCTTCAGGCCATATTTGTCTGTATGTCAAGAGCTCCTTAGTGCCTGTCAAGCAGTGTGGGAAGGTAGAAGGGACAGCAAATCCCTTTTGCCCTAAGGTAATGAATTTTCTGTTCTTTTCCTTATTGTATTACTTTTTACCTTGGAATTCTCTGTTGTATGTAGAGGTGAAAAGGTCTGTCCCTGTGGAAAAGAAATGCATTATTTTGTAGTTCAGGTAGTGCAGGAGATTAAATACAGTAGTCTAAGACTAAAAGGGCTCTGAGCTTTATTTGTTTGTTTGGTCCTCCCAAGCAATGCTCAGGGGACCCTGGGGGTACGCTTTGTTCTGCCAACCTGGCCAAGTGATTCAGTGCACTGCTCAAATAATATGATGCTGTTCAGGGCCACCAGTGATTGGGTGCAAACAGGAGTGGAATGCTGGAATTCACCTCGAGGGTCCCATCCACAGGGCATGCGCTTCAGCCTTCTCAGCTCTTTCTGGCCCTTCTTGTTGCTGGTTATTCTGTTTAGCTATTTCCTCTGGAAAATGACTGACTGATCTCTCCTCTGACTTTTACCTACTTTCCTTCTCCTAACCTTTCCTTTATTGTTCATTAAAAAAAAAGAATCCTTAATCTTTTTAGTGAAGAATCCTTACTGAAAGTATGCACTAGGGAAAGGTTAAGGAGAGTGGAGAAGCTTCTGAAACTGAAGTTATTTTAAGATTTTAATTCTAGTTAGTGAAAAAAAAACCCTTTATTCTTGCCTCACTGCTATTTCTTATCCAAGTGGAGCCAAATCCTTACATTTCCCTGAATTTGAGGTATCTAAAAGCTACTACTTGTCTAATAGGAACTACAGAGAATAAATTCTGTGATTTCAATTTCTGAAAGTGCATCATAATCGTTTGGGAAGTTTTCAAATATTCTGATTTCTAAGTCATTCCAGGAAGAATTACAAAACTCCAGTGGGATATTCAGAGTATCAGAGTTTCTGACATTGAAGTGATTCCAAAGTAAGTTAGGTAGCAAATCAATGTTTCTTGACAGACTTTATTTTTCCCCCTGCAAATAACAGGCATTTATTTTATGCAAAAAGAAAGGTTTTAATTTAGGTACATATAGTATAGACATTATTCTAGTAAGTATTTTTTTTAATTTTTTTTTGAATCACATTAAAGATCACTTGATCACTTGATCACTTGAATCCCGTTATTCATCGATTTGCTCGTGTGGGCGCCAGTAACATTTCCATTTGACCATATCACGTGCCAATGTAGCCCAATGGCATCTGGTTGATTCAGGAATATGAAGGGCCTCAAACCGTTCCTTCAGAGTCTTGACAAGGAAGTCTGACCATCTTGTAGGTGGGCGGCCATATGATCTTTTGACATCCTGTGGGATGCAGTCGGAAATGGCTCTAGTCCAGCGGTTGTCTCCAAATCGCATTGCATGTCCAGCCCATCTGATTTTCAATGCCTTGGTAAACGAGACAGCGTCCCTGATTCTGGAATAGCGACTGAGGTCAGAACTACGGATTCCTTCTCTCACTTGGAGTGATATTCCAAGCATAGCTCTTTTGATTCCACTCTGGGAGACCCGACTAGCATTCTCATCCTGCTTTTATAGGGCCCAGGTCTCTGAGGCATATGTTAATGCAGGGAGAACAGTGGAGTCAAAGAGATGTGCCCGAGTCGGAGTTTCTTTGTCCTTTTTAGCTATTTCTTCGATGCCTTTGAAGGCATTCCATGCCTCTCTCTTCCTCCTGCGCAGCTCAGGTTTTAGGTAGTTCATCATGTTGACTTCTCGACCTAGGTACACATAACTGCTGCATTCAGAGATGTTTGTTCCATTGAGAGTGAATGGGGCCTCTGGAACTAGTTCATTTTTCATAAACATAGTTTTCTTTAGATTCAGCTGTAGACCTATCTTTCCACATTCTCAGTTGAAGTCAGCGAGCATTTGTGCTGCTTGGCTAATGTTTGGTGTTATTAGAACGATGTCATCAGCAAAGCGGGGTGGTGTAGTTGCCGACCATCTATCTTCACTCCCATTCCTTCCCATTCTAATTGTCTCATGATGTTCTCGAGGGTGGTGCTGAAGAGATTTGGTGAAATGGTATCACCCTGACGAACCCATCTTTTGATATCAATGATAACTTCCTTGTAGAATGGTGAGATACTGGTGGTGAATCCGTAATACAGCTCACGAAGGATCTTGATGTATTGGGTTTGAACACCCTGTTTGGCTAGGGCTTCAATGACCGCTTCAGTCTCCACAGAATTAAAGGCTTTCTTTAAATCAATGAATGTGAGACAGAGTGGCATCTTGTACTCCCTACTGACCTCAATGAGCTTCGTTACTGTGTGGATATGGTTGATTGTGCTGAATCCTTTCCAGAAGCCAGTTTACTCGCATGGTTGTCCTTCATCTAGTGTTCTGCCAATCCTGTTCAGGATGACTAGTGTAAACAGCTTGTAGATGACGGACAACAGGCAGATGGGGCGATAGTTGTCAATGTCGTGAATATCTCCCTTCTTGAACAGTAGAACTGTCCTGCTGGTTTTCCATTGGGAGGGCACCTTGCATTTGGACAGGTAGCATGTGAAGTGCCGAGCTAGTGTATTGATGAGTACTGATGGCAATTTCTTCAGGTGTTCGGGGTCTGAATTTGGGCCTGGTGCTGTTGCCTTCTTTACTGAGAAAATAAAATGTCGGGTTTCAGAAAGGAGAACATTGGTAATGACATATCCATCCTGTGGAATTTGGTATGTGGGCAGGTGGATGTGGTTATTAAAGAGATCTGAGTAGAAGTCATGGATAATCTTCTCCATTGCCTTTCTGGAAGATGTGATAGAACCATCAGGCGTCAGAGGGCAGTCATCTTGGTCTTATAGTTGGTGAAGGACAGGCGGGTGGTGCGAATGCTTTTTCTTGGCTTCTGCTGCATCTACTAGTATTTCTGCTCTTCTGTCTTTGAGGTCTTCCTTTATCGCTTCTCTGCACTGCTTTGCAAGCTTGGACATTAGCATTTGGTCACCTGAGGCTCCCGCCTTGCCACGTTGGCAAATGAGATCGAGAGTTTCTGAAGACAGGTGTCCTTTTGTGTCTTTCTCTCAGAGGGCATTCTTCGCACAATCATGGAGGTGCTGAACCAGTCAGTTGTATTCTTCATCTATGTCGTCAATGATGGTATCTTCCCATGTTGCTGTAATGGTGATAAACAGTTCCCAGTGGTGGTCATTCTGGGGAGTTCTCTTCTTAAACTTTGCAGCCTTTTCTCCCCGTTGCGGGAAGTAGAATTTTGCATGAGGGAGTCGGTGGTCTGATCCTGTTTGGAATTTAGGGACGACAGCAACATATGTCAGACAAAACCGTCGATTGAAGATGATGTGGTCAATTTCATTGTGGAACTGTCCACCAGGAAATTCCCATGTCCAACGTTTCGCTTCACCCTTCTGGAACTGTGAGTTTCCATGAATGGTCTTGGTGGACATGATGAACTCAGAGAGTCTCTCACCCTGTTTGTTCCTTTCTAGGCCATGGGTCCTGATGTGAAGTTCTTTGGCCGATCTTCTCGGTCCTATCTTGGCATTAAAATCACCGACTATGATCTTGTAGAAAGTGTGATCTTTTTATAGAACTCCTCAGTTCCATGTAGAATTTCTCAATTTCATCTTCCTTTATGTGGATGTTGGTGCATAGAAAACGAAGATAGAAATTGCTGGCAGTGGGCCTCATCTCTTCAAGTGTAATCGTCCTATCTTGTTTGTTAGGCATTCAAATGAATCATTGTTGATGGCTGTGTTCATGCTGACAAGGACACCAATTCCACCAACGCCTCTTTCGGTCGCATGTTCCAAGGAACAATTCTTCTCTGGTGTCAAATATAGTGTGATGTGACATTAAAGATAGATAATTACAAATAAAAATGCAAAGCTGTTAATGAATGGTTTTGATCATACAATGACCCATCATCCTTCCCTCCACCATGTTTGTTTCTCACCACGGATATCACCAGTTCTCCTCCCACCAACCCCCAATACCCACACCCCTATCCCCACTGTGCCAAGCAACTTCATTCTTTCTCTTTCACCTATGACAGGCTTTAGTCTCATTTTAAGACATTGCAATGCTCTGTTCCAGGACAGGGGCCATAGTCATGCATTCATTACCCAAATTTTTTGGGGGCAGGGCACACACAGCAGTGCTCAGGGTTTACAACTCACTTCACACTCAGGAATCATTCCTGGAATTGCTTGAAGAACTACTTAGGATTCTGGGGTTCAAAACAAGGTCAGTCACATGTAAGAGAGTGCCCTACACGCTGTGCTTTCTTTACAGAACCTCCTTCAGTTTTGAATATAAAAGCATGAGACTAAAGAGAGAGCACAGGAAGTAAAATCTTTGGCCTGCACACTGCCCACCTAGATTTATTCCACAGAATCCTGAATGGTCCCCAGAACAAGTGGCTGCCTCCTGAGCACAGAGTCAGGAATAAAAATTGACCAGGTGTATGTCAAGGCTAAACTTTAAATATTTAGTGTTCTATGAGTATATTATGAGAACATGTTATCAAACAACAGTGATGTTAAATTGATGCCTTAAGGGACAGAGACCACTTAAACAATATATATATATATATATATATATATATATATATATATATTTATTTTTTTTGGGTCACACCTGGAAATGCTCAGGGGATTCTCCTGGCTCTGCACTCAAGAATTACTCCTTGTGGTGCTCGGGGGACCATATGGGATGCCGGGATTGAACCTGGGCCGGCACAGTGCAAGGCAAAGCCCTACCTGCTGGGCTATCGCTCTGGCTCCTTAAACAATATTTTAATTTTAAATTATTTACATCCAAATAATGAATATAGTGCAGGCTAAGGCCTGGGTCAATAAATTGCTTCTATTTTATATGAAAATACTAGAGATATGCTTGCTAAATTGAATTACAGATGAGTGGCACTATCATTGGTTAAAATCAATTGGTTGAAATCTATGTAGGCTCATGCTAATAGATGCAACCTGGAGGCTAAGTGAAACTAGACTCCTAAGTGCTAAGTGAAAATATTAGAGCACTAAATACATTTTTTTACTTAAAAGTGATTTATAACTTTGGGTTTGCTTTCTTTTTTTTTTAAAATCTGTTTTTGCTTTTTTGTGTCACATTCAGCGATGTTTAGGGGGTTACTCTTGGCTCTGCCCTCAGGAATTACTCCTGGTGGTGCTTGAGGGACCATATGAGATGCTGGATATCAATCCAGGTAGGCCGCGTGCAAGGCAGACTTTCTACCCACTGTGCCATCACTCTGGGCCCCTGCTTTCCTTTTAGAATTCTTCTAATTTATCTATTAACAAGGAATTCAGAGTTTACTGATGGCATGCACATACTTTTTTTTATTTCCTCATTTATGCCTACCTAATCAACTACTTTTGATGAATTGACCAGTGATGAAACAAGGTTTTATCATTACACTGCTGAGCATCTAAGATACTGTTTCTTATTTTTCTTTTCATGCATTGGCCATTCCTTTTTTTCTCTGATAAAGTGTTGGTTTGTATCTTTTGTTTTAGGTTGTTTACTTTTTGGGTTCTTAAATATTTGATATATTTTAACGTAGACACAATTCACAATTATTGATAAGTTCTAAAGTTTGATTAAATAACAAAATGTCCACTATTAAAATCAATAAGAATTAAAATTTTAATTTGTGAATTATTTGATCATGTGTTTGTGAATTCCTTGTCTAATTATGCATCAAAATGTTTTTGATAGATTTTGCTAGGACCATCTGTGTTATCTTTGTTTGTTTACTGAATTTATTTGTCTTCTATATTGCTTTCTCATTTAATTTGCTTTGCTCCTACTGAAATTGCAGTATTGAGGAATTACGCGAAACACTTTAGGATCTATAATCTATACCAATGAGTTGACATGGGGTCAAACTTACGAGTTGCTGCGGGTACTCCAGTAGTACAGCTTGGGGACACAGGGGTAGGCTGCACACCCAGACTTTGAAAAACATCAGAGTTATTGGTCAATGCATTTGGGTACCTAAATTTTTTTCGCAGTTTTGTGTCTCTGCAGAGAATATTTGTGAGAGGAGAATATTTGTGAGTTTGGATAATTCAAACCAACACTTCATTAGAGAAAAAATATGAATGGACAATGTATGAAAAGGAACAATATGAAACAATATAATAGTTACACCCTTTATATGGGGTGTGAGGGCAGTAGCCATGACTGGTAGACAGGAATCTGCCTCACTAGGGTGGAGTTTTTAGCTGCAAGAATTGGTATTTCCATGAATTTTAGCTGCTTGGCATGCTTCTCCTGGGAGATTTAGTTGGGAATCTGTTCAGCAGGGTCATTGGGTGAGTTAACACAGCAGCAGCTGTGAGATATGAGCCAAGACATTGCTTCTTAAAGTCTGACATGAATTAGCTGAACTCTGGAAATGTAGATTCCTTATTACTCCACGGGATCTGATAAACATTGGGAGCAGAGGACAGGAATCTTCATCTTAATGAACTTGTCCTGGAATCCAGTGGGATGATACACAGTGTAAAAAGGTTAGAAACTGGGCCAGAGATCATTCAACAGGCTGCAGTGCTTAATGAATCCCAGGTAATTCCTGGGCATGAGACACCAATAGGACGATGGTCGTGACTTAAACTACTGGTCTGAACGTGCAGAAATTCTGGCCTCTACTCCTTCCAGCTAACACTGTCAGACTCCATAACTCAAGCAGTGACCCACATCCACAAACACCATGGAGTAAGCACCCAAAATATTGGACAACGTGTTGATGTGACTCTAATAAACTCTCTCAAAGAATCTGTGGTTTAGAATTCATTTTGTTTTTAATTCCTTTTTTGATTTCTAGTGCATAATGAATTAGGTTAAATCTAATAAAAATGAATGTCTTAGAAGAAAGCAATAAAGAGAAGTTAGGTAAAATATAATCATAACTTTACTATTAGATTCCACTAATAAAAACATTGCCAAATTGCTCTGAGTGTTTAAATGCCCTAATAATATTTAGAATTATTGTTTATAAACAGGGAAATAATTTTCAGACAAAAACTGGTAGTCTTTTCAAGATTGAGTAGTAATGAGTCATTTTTGTACAGCATAACATAAACGTTTGAAATCCAATAGGATGAAAACCAAATGAGAGGGGTTCATAGTCAAATAAATTTGAGATAAATACAATTTCTTTGCAATAAAACATCTAAAAATTCATGCTATACCAACATAGCAAAATGAGAAAATAAAGTATAATTTTCCCCAAATTTATGTAATCACCTATTTATTTTCTAGAATATCAGTTAATGTTGAATAAAAGAAATGCTATATAAGTTTTATCATTCTATCCTCAAGGCAATTGAAACATAGAGATACAAGTTAGCTTATACTCAAGTGATCACGTTACTTGTCAATTAACTCACTAGTTAATAAGGCAAAGCTGTAATGCAAGTTTACTATATCTCAGGATTACCAGATTATTTATTTTGCAAATTTATACAATAAACTTCATTTACCTTAGGGAGTACCTGTCTGTAACTTTTCTTTGGAAACAAATGTCACTACTGTCTGCTATTTTATTGTTATTGCTGTGAAATGCCTGTGTATTATAGCATACTTGTAAGATTGTCCTACTATTTATAAGACCATATTTCTGGATGTATTGACCAACTTTAATTTATGCCTGCTGATAAAAATAGTAGCATTAAGGGAACCACAGAATCAGAGCTGCTTTATAAGCACAAGGCCAAAACATTAGTCCCTAATTTTATGGCACGTGTCTAGTATGATTCTAACAGTTCTGCTGGTTGAACTTGAAAGTTTCGTTATTCTTTGCAACCCAGTACCACAAGAAGTTTCTGACTACCCTTCAATCAGGTGTGTCTAAATGTTACAGGAAAGAGGCTTGATCCCAACACTGTAACTATAAAACAATATGTGAGTAAATAACCATGAATTATGACCCCTGGAAAGCAAGTATAAGGCACGACACAATCACCCCTAGTGAGTGCTACCACTAGAATGTGTGTGAGCACTAAAAGTAAATATTAATACCAGCGAGCATGCATGCAAGTACACAACTTAAAGGGGGTAACCTCAGGGACCACCATGACCAAGTGTGCAAATACTGTAATATATATATATATATATATAATATACATATATATATGTATATTATATATATGTATATTATATTGATCCACACCTAAACTTAAAATGTATGAATATCCAGGTATGCATGTGACATTAGGGCATTGCAACAGTAAACTCTGTGAGAAGGAAGGGAAGAAGGGGGATACAAATATTTTAGTATAAGGAATTATCTCTTTATACAAAGAGGACAGTGTGACTTATTGCAACTGCTAAGAAAATGGTGCTGTGTCATGAGGAGATTTGATACAAGATTGTTTCAATGTTATAAAAGAAAGTTGTTTGACATGGCCAGGGCAATAGTATTTTGGGTCTGGTGCTTGGAAGGAAGACCTGGGTTTAATCCCTATCTCTGGTTCACATATGGTCCCCTGAACCTTGCCAGGAGTGAACCCTAAGCACATAGGCAGGAGTCAGTGCTTCTAGTTATAACTTAAGAAACAAAACAACAAAACTGTTATTTGACATTTTACCTTAGAGAATGATCTTAAAATATCATCATAACCAGTGTTCTTAATTATTTTCTAGGAAGTGGATCAATGATATATTTTCGATAATATAATATTGATAATATTATCTATGTATGGTGCTTAGGGATTAGTTTAAAATACAGAACCCAGTACACACAAGTGTTTCTAAGGGTCTCCAGGGAAACACCAGGAAATATTATTGAGAGGCTGCAGGATTGATTCTGGATATGCCTAGGGTTGATATATTGGTCCAGAATATATGGACCAGAATATATGATGCTGGAAATGAGAACAAATTGGGTGCCTGCTAGACATCACTCCTTACCACAGCCCTAACACCCAAACTCAGTATTTTTCTGATTCATGACAGTGTACCAAAATCATCCCATATAATATTACTTCTACCCTTAAATAAGAGGTTAAAAGTTTATTTTATTTAACTTATATCTACCTTGTCTTTTCTTTTTAGTGCTATAGATGTCTTCTTAGTATGAACACAATTCAGTTTTGTTGGCTAGTCAAACAATTCCCTGTTATGTAAAGTGCCACAATGTATAAGTTTTGGGGGCCTCTATGGCCATGGATAATTGTTCCAAGATGTTAACTATAAGCTTTACAGAAACAGGGGCACTGACCTTTCTAATAAGAGTCAATTTCAAAACACTGGTTACGCAGATAAAAATTGCCTGCCACAAAAATGTTTTGCTGAGGTAATGTGCAATGTCAGAATTTTAGCAAAAGTAAAGAACAATTACATGCATTAATGGATAAATTCTGTAATTAAATAAATCAATTAAGAACTTTTTATTAAGAACCACCCTGCTCAGTGTCAAGTTTTATATGGAGTTCCTTCTTGCAAGAACTCACACTCGTAAAGATATATGCATGGAAATGTGAAAACATTGAGATGTGTTAAAATATTGGTATATCTTCAAAGACTTTCCAAGATCTGTCTTCTAAATGAGATCCTAATAAATCAAGGAAGTCCCAGCCAAATTCTGGTGTTAGATTGGAAAGCCATTCCAGGAAAAGTACATTAGATAAGGCACAAATTTATGGAACAAGTTGTACATTAGTGTTAATAGAAAAAACTTGGTAATGAGCATATGGAGATGAATAGACTATGGTATATAATGTGTGAATGAGAGGCACACAAACTTTTACTAACATGTGTAATTTATTTTAATGATTTACATTTGATAGTATCAACTGAAAAGTCTTTTTTTTTTGCCTCTTATAGCAGACCACATAAAATAATGTTTTGAGTATATAATCTTTTGTTACTTATTCAGTATTTAACATATATTTTGATTCATGATTTTATAAAAATGTCTTGAATATTAAATTGGTGATTTACTCATGCAGGAAAATATGCCTAATAAAGTTTTATCCCTTAATGCTGTATAAAATGAAGTGGTAGTAAGAATATACTGCAGATGTGAAAATCAAGGAAGAAATTTTAAAATTAGTTTTCATGGAAATTTGCATTATATCAGTGGGTCTACACTTTAGAATACTGAACATTATTAGAATAATAATACTACTACCATAATAATACTACCATTTAACTGGAATTGAGATTTAGCTCAATATACTGAGATCACCCTTTAATGCAGAAAGTCTGGGTTTTATCCACACATCATATAGTGCTGGAATTTACTCACATGTTAGGTAAGGGATATTCCCTTGTTCTCTTGTCTAAAGGGAGTACCCCTTTTCCATTGTCTAAATATATACATAAATATCTATGATAATACTAAATATCAATAAAGTGTATATAAATAGATATAAAACTATCTCTAGGTTCCACTTGTATAACTTGTCTTCCCATTGTCATTAATTTGCTTGAGCAGGCACCAGTAACATCTCCATACTTCCTGTCACATGCTAGTGTAGCCCAAGAGTATCTGCCCGCTCCTGGAACTTAAAGAGCCTCAAACCATTCCATCAGGTCATGGGAATGAGGCCTATAATTGTTACTGGAATTTGGTATATCAAATACAACACAAGTAGCTTGCCAGGCTCTGCTGTGTGGGTGGGATATTCTTGTAGTCACCTCTCATCTCATGCATTTATTGATGAGCTTGTGATCAACTCTTCTGTTGGGTGGAGCACTGATGAGCTGAGGAGTCAGGATTTGGAAAATAGCTACCCTCATGGTTCGGGGTTCCTCAGGCTGATTGTGAGGCTCTGCTGGGATGGTAGGTCAGGACTAGAACCCTCCTTTCCTCTTGGGTGCCTCATGATCAGCTGGGCACAGGGAGAGCTGGTAGGAGCTCTGCCCTGTGTATGTGAGTTCTGGATCAGGCATACCTGGACTGGGCTTGAAAAAGACTGCTGTAGGTTCTGTAGTTCATTACTAGAGAAGTTTCTCTGACCATGTAGAGCACCTCTATATTTATAACGTGTAGACCACCTCTATGTTTATAGGATAAAAATGTAGCTAATAGGAATATTTTTTACAATGTGCCTTATACTTATTTGTAAATTCTATCAAGTATTATAGTTATCAATAACATTAGTTTTGTTTGTTATGATGCCATCACTTGTATTACTTCAATTGTTTTCCCATTGCTCATCATTTTCTCAAGTGGGCACTACTCACATCTCCAGGAACATAAAGAGCCTCAAACCATTCCATCAGATCATGGGAATGAGGTCTATAATTGTTACTGGTATTTGGCATATCAAATACGACACCAGTAGCTTGCCAGCCTTTGCCCCCGTGTGGTGGGATACTCTTGTAGTCACCTATAATCTTGAGCATTTATTGATGAACCGCCCGCCGCATGAGCTGGGCTTGGATCAGCTCTTCTATTGGGTGGAGCTCTGACGAGTGGGGAGTCCGGATGTGGAAAATGGTGGCCCTTATGGTACGGTGGTTCTTTTGGCTTCTTGCAAGGCTCTGCTGGAGTGGTTGGCCAGGGCTAGAACCTGCCATCCCTCCCAGGTACCTCGTGAGCAGCTGGGCACAAGGAGAGCCGGTAGCAGCTCTGCCCCATGTCTGTGCATCTCTGGATCAGCATACCTGGACTGGGCTGGAAAAGACTGCTGCAGGGTGGGCCTTGGCGAATCAGACTTTGATTGGCTCTTCTGCTGGGTGGAGCTCTAACAAGAGGGGAGTCCGAGCTCTAACAAGAGGGGAGTCCGGATGTGGAAAATGGTGGCCCTCATGGTGTGGGGGTTCCTCTGGCTTCTTTCAAGGCTCTGCTGGGGTGGCGGGCCAAGGCTAGAATACACCATCCCTCCCAGGCGCCTCGTGAATGGCTGGGCACAGGGAGAGCCAATAGCAGGTCTGCCCCATGTATGATGCCATACCAGAATTATATTCAGGGATTGTTCCTTACTTTGTGCTCAGGGATGACTGTCTCGGAAACTATATGTGACATCACAGATCAAACCTGGACTGGCCACATACAAGGCTAGTACCCCACCTTCTTTAGTGTCCCTGGCCCAGTATCATTTTCTTTAAGTAACTTGAAAGCGTTTAGTTTTTTTTTCAATTTTTCTTTAGCATTTCGAAGACTATTTTCTTGCTTTATGTTAACATTTTATTGTCACTGTCTGTACCACTGTCTTCCCGTTCATCATCGATTTGCTCAAGCGGGCACCAGTAACATCCCCATATAACCTGTCACATGCTAGTAGAGCCCAAGGGAACCTGCTTGCTCCAGGAACATAAAGAGCCTCAAACCATTCCATCAGGTCATGGGAATGAGGTCTATAATTGTTACTGGTATCTGGCACATCAAATAGGACATGGGTAGCTTGCCAGGCTCTACCGTGTGGGTAGCATACTCTTGTAGTCATCTCAAATCTAGCATTTATTGATGAACAGAGGCGGCCGCTTGCGGCCGCACGAGCTGGGCTGTGATAGGCTGGTCTGCTGGGTGGAGTTCTGACGAGGAGGAAGTCCGGATGTGGAAAATGGAGGTCCTCATGGAGTGGGGGTCGTCTGGCTTGTTGTGAGGCTCTTCTGCGGTGGCGGGACAGGGCTAGAACCTGCCATCCCTTCCGGGCACCTCATGAGCGGCTGGGCACAGTGACAGCCAGTAGCAGCTCTGCCCCACATCTGTCACATTTTATTGTCATGCAATTTATTTCAAATGGTCAAATAAAATATGAAAAAACTCAATCCCAACAAATTCTTTAGTAATCAAGATGATATTGAATAATGGAATTTTAAAATATTGCTTCATTTAAAATATATGTAAGTTAATAAATTATGTCATCAACCTCAGATTCTTTCCTGTGATAATATTGGGCACCTAACTAAAGTAGATAGATATTGCACTTAAGTGTCACTATGAAGAATACTAGGAAATTTTTGAATGTTAGAAGTTGTCAGAGTTAAGTTTAATATAATTGAGCTTTGAGCTTGCTAAGCAGTATATTCAAAGTGATAGAAAGTATCTATAAATGTCACCATGTATGTATATATTTATCAAGAGGTATTATTTGTCAGCTTGGTATCTGAAGTAATTCTATGTACTTGTAATTTATCATTGACTAATTCAATCACAGTGGTATGTTTTTCTAATTTGTAAAATTTTCAGTAGATATTCCTTGACTTTTCAAGTTTTCTTTCAATTTCTGTAAAACTTTTATCGTTAGTTCACTGAAATCTTACATCATTTAATTGTCAATGATATCTTATGCATAATATTTCCTATCTCAGAACTTTAAACACATCAAATTTTATCTATAATGCTCCTCTTGATACTTTGTTGTACTTAGATCTGAGCTGGAGACATAGTAGAGGGACAAAGGTGCTTGCCTTGATCACAGCTGACCTAGGTTTGATTTGTAGTGTTGTATATGGCTTCCTAATACCACCAGAAATTATTCTTGATCATTCAGTCAGGAGTAAGTTATAAACCACCACCTACCATTGGGTAGAGACACCAAACTAAGAAACAAAAACAACTTAATTTAGTTCATTAATTATATTTATTTACTTATAGCAATTTTATTTTTATGATGAAATGCATGTTAGGGTGTGTATTATTGAATATCAGAGTGCATATAACTATATTAAATTCACCACAGGAAGCCAAATTTTTAGATACATAACATAACTTTAAATCTGCAATAATGAAAATTTCATTCTTTTTAAAAATTATTTTCTACTTTCAGTATGATATTATTTTGCTAAATTTGGAACATTTGAATGATTATTTGATTTTTTAATTAAACTATTCCCCTATGAAAATATCTTACAACAACATTTTGTGATATACGAATAGAGATTTAAGACTTTACTTCTAATACCCTCTCTCATGGTATTTCCATTGGCTATAAAACTTTTCTCACACTTTAAAAGATAAAGAAGGAGAAGAACATGGATTAGTAGGTAGCTTAAGGGAAAGAAAGATGTCAAGATCTTTCAAGCATAAAATCAAATTTGAAATACTTGAAACTCCTGAGGATAGGAAGCTATATGGGTCTGTTTGCATTCATAAAAGATGTGATCGATCAGAGCAACAAATAGGAAGACTCATAATAGCCTGGGCAGATGAAAATAAGCTCTTTCAAGTATTATGATATGATCTGAAAAAAATTAGTGAACCACCACTTTTTAAGAAGTATTCACATATGTACCACTTCCAATATATCATAGTAAATGCGTTCTTAAGTTCTATTTTCTTTCTTTCCTTCATTCCTGTTCATCTTGTGTCTAACATCATCCTGTATTTTTTATAGCATTGCTATTTGTTGTGCTTTAAGACTACCAACTCAATAAGAAGCTAAATTAAAATGAAGACAACACAGCATTCTATCTATGTATTACCTGTCCCTGAGATGCTCAATTGACTAAAGAAATAGTTGAAATGTATGTTTGGGATCTCTTGGAAAAATATGATTTAAACCTAAGAGAATAGAAGTACTATTTCAGGTGAGAATTCTGAAGAAGAAGCTTCCAAGAAAAATACATTTATTAGAAGTAGTATTGCATCCATCACCAGTAGAAAATAAACAAAGCAATAGGAAGTAGTTGAAAAAACTCATTCTTAGCAATAGCCTCTGCTGACCTTATCTGGGGGGTAAGGATAAATCCCTATGTCTCTTTAAAGACCAATCAGTGGACTAAGACTACTACCAAAGAAAGATCATAGATCTGAAAATTCATTTGATAATTCCTTTTTAAAATAGGTCAGTAGCTAGAGAATGTTTTTGTTTGGGAGATGGAAAGAGTAGAATTATATTATAGCTACTAACTCCAACACCGTTAAATTAATAATGTTTATTGTTCCTCTAGAAGGAAAATCTAGAACTTAAAATAACAGTGGATATGACAACAGCTTACTTCTTTTCTTAAAGCTTCATCTGCATGTTTGCCTGCAGAATATAGTGTAGTATATTAAATTGAGAACATTGAAGTGCTTAGATAAGAATACAGGTCAAAAGTATCACAAAATGAAATGGAAATGTAAGTATTTAAAATTATTAAAGGGCTATAATTTATCAGTATAAAGTTACTGATAGTTGTGTTTTAGGCATACACCAATACATCCTCCAACATCAGCTTCCCTCCAACAGTGTTTCCAGATTCCTTCCCCATCCCAACATTCATTTCCACCCCACCTGTCAACTTGACAGGCACATTACAAAGCTTCCATGGTAGAACCTTAGATCTCATGTTTTCAGTTCTGTTACTTTCATGTTAATTGCAGCACCATTCACAATAGTCAGAATGTGGAAACTACCTGGTTTCTGAGAACAGAGACCAGATGAAGAAACCATGGTGCATCTACCCAAAGGAATACTATGCTGCTGTTAAGAAAAATGAAGTCATAAGATTTTCCTAAAAATGGATGGACATTGAGAATATCATACTGAGTGAAATGAGTCAGAAGGAAAAGGACAGATATAGAATAACTTCATTCACTTTTGTGATATAAAAATTGTATCAGACTAATATCCAAGGAAAGGAAAAATAGCAAGCAGGAGCACTTATCAGTGGTTACAATCTACCTTAAGAGTGTGTGGAGGGAGGGTAGGTAAGATAGCGAAGAGACCAGTTTGTCAATGAAAACTCCTCTTCCTCCATCTTCTTTTGTTGCCTGGTGCTATCTGCAACTCATCTTCAACTCACTAATTCTGTTTTCAGCTGTTGTCATTCTACTACTTAGAGCACCCATTGAATTTTTTCGACTCTGATATCTTACTAATTGCACTCTGTTTGTGATTTTCTTATCTCTGTTCTCATTTTGTTCTTCCTGTATTTTATTGACTGACCATTTCACTGTTTCTTTTTCGTACCCTCCTGAATTTTTTGGATGTCCATTCTACTGTTTCTTTGAGCTTATTAAACATCCCCCACCATTTCATTTTGAATTCTTTATCAGAGAAACTGTGCTTTTAGGTATTCCTTGTGGAGGCTTCAGGGTTCTTTTCTTTGTCCAATCCTCGTGGTGGGCTTTCAAGGTTTCCTCATGGTGCAATGTAGTCTGGAAGTGGATACTTATAGTGCACTATCAGTGTCCCCCCTCTCACTACCAGAACGGATTCTTGGGATGCTCAGTAGATGGTTGCCTCCTATTTCCACTTCAAGGATGTTACCTTCCTCTTTGTTGTTCCTTCTTAGACCCCTAGCGCTGATTCAGAGAATGTATTATTAGTCCTGAACTTACTGTACTGTTACATTATGATTGTATGATTTTATTGTTTTATTTTCTTTTTGGGTCACTCTTTGCAATGCTCAGGAGTTACTCCTAGTGGTACTCAAGGAACCATATATGATGCTAGGTAGGCACATGCAAGGCAAACACCGTCCCCACTGTTCTTTTTCTCTGGCATTGATAGTATTAATTCTGTGCTCGCCAATATTTTTTGTGAGTTTTTTGAGGTAAATTGAATGGACTGTTGGCATAATGTGATTGGAATAGTCAGGTTACCCTTGTAAGACTCTGGAATAAAAGGCCAAGATGTGTATTCAATGCAATATGAAAGGGAAGATTAACTTGCACTTGCAGCTATGAGATTGACTGCCACCTGAAAATCCATACATCATACAACCATTCTACTTGATATGGGGGAATGGGCCACATATTGCCACTGGTCCTAAGATCACAGTTCAATCTGTTTGCTTGTTTTCCCACTTCTAAGTAACACAGATGTTACCTTTTGTCCAGACAATTATCCATGAATCTGGGGGCCGAGCAGGGACCTTTTCCTTTATTCTCCTTTTTTAGAGAGCATTTTTATGTCCTAGGGATATATGACTAAAAGTGAAATTGCTGGGTCATGTGGCCATTAAATTCTAAGAGAACTCTCATACTGTTTCCCACAGGGGTTGTAACAGACAACAATTCCGCCAGCAGTGAATATGAGTTCCTCTTTCACATATCACAACCAACAGATTGCTTCTTCTGTTTTTTGTTATGTGCCATTATCACTGGTGTGAGATGGAATTTCACTGTCATCTCTTGATTTGGATTTCTCTGATGCTAAGTAATCCTGAGCATATTTTCATATGCCTATGGTCCACCCACTGTCTTCCTTTGAGAAATATCTATCTATCTATATCTATCTATCTATCTATCTATCTATCTATCTATCTATCTATCTATCTATCTATCTATTATCTATCCATCCAATTATCCATCCAATCATCCATCCATCCATTCATCCATCCATCCATCCATCCATCCATCCACCCACCCACCTATTCTATCTATCTATCTATCTATCTATCTATCTATCTATCTATCTATCTATCTATCTCTCTCTCTCTCTCTCTCTCTCTATCTATCTATCTATCTATCTATCTATCTATCTATCTATCTATCTATCTATCTATCTATCTATCTATCTATCTATCTATCTACCTACCTATCTATCTATTTTTCTATCTATCTATCTATCTATCTATCTATCTATCTATCTATCTATCTATCTATCTATCTATCTATCTATCTATCTATCTATCTATCTATCTATCTATCTATATTTCTCTCCCTATTTGTTTATAGAGTTTTTGAATGTCTTTTGTGTTGACGTTTGCAAGTATATATCCTGAATACCTAACCTATAGCTGATCATTTTTTCCTATTCAGTTAACTTTCCTTTAGTTTTAGTCTAAGGATTTTTTTTTAAACCATGCATTTTTCTTCCTGTTTTTTGCTTTATGGTTCACACCAGGCGATGCTCAGGGGTTACTCCTGGCTCTTCGCTCAGGAACTACTCCTGGCAATGCTCGGGGAACCATATGGGATGCCAGGGATAAAACCCGGGTTGGCTGAGTGCAAGGCAAATGCCCTACCCGCTGGACTATCGCTCCGGCCTCCATGCAATTTTTCTCTAGCTTTATTTAGTTCCATATATGAATTTATTATTGTGTTAGCTTTGCCAGTAATATTAGATCATTGAAAGCACCTTTAAGATTCAAATATCAAAGTGTTTTACCTACGTTCTTTTGCTTACTTTATAATTTCTTGTTGGATCTCAAGGTCTTGATTCACTTAGAATTGACATGTGTTAACAATATTGTTCTTAACCAGTTTGCCACATACTCATTGACAAGTAATTACAATTGTTTTTCAATATTAATATTTGGCCCTGGGAGATTGTTTATATCAATCTTACCTACTTAAGGAATCTCTGTATATAAAATATGAAATTCAATTCTATATAGGGAATTTCAGTGATGTCTATGTCCTGCATATAGAGAAAAAAATCTGCAATAATGTGCACCAAAAAGGAAACATTATATAATGTAGTCATTATGATTAAAGTTTCATTCCAAATTTTTCAGAAGGTAGATGTGAAAATTGTTAAATTTCTTAATTTTCCTCAATTTTCTTTCCAATTGAATATACTGCTTCCTACCTCTAAATAGTTGTAAAAAATATCAGGGAGATAATATACCCTTAGCTCCTGACACATTGCAGTGTCTGATATGATAATTTTCCTTTATCTCATAGTCTCATACATCCTAATCTGTAATTCATAGAGGTAGCAAAGATATTTTTCAAGGGGAATTCTAATTTATAATCTGAATTATGCTAATACAGCATATCTCTAAACTAGTACCTACTTTTATTTCTGTGATTAATATCTATTTTAATAAACATTATTTCTTTCAATACTACTTATAAAACAAAATTATGCTTCAATATAGTTTATGTAATTAAATTTGTTTTGGTAGGCTGGTAACTGTCATCTGCAATATCCAAAGTTGAAATTCTAGAAGAGTCTCAACTATTAACTAATGTAACTTGGCCATTTTCTATAGAATTATTTGTACCATCTGTACCCTCCCTAACCAAAATAAATAAGAAACGATTGAGGTTATAGTTATGGTATATCCTGCTCTGTCTTGTAGCAATACAGATAGATGTATTTTGTTGGGCAGCTTGATGGTAGGCCAGAGAGAACTTGCATGAAAAAGTGCTTCGATGTTATGCTTATTTTATTATATTTTTACAGCCGCGAGGAAAACCAATGGAGCCACTCTTTTCCTGTTAGTGAACTATTCTGGGCTACAATGAGTTTATAATTAATTAGATGACATTGAATGAATGAGTGATAACATTTGTTTTTAACTTTCAGCCCATGTTTCTAGCTTATCAAATAATGCATTGTAAATGTTATAATATTTAGCACAATATATATTTATGTTGACTAGAAATTTGTACTTATAATTAGCTCATATTTTTAGAAGCTAGTTATCCAGTCTAATAATTACTAGGCTCTCTGGTTCTAATTTTCTCCTTGCTAACCTTCTATAGATCATTGGTCCACAGGTCTGTTCTGAGGCGAGGGAAGAGGTGGCTTGCTTAGTTGAGTCTTATATTATAGTTGGATTGCAATATTTGAAAAGGTCAAAAAGTGAAAAAATGTAATGCAGGGCATAAACAAGATTACTTTTTCATTTCAGTATTTAGTATTAAAAGTACTATGTAGTCTTCTTGCTTTCAGTATTTAAAGCCAAATTTGCAATAACAAAAATACTGACAGAGGTGTGTGTGAAATATGTTACTAGTACATAGTCTTCTTCACTGCCTCTTTCTATCCCTGAAACTGTGCTGTTATTATTCCACTAATCTCAAATCTATTATTCCTAAACATTGTTCCTACATATACCTTCAACAGGGCAATTGCCATCATATTCATCACGTATCATCTCCATTGCTGAATTGTACTGATTCTGTACTGAATTCTTTAGAAACAGAGATTGCTACTGATTGAATAAATTAAATCAATGGTGAAAGCTTTGAAAGATCTAATGGGAACAGAATTTAAAGAACTGTTTCTATCACATTCAGATGTGATACATATAGTCAGTATTCTAGTTGGAAAAGATTACTTCATGGCAATGAATCCTGAAACATTAATCGTGGAAAACAATCTGTTACACTAGTAACTCTCTGCAGAACTGCTATGTAAGATACAGTGGTGCATGCTACCTATTTGCTGTGGCCTGAACATTGTTCCTTATGCAGAGCCTTGACACCACAAGGAGACAAAGGATCCATCAAAAGACCCTCGACAAGTTTGATGTATGTAGTTCATTCCTCAGCTTGCGACATCGCTGCCAGTCATGTTCTCACAGCTGTGGGGGATATTGTTCATTTTCTAGCACCTACAACATTACTACATAAGCTTTAATAATCTGACTGTCAAAAATATCTCAGGGTGTGTATTGTACTTAGAAAAGATTGGCATGGCATGGCCAGGGACACAGCAAGCGATGTGTGAGAAACAACGGTCAGGCTGTTCTTGCTCGGCTTCACTGTTTTTTCTACCTCTGTTTAGTAATATCCACAGAAATGTCTGTCCCACTCAGATACATTATTAGTGTATTTGACACTGTGATCTGATTCTGACCGCCCCCTCCAGTGCAAGTATTGAAAAAGAATGCTGTGAAACCAGGTTCACAAGAATACCATCATGACTAAAAATATATTTTGGTTGCTGTCATCTAAACGATTTTATAGATGTATTTTATGACTTACAACTTGGGAGAAAGAAAATCCCCAATCATGGACACATGTGTACACACACACACACACACACACACACACAAAAACCACACAGAAGTTAAAATGCTTTCTTGTGTATCAATGAAATCTTGGTTTTCAATAAGAACATTATTTTAACATATGAAAATATAACTGTTCCCCTAGTCTAGGGGATTTTCTCAACTTTCTCTAACCCTGGCCTAATTCTGCCTTTGTTTCCTGACTTTGCTACTTATACCCCATCTTCCTGGTTTGTCCACTGATCTTGTGCTCTGGCCCTCATTTATCTACTTTCACTGATGACCCCTTGGAATATCCTGGGGTTCCACAGAGGACCATTTGTCCCTACCTGTGATGCTGCTCTTTAGCATCACCATGAAGAGCCACATGTAGCAATTCTGATTCTTCCAAATAGTCTGCTATGTGGGCTAGCTTGAAAGTAGGAGCCAGGTCTGTGTTTTTAGGCGTTGTGCAGGCTTGGTGGTTACATCAGTCTATAGCTGTCGGAAGGAAGACTGAGGTGGTGAAGACAGTCTCTGTATGCTGGCCACTGCCATGCTTCCATGCCCTGCCACTCTGTCCTCCCTCAGTCACCACCTAGTACTGCAGTAGCTTTGGTAGGATGCCAGAATCCTTGCAATAACAAATACTGCTTCATTTCAGCATGATGAATGAAGAGTTTTAATGAAACTGGCCCAAACTGCTCTGGCAAACTGCCTTATTTTTATGTTTGAAATGGGAGTGATCCATCAGCCCAAGCTGCATCTCTGTCCCCACCCCTGCCCCCTGAGGAGCTCCTGTGTCCTGCTCCCTGGGCAACTTGATACTCCCCTTCTCTCACCTCTCTCTTCTACCGCCTCTGTGCTCCTCAGGAGAGGGCAATGCTTCTTTGCACTTTCCACTTGGCATTGCTCACCGCCGTTAATGCCCTGGGTGGGTGGGTGAGTGACTTCATGCTCCTGTATCTGGATTTTGCACCTTCATTTCACCCAGCCCCAAATCCTGCAGGCTAATGTGGTAACATGTCTGGCGGGTATTAATTATATTTGCTGGCTGCTCCCTCATTAGAGTTGCCTATCTCCCCTGAGAGCTGCTGTAAATCAAACTATGATTCATGACTTTTAAAAAATGGGAAAAGGTACACAAACACTGAAGGGGGAAAATACCTCCAAAAATAATAAATATAAACGAAGAGGAGGGATGACACCTTAATCAAGCCGGTTCAGAGCACAAGCAGCTCAGCACATTACTAGAATGGAAACTTGAGTTTTGTTAGATGGTTCTTTCTACTTGTTATTTATTCATCACCTTAAAAAATGAAATAGCATAGAATTATTTTTCTTTCTTTTGAAGTTTTGTTTAAGAGAAAGCATGTGGTGAAAAAATGCGAGTATAATTCTGCAGAGCTCTGTAAATGATTATACTGAGGCTGAAGTTTCTTTTCGCCAGGAATTTAAATTAAAGGGAAAAAGGTCAAAAAAAAAGAAGAGGGGAAGTTGAGAGAAGGAAAGTATCAGAGTATAATTTTCTACAAAATACTATATCCTTGTGAACCATAAATGGATGATACTCTGTAATATTTTTTTTAGAGTGCCTAGTAACTAATCCCAAACTATCAATGCTGCTGTAAGAATAGCAATATTTCTAGGTTGCTATAGGATTGCATAGCATAGTACAGATAGAATATTGTACAGATATAATGCCATTATTCACATAATGATATATTATTTTGAGACAAATATCCCTATTAAAATGATAAGATCTATTTATTTTAACAACGAAACCTGCATTGCATATGTTGCTCATGAGCACAGTATAAGCCACAAAACCTACTTTGGAGATGGAAAATCTTGCAGTTGTCTTTATTAAAAGTTACTGTTTGATATAAAATAAAAGTGCAGTGAACCTGAATTACATAGGAGACTCAACAAGCCCCACAGGGAATAGGAGATTCCAGTAGGTTGGTTTGATTGGGAAAGGTTTATAGTCAAATACAGAGCTCAAGCTGGACTTGGAAAAATGAAAAGAATTTCGAAAGATGCTCTTAAGAGAATGCCTTTGGCATCTGGGTCTGTGTATCAGCCAATTAAATGGAGAAAATCGCTTGTTGTATTTGGGGACCAATGTGGCAGACAATCCCTTGGACTGAGTGTCATTATCTTTTGTAGTAGATGACAAGTCTCACGTGACCAGCTTTATTGAGGACAAGTAGCAGAAAGTGTGCAAGGAAACTAACAGCAAGACATTTCTGATGATTTAATTATCCTATTTTTGTTTGTTTGTTTGTTTTGCTTTGTATGGTTTGCCAGTTAGAATAGTAACACCCAGTTTATTGAAGATAATGGTGGAAGGTTGAGAGAGACAGAGAGAGACAGAGAGAATGATAATGATTGAGAGTGAGAGAGAGAAAGATAATGAGAAAGAGAAAGAATAAGAATGGGTTCACTGGGGCCTGAGCGATAGCCCAGTGAGTAGGGCATTGGCTTGCATGTGGCCAGCCCTTGCCGGCCTGGGTTTGGTCCCTGGCAGCCCATATGGTCCCCTGACACCGCCAGGAGTAATTCCCAAGTGCAGAGCCAGGAGAAACCCCTGAGCATTGCTGGGTGTGACTCAAAAGAGAAAAAAAATGGGTTCACTTATCTGTAATTAAGTAACTTGCAAATTACAGTTAAAATCCCACTCTAAGTAAATATTAAATTAAATAATTATTATATCTGGGAGTTAGTAAGATATCTCCTGTGGTAAGAACATATGCCACACGTATAAAAAAGGTCTTCGTCTGCTGTCTGGCTCCCTCGCACTACTGGGTGTCCTCTAAAGGGATGTACAAATCTGGAACATTTTATGTGTCACATTCTGAAACTCTGGTGTTTAGGATGTGAACTCTTAAAGCATTCTAGTATAGAATTCAGTCAATAGCACATGGAGAAGCAAAGTGCTCTTCACTGTTAATCCGGAGAGGAGGGTTCCCAGCACTCGAAAATGCAGCATGTTTAAGCTCTCACTAGTTTGATATATTTTCAGTACTTTAAAAAATTTTTCGTGAAATGAAAAACCAGAAATATCACCAACAAACTGATTCCTTAGTTATCTCTCCTACGTTGCTGTCACAGAGTCACTTTTATCTAAGGACATATGCCCATTTTTCGGTATGTCTCTGTACTCTCGTGTTGTCATGGCTGAATTCTGTTCCATTCTTAGATCCTAAAGAAAAAGGAAAGGAAAAATGGGGAGGGGAAGAGTGTGAAGCAAAATGGGAGCGAAGGGAAGGGAAGGGAGGGAGGGAAAGTCAGGAAGGCAAAGGAATAGAAGGGAAGGAAAGGAAAAGGAAGGGAGGAAAGGGGAGACATAGAGCAGGGAAAGTGAACCCCTCCTTTCACGTTTGAAAACATAATGCCAAATAAGTTTCCACATTCAATTTTGATCCACAGGTACTTTAACAACAAATCTGGCAGTCTTCTAGGTAGCATCTAAAACAGGGAATATGCTCTAAACAGTGTGGTGAAAATTAGAAAGAGGCAAAGTAATTTTTAAAGACATTAAGTCTAAGAAAAACAGCTCTGGGTGTGCTTTGTGCAAAAATAATATTTTCAAAACACATCTGCCTATTGAACATAACAGTCAAAACACGTGGCATACATTTTCACAGTTTTCCACCAGGGGGTGCTCCCCCAATAGAAAGAAGCTAGAACACTTGAAAACATTTGACTAAACAGCCCCAAAGAAAACATTTGTTTCTGCCAAAATCATGGAAACAAACATTTTTTTTCCTTTGAGAAACAAGCATATTGGCTCATGAAATGAAGTGTGAAGGGAGAAAAATGCCTCTAAGCATACATGCATATATATTTTGAAATTGTCTGAAGAAGAAACTGAGAGCTGGCTATAAGTTTGATTATTCAGAAATTGAGAATTAGTGCTAGAGAGAGACTTTTTTAGAGCATTTCCAGTTTTGAAACTTTAAAAAACATAAGACACAAATAAAGAGACAATTCTCCTGGCTCCCTAAAGTTCTCACAAATGTATATTCTGCAAAAAGTATTCAATTGAAACTCCTCAGAAATTGTAAAAACACAACAAACATATGTTCCTTGATACATTTTTCCATCCACAAACAAACCCACCTTTAAGAAATTAGACTTACAACTTGAAACCATGAACTTTATACTTCTGTTGTAAGACTGAAAGGTAATTTTTTGAAGCTCTGAACTTTTAGTTCATTTCTCTTAAAATACACTTAAATTAACATGAACTATAATGATTTTATAGAAATTATTTTTTCAATCATAAGAAAATATTGGCAGATTACCAGGTGATATAGCCAAACATTGAAGAAGAAAAATTGAGTTCCTTGAACTTAAAGTAACTGCATGAAAGTACCTGAAATATTTCAGCAGATGTAAGAGATAGATAACCTGACTTTACCGTACCATGCTCAGCACTTGGTTCCTACAACCTTTCTTGGTTACAGGATCACCTGTTTTGATTATAATATCAGCTCTGGAGAGTGAAAAAAAGGAATGATTTGATGCCTTAAGTAGCCTTGTGTTTCTTTGCTCTTTATGACATAATTTATTGATAATTCCTCCCACACACCACAGATTTGAAACTTATAATCTTACTGTCTATTCTGAAACCATGCTTGAGCTTTTCAAAGATGTACTTTACAATTTCTAAAAAAAAACTATAGCAGCCATAATGCGATAGTGAGTCTCTTCAAAGAACATGTTACTTTCTGGCACCGTATTCTAGAAATCATGTCTTGGTTCTTTGTAGAAAGATAGCAATTCTATACAGAATCCTTTGTATCATTATGTAAAAATTATAAGTATAAAACATGAGCTCCCATTTGATCCAGCAATAGCACTCCTGCGAATATACCCGAGGGACCGAAGAACACATAGCTGAAACACTATCTGTACTTCTTTATTCATCTCAGCGTTATTCACAATAGCTAGAATCTGGAAACAACCTAAATGCCCCAGAACAGAGGACTGGCTAAAGAAACTGTGGTTCATCTACACTATGGAATACTATGCAGCTGTCACAAAAGAAGAAATTATGAAATTTACCTGCAAATGGATGGACATGGAGACTATAATGCTGAGTGAAATTAGTCGGAAGGAAAGGACAGATATAGAATGACTGCATTCATTAATAGGATATAAATAGATACCAGTGCTTTACTAAATGTGTGAAATGGTAATGGCAGATTAAAACTCACCATTGAATATACACAAAGAGACTTAAGTGATAAACTCTAAATATCTGCAGGGCTAGCCACAATGTGTAAAATAAGAGGGAAAGAGATGCAGAGACAGAGAGAGAGAGAGAGAGAGAAAGAGAGGAAACAGGGCTACCTGCTGTTGAGGCAGCCTGGGGGGTGGGTGGGAGGGTGGGGTACATTGGTGGTGGAAATGGGGCACTGGTGGAGGGATGGGTGCTGGAATACTGTATTACCAAGAACCAATTGTGAACACCGTTGTAATTGTATGCCTCACGGTGGTATAATAAAAAATAAAAAAAAAAAAACTTGTCCCCAACTAGTTTTTTTATTGGATTCTGTTTTCTAAACTAAGGGAAAATAAATAGGTATCTGTGTGAATTAGAGTGGTCAGAAGGAGAGCCTTAATTCCATATTGCATGGGTTGTGATGCTCTGTTTTTTATAACTCTTGCTTAAATAAGCTTGAAAACAAGCCACGGATTGATGGACTGCAATGTATCATTACTGAGAAGGCAACGCTGGGATTGACTTAACTAGTCATTCTTCCATATATTGAGCAAAGCTTCTTTTGGGGGTCTCAGATATATGTTGTGGCCTAGTGGGACCCCTTCAGCCTCTTTTTACACCCAATCCTGCAATTGTATGGTTTCACTATACGATACTGAAGCAGGCAAATGGCAGATATCTCTTTTCTGAGGAAAACAGGGCATATCATAGTTAACTGATTTTGATAATAATATCAACAACTGTCTTTGAGTGACTGCTAGGTAAGAATTACTTCTCAAATCTTATTTTGACATTTGTTTCTTGTATTTGTGGTTTTTGTTCTTGGGCTAGACCCAGCAGAGCTCAGAGTTACTCCTGCCACTGGCTCTTAAACCACTGCTGGCATGCTCAGGAGACTATATAGGATTATGGGAATAGAATCCCAGTCAAACAAATGCAAAGCAAGTGCCCTACCAGTTGGACTATCACTCAGTCCCGAACTCAGTCATCTTCAAACATTAGCTTCATCTTTTGAGATGACACATATTTCAGCTCATACATGCTGAGGCACCTTTGTTCATACACATCATCAGGAATCACGCAACTGGTATGTAACAGAATGATTTTTAATACAAGCCATTCTATTTTCAACGTCAACTCACTCCATTTTCATGAACATTTTGTGTGACACCCTCCTGAATTTTAATGTGTGTTTTTTTCTTTTGGGGGGTCACACCCAACAATGCTCAGGGATAGTCCTGGCTCTGCACCCAGGAAATACTCCTGACAGTGCTTAGGGACACTATGGGATGCCGGGACAAACCCGGTGAGCTATATGCGGGGAAAATGCCCTACCCACTGGACTGTTGCCATGGCCCCAATTTTTATATGTTTATGTTAAAGCAAGTGTCTCCTAAAATTTCTTATTTTGTGTATAGCTGACAAGTTACTTGTTCTGTGTTCTGTGTTCTGATTTCTCATTTGCAATATAGGACTACTATTAACTATTTCTTTTTTTTTGCTTTATGGGTCACACCCGGCAATGCTCAGGGGTTTCTCCCTGGCTCTGCACTCAGGAACCACTCCTGGAGGTGCTCGGGGGGACCATATGGGATGTCGGGATTGAACCTGGGACAGCATGGGCCAGCCGCTTGCAAGGCAAACACCCTACCCGCTGGGCTATCGCTCCGCCCTACTATTAACTAATTTGTAGGCTTATAACGATTAATGAGCAAATATGCATGAGACACATTTGCGTGCTTCATATGAATAAGTAATATATTAATCATAGTTACTATGATAGCACAATTGTTGAGGTGACTGCATTAGTGAAAATAAGAAAGGAAATAAACTATTTCTAAATTGTAAATTTGCAGGGGATAGGCACATTCTAACAAAGTTAGAAGAGTATAGAAGACTTGGGTTTGCCTATTATGTAGAAAAACAATTAACTCAAATCAAGGGAAAAATAAATTTCAAGAATAAAATTTATCCTTCAGGAGCTTGGCTGAGTTGCTGCCGCTTTATTAAATATTCTACTAACATAACAGATCTTGCCTTTGTTTCTGACAAGATCTACCATACAGTTCAAATCTTTTATTCTGAACCTAGGCGCTAGAGGAGAAAAACAGCATGGTGGAATAGTGAGGATTTGTGAGATTGAAGTCTCCTGGTGAGTCAATAGAGAAGGAAGAGAAAAGAAAACATTAGTACAATATCATTTTATTTATAATGGAAGTTTTGAGAAACTTCATGCAACGCATGTTGAAGACAGGGTAGCCTCTTACTCTTCTTTATTACCATCCTGAACTCACTGCACTCTTGGGGTCTTTTTTTTATGTTTTGCTTTGTCTCCTCCAAGGGACACTGATTTGACCAGTTTACCTGATAGTTTCTTTTGTAAAATAAAATTAAAAGCTGTAAAAGCTGCTCTCAGGGAGACACAAAGGTATGTCATGCAAGTATTGCTTTTCATTTTCTATTTAGATGGTGGTACTCATGACGTGAAAGGTCCTGTGACATTTTCTGGGAGGACACTAAAGTTTTTTCCTCTAACCCTTAATCACCCTGTCTTGGAAGTTCCCGTGTTGCTTCACTGTAAGTCTCAGTTAACAGCCCTAGTTGCCTGCTCTCACAGGGTCTGCAACGTTCTGTAGAGAGATTCTAGTAACCTCACACTTATCCTTATACAGTGCCATACAATACTGGTTGCTATTCCATGAGGGGAACGTAAACTTGTCCCTGAGATACCTTAAATCTTCCTTTTTAATTTTATACTACCATGAGATATATAATAACCAAGTGTTCATGGTTGGGCTTCTGTCATAAATTGTTCTAGCACCCATGGCTTCATCAGAACACACACATTTCCCATCACAATGTCCCCAGATCCCCTCTCCCTTCCCTCAGCCTGCCTCTATAGCAGGCACTTTTCCTCTTCTCTCTGTCTGTCTGTCTGTCCATCTGTCTGTCTCTCTCCCTCTCTCTCTCTCTCTCTCTCTCTCTCTCTCTTCTCTTACACATCATGGCTTGCAAAACATTTAGGGGTTATCTTGTATATGTCTTTGCCTAAGTTCAATGGTCAGTTCTAGTCTGGATTCCCTAAATGTTCATCAAGTGGGATCCCTGTTCGTGTTTCCATCCTGACAGTCCTGCAAAATGTTGAAGGTCATAACTGAAAAGATGTCTTGGTATGCCAACCTGTCATATTGTCATTGAGGCAACAGATATCCACAGCATTGTTATCAGCTAACCTAAACCAGCCAGATGAAGCAACAAGATGCCATTGGGCTACACTGGCACATGATAGGGTCAAATGGAAATGTTACTGGCGCCCACTTGAGCAAATCGATGAATAACGGGATGTCAAGTGATCAAGCGATCAAGTGAACCTAAACCAAAATGTAGGTTTTAGATTTGTTAGTTTTTTATCTTCCACTCACTTTCCGTTTTTGATCATTTTTCTAAATTTTTAATATATAATTTTTTTCATTTAATTAAATAACTTTAATAGACAACTTTATAAATAATTTAATTTATAACTTTATAAAAAAATTAAACAACTTTATAAATAACTGTGATTTATAAAGTTGAGTTTTTTGGCATGTAATAATAGTTGAGTTCTAGGCATGTAATATTCAACACCAATATCACTACTGATGTCAAATTCTGCCCATAAGTGTTCCATAATCCCTTCCTACCCCCAACTGATACCCATTTTCCACCTATCAACTTGACATGCATGTTACAAAATTCCTATGGTTGCAGCTTAGATCTCATGTTTTCAGTGCTGTTGAGTGTTTCTTGATATATGTGTATATATATTATATATATATAATTCACATATATATATATAATGCACCCATATCACTAGCATAACTGAATCACTGATGTCTGTTTACTGTTACATCCTGTTCTCTTGCTCTCACCTTGATTTCTTTCCTTTTCTTTCCTTCTCTCTAAACCTTGGGTTCAAGGGGGAATCTAGACATTTCCATTTTCTACAATACATTTCCTCATCCAGTATTCTACATACCACAGAAAGTGAGGTCATCCTCTGCTTGTCTTTCTTCTTCTGAGTTCCTTCACTCAACGTGACATCTTCCATTTACAAACAAGATGAAGAAAATTGCAAGATTTCATGTTTTCCTGTAGCTCATAGTCAGAATGCAGGTTTTCTGAGCCCCTGTGTTATTTCTCTCCTTGTTGAAGTGAGGTAAATCCAGATTAACACTAATTTGGTTAGATACTTATGACACATGTTGCTGTCTGAAAATAAGTCACTTTTAATGCCAAATAAACACTGACTTATAAATATCTCTCTCATCAGATAGACAAACTGGTAGGCAATGATCATGGGGCAATTACAGGAATTTTAAAAAGCCCCGGCTTCATTTTTTTCTAGGAATGAGCTTATTTTGAGACTTCAAAGATATCATATTTCCAAAGATAATAGTTTATGACTGCTATAGTATTATGCAATATCATTATTTATAATCATAAAAAATAAGTGGAATAAAATATTAGATACTTTTTGCTAATGAATTTGAGGCATTTAATTAATGTCACCAGTATTTCTTTTGTATGTGTTGGAAATTGATGAGAACACAGATAAAGATAATTAAATTCAATTTTTTGTTCTCAGAATCAGGATTACTAAATATCATTGTTGTATAAAGGGGCCCTTTGCTTTTCAACAGCATTGGAATTGTTTCTTCACATCATTCTCATGCTTATAAAACCTTATTTAAAGATTTCTTTGTCCAATGCCCAAGGTTTCCAAATAAAACTTAATTGTTTTCTAGCAGCCACATTTCTAAAAACAGAAAAGTATCTGTGATTAATTTTAGAGTGTATTTAACCACTTGTGTCAAATGCCATTTCAACATGCAATGACATAAAATATTAATTATATATTTCACATAATTTTCATAAAAAAGTCGTCCAAGTTGAGTGTGCATTTAATAATCAAGGTATAAATTTCCTTTAAGTGAAAAATTGCCACATTTCTAGTATTACAATGCTGTCCAGCAAATTTCCAAAATACTAAAATTAGTTCTTAATTGTTTTAGAAGCTCTAGATCCAACAAGCCTGGAAACAAGTGTAAATTTTGGCCAAAGGGATTGTTAACCACTAATAAATTTGATACTTAGACAAATCACTTAAAATATTGGCAATTTAAATCTGTTTCTATTTTATTTACATGAATTTGTTTAACCATGGACTTAGAGGTGGAGGGAAGGAGAAAGGAGAGAGGAAATAACAGAAGAGGGACAGTAATTTACAATCTTTATTAAACATAAAAGAACATATTTTACTAAAGGTGAAAGGTACATAAAACAGAAAGTCCCTGTCAGGTGCAGTAGTTATTTTCAAAAATCTCTGATCCCTTTGCTATTTAGACCCACCAGAATCTGATAGGAATTCACTGGAAAACTCACAGTGGAATGGGAACCAAGCAATAAGCATGCTGTTTGGAAAGAGCATGCTGAGCCTGTAAGGAAGAGTTACTTCTTATATAGAGCAGGATGCTAGAGAGCTAATCAGACTTTCCACAGACAGTAACAACAGGCAGTTCATTGTTCATCACAATGAACAATGAACTTCTCAGTTCATGTGTGATGCTTACACCTTATTCAAGGTGTAACAAGAATGGTTTATCTCACACATATGCATCATACTTTTCCATAGAATTTTAATGATGATGATGATAAACCAACAGATGCTATTGGGGCTACACTGGCACGTGATAGGGTAAAATGGAAATGCTACTGGCACCCTCTTGAGCAAATCGATGAATAATGCGATGGCAAGTGATTAAGTGATCAAATGATGATGATGATGATAATGATGATAACGATGACAATGATGATGTTAATTTTTATGGGAAAGGACAAACTCAAATATTTGGATCATTGACTTGGATAAACATGGTCGCCATCTGGGTCTTCTCTCATTAGCTGTTTTTAAGAAAACCTAAGAGTCACTGTAGACCTGCTCTTGGCTACTGTACTAACAAAGATGGTATGGCAGGAAGAGCTCTATGAAGGAAAAACAGCTTTTATATTCATTTTAAAATTGTAGGGAAGAAAGGGGTGGAGAATACAAATACAATGAGTAAATACAGTATTTAGTCACTCTGGGAACATTTTAGCTGCTTTTCACTGTTTTACATCTGGGAGAGAGGTGATTTCAAATAAATAAGATTCTAAAGCATTAACTGTCTTACAAATTAGAGCCATCATGTTAATTGGACTAATTAGAAGTCCATTACCGCTCAGAGTACAGGTGGTTTCATTTGGTCCATTACCTAAAGGTGATCTGCTGAACCCCCCCAATAAAAGCAGCCTGTAACTCTTTCATTTATTCGTTTATAAAAAATGGTTCAGGTCTTGAAAAGGAATCTGTAAGTTTTTGCCTCCTGGAAGAAACCTTCTTCCAGGAAGTTTTCCTAGATTTTTCTGATTTCACTTTGATTGTCTCTTTAAATTCTCTGATTCATCATTGGTAAACATATTTGGAATTTGATTTGTGATGGTTACTGTCTAGAATTGGTAGTGATGTAGGTGGTTCCCATGGGTGTCTTATGTGAGGCAGGAAGGGGAGAGATGGTCTCGCTTTCTTCCCAGCAACCTCTGTGCCTGGGACCCAATTGGCAGGGTAAGGACTGATAAAGTCTGCTGCGAGCCCCACTAAGCGCCACAAGGTGACCTTTAAACCACGTCTGATGTCTGCTTAATTTCTGGACATGGGGCTTGTTACCCACGACCCGAGATTTATCAGGGAGCCACGGACTCAGGCTGGAGTGAGGAATTGTTCTTTGCAGAAAAAGTCGGTCCAAGGCCTTACTCAAGGTTTTCTCAGAGTTCTTGTCTTCCTTGCAGAAAAATAATTTTCTGGAGTAGACAGGCAGTGAAATAAAACAGATTTTATTATGGAAGGTTTAGGAAGGAGGAGGCAATGCAAGAGTAAAACTCTCAAGGAAAACAAGGGCTGCTCCAAAAGCTGAGAGTCCCAACTGATTTCTAAAGGGTTTTTTGTCTGTTTTTGTTTTTCTGTTTTTTTATTCTCTTGGGCTAGATGGCTCTGGTATCATTTGCTGGGCCATTGTAGGTTGTTGGGGGGTTAGATTAAGGGCTGGGTGGGAGAAGGTGGATCCAGCTTCCTCAGGGTCTATTGTTAGTTAATGGGTCTCATCAAACCTTGGTTCCTTGTTCCAAAAGGTGACTCTGAAAGTTCATTGCAATGAGGGCAACCCTGCCTGCCTGCCTATATCAGTAGCACCTTAAGCCATTAAACTTTTACAGCTGCAAACCAGAGGTCAAAAACATTGAACATTGTTTACAATAAAAAGAAATACATAGTTCCTACCACTAAACATGTGAACTAAATGTTTAATGATAAATGTCATACCACCAAGATATTTATTAGAGTTATGTAAAGTTCCAAAGAAATTATTGTAGAAATGTACATAAGACGGATTAAGTAGATGAAAATGGATGGACAAAGCAAATAAACATACTGTAAAAACGCCATGAGTCACCTTAGGCTAAGTAAAAATTAAGTAATAAGATAACTACTGTTTTCATCTATTCTATAAAAAAGTCATTAAATCCTCATTAGATTTGTGCACTATGCATTTCTGGAGGACTCCCAATTTGCATGACTGCTCTGCAAAGGAAAATATTTTAAATAAAAAAGTAATATAAAAATACTCATGCTCTCTAATACATCTCTGACCCACATTGTGTACTAAAGCATTAGTCTAAATGTGGAGGGAATACACGTGAAATCATTCATCAGTTTGGGGATGGCTGGAAGTTAGAAATACTGGGGAAGAATGAATAAGAGGTTGATTAAATATGGAAAGTAATTATAAGAACATAAGAGTGTAGATCAAATCTGGACTAATTCAAATTTAAGTCCTATTTTATAAAAGTTTCCCGGTATATTAAGTATATATAATGTAGCTCAATAGATCAAATAAGCTATATTTAAAAAGGGATATATTTAGAAAGTCAATTCATAGATAAAATGTTCTCTCCTCACAATAACCCCTTAATTATAACATATTTTTTAGGGTCAGCACAAAAAAAATTGGTTTACATTTCATTTACGATGTCTAAAGCAGATCATTTAAGAACCGATATTTAACTAGAGATTTATGGTATAAGCAGTGCTGGTTGCTCTCAGGCTGGTTTGAGTTTATTTTGTTTTAGGTAATGGAGGCATTCCTTAAGTTCATGGTAGTACAACCTAAGCATCAAATTAATTCAAGCCGGCAATATCATTGCAGTGAAAGTCTCTCCTAGGAATTTTCTGAGAAAAAATTGTATGCAATGATGTTTGAATGAGATTTAGCTAAAGCCTGAAAATGTTGGGAAGCAAATTCTTATCTTTGTCATTCCTAGTTACAGTAATGGAATAGAAAATTCTTCAAGAATACTCAGTTCTTCTATCTTTTCCTTGATGTGTTCTCAGATCCAATGTTTTGTATTTGTATTCCTAGAAATTCATCTGGGTGGTTGAGGACATTAAAAAACAAAACAAAACAAAACAAACAAACAAACACAATATATATATATATATATATATATATATATATATATATATATATATATATATATATAAATATCATATGACCCCTCCTTCAGCTTGAGTAAAACAGTTTCATTGTTCTAGGTTTAGGTTGGAATCTGACATTATATATTTTTTAAGTTTTTAAGTAACTGTAATTGCAACAAAATGGCAAAGTCATCTCTCTTTTCCTTTTTTTTTTTTGTTTTTGGCTTTTTTTGAGAGTCACAGCAGGTGATGCTCAAAGGTTTCTTATGGCTCTACACTCAGAAATTATTCCTTTCAGTGTTTGAGGGACGTGCAGGATGTCAGATTGAACCAGGGTTGGCCACATGCAAGGTAAATACCCTCACTGCTGTACCCTTAGGCTCCTCAAAGTTATCTTTGTCCTGAGAAACAGGAAAATAAAACTTGCTTTTCATTCATCAAAGTTGAAAGTACTATGTGACTTCCTGTCCTTTTGTTTCTAAGTAAGAGAATAAAAGATAGATAGTAATTAGCTTGTTTTTACATATCTTCTCACCCAGCCAATCTATCATATGATTCATGACAGATTTTTTTTAATCCTTTGAAATATCGTGCATCATTTTCCTATTCCTTTATCTATGAGATAAATTCCACAATCCATGACACACTTTTCCTCATTCTTGTCAGCTATGCAAGCCTGAAACATTTTCTTTTGTTCTTCATCTTAGTAGGCATTTCAGCATTTGCCCATCATCAAGAAAGATGAAAAAAATCTTGAATTCTAACTACTCCTCTGATATGAGATACTGTCATTAAAGATGAAAACAATTTTCTAGAAGTTAGGACAATTCTCCATAGTTTTTTTTTTTTGCCTATTTGTACATGAAAGAGATTTGATATACCTAATATTTTGAACGTATTTGTTCTAGCAACTTAACACACCAATAAATAATCCAGTCTATCTGTCTATCTGCCATGCTTCTTTATGCTAAAAAGGATTTATGGTTTTGGAGCCTAAGTATACTAAAAAATTCTTTTTTAAATTTACAACTGGAAACATTCTACACTCAAGCCCTCTTTTCCATAGGAAAACCTCAAGTCATGCTGTCAAATTTTTAGTGAGGCTAGAGTGTTGAGCCATGCAGAAACGCTAAAGATATTGTTGAGAACCAAATAGGAAGTCTATTTACTTTTTTTAATGAATCAGATACAGATACTATTTCCTTCTGTTAAAAGAAAAAAGTTAGTTATATATAAAAATGATCAACTGTGAGTTGAAAACAAAATGATAATATGAATTAAAATTAAAGAGCTATAAGCTTTAGATATAATTTATTATTTAAACAACACTAAATACCTGCAACAATTTTTTCAGGTGTTCTCTTTCCACAATTTAATATTAGAATACAAGAAACAATTTTAGAGAAAGACAAGTATATTTTAATATACAATAAATCACTTGTATCACTTGTCTTTACATTGTTCATCAATTTGCTCAAGCGGGCACTAGTTACGTATCCACGCGTCCTGTCACATGTTAGTGTAGCCCAAGAGCATCTGCTTCCTCCATGAACATGTAGAGCCTCATACTAATCATTCAGGACAAAGGAATGAGGCCTATAATTGTTACTGATTTTTTGGCATATCAAATACGACATGGGGAGTTTGCCAGGCTTTGCCATGTGGGAGAATGATCATTACAGTGTATAAATGTGAAAGATCCGGGGAAGGACCTGGTCCTAACTTCCATTATTGTCTAATACTGTCATGTATTAATGTTTTAATTTTAATGCCCATACAATTAAAATTGATGAAAATGTCATCATCTCAAAATTTCATCATTCTATAATTTCATGTGAGAAAACTTTGTCAACATATACCAAAAGGTTTACTATCAAATTATATATTGGGTGTAAATTTTGAGGGACTATATTGATAATCGAGGATAAAGGGGCTTCCTTGCATATTTCTGTTCCTGATTAAACAGTTAAATATTGAATATTGCAGGTGATTCCCCCAAACACTGACCATGAGCAATAGTAGTCCTGATCCATGCAGACCACGCCCTCCCAAAAAACATATAAAATAATCACTAAACACTTTAGATGTCGCACTAGAAAGCAAAATCAAGAGAAAAATGCAGAAAGTTCAAATGGCATTGAAATTCAAACAATTATAACTAGAAGCAAAAACAAAAATATTAGGGGCTGGAGTGATAGCCCAGCAGGTAGGGTGTTTGCCTTGCATAAGGCCGACCTGGGTTTGATCCCCTGGCATCCCATATGGTCTCTTGAGCACCGAAAGGAGTAATTCCTGAGCAAAGAGGCAGGAGTAAACCCTGAGCATTGCCAGATATGACCCCAAAAGAAAAAAAAAAATATTATATGTATATATTAAAACGTAATCACTTTCCAGGCTTATTTACTAGCAAATATTTTAACCAGAAAAGGGCTTTATTGCTGCATATTAATACATCCTTCTTATTTTGAAGAGAAAGTAAAATATTTAATTTATAAAATTACTGAGACATCATCAATACGTAGGGAGCAATAGATTTAAAAAAACTCTACATTAACCCAGTAATTCCATTTCTATAAATGCTTTCCAACAAAAAAAAATCAAAGATGTAAGTTTATGACATCGTTTTAATAACACCAAACATTAGCCAAGCAGAACAACTGCTGGCTGACTTCGACTGAGAATGTGGAAAGATAGGTCTACAGCTGAATCTAAAGAAAACTATGTTTATGAAAAATGAACTAGTTCCAGAGGCCGCATTCACTCTCTATGGAACAGACATCTCTGAATTCAGCAGTTATGTGTACCTAGGTCAGAAGTCAACATGCTGAACGACCTAAAGCCTGAGCTGTGCAGTAGGAAAGGGAGCAGAGCAGCATGGAATGCCTTCAAAGGCATCGAAGAACTAGCTAACAGGACAAAGAATCTCCAGCTCTGGGCACATCTCTTTGACTCCACCGTTCTCCTGCATTAACCTACGCCTCAGAAACCAGGGTTCTACGAAAGCAGGGTGAGAATGCTATTCGAATCTCCCAGAGAGGAATAAAAAGAGCTATGCTTGGAATATCAGGCCTCACTCAAGTGAGAGAAGGAATCCGGAGTTCCGACCTCCGTTGCTATTCCAGAATCAGGGATGCTGTCTCGTTTGCCAAGGCATCGAAAATCAGATGTGCTGGACATGTAATACGATTTGGAGACGGCGCTTGACTAGAGCGTTACCAACTGGAACCCACAGGATGTCAAAAGATCGCGTGGCCGCCCACCTACAAGATGGTCAGACTTCCTTGTCAAGACCCTGAAGGAATGGTTTGAGGCTCTTCATATTCCCGAATCAACCAGATGCCATTGGGCTACATTGGCACGTGATAGGGTCCAATGGAAATGTTACTGGTGCCCGCTCCAGCAAATTGATGAATAATGGGATTCAAGTGATCAAGTGATCAAGATGTAAGCAATATTTGTAAATAAACATTCATTTTTAAACTTCCTATAGCAGAATCAAATGGAAACATATTAACAGTAGACAAAATAATATAATTGTTACAGTAGGAAACTTTGGGCTTTTGTTCACCATCAATTTTTTATTCTTGAAACATTGTAATAAATATTTAAATGTACATGCTCTGTTAGATAAAACACTATATAATATTAAAAGCAATATTTAAAAAAAAGAAACAATATTTATTTTTTCCACATATTAAAGCACAGTTGCAGGAAATACTGAGGTGCCCCACATAAAATCCAGGGACAGGGTCAGGGATCCCCTTCTGTCCCAGGGGATAGGTGGCCGGCGGACAAAGACTCAGGAATCTGGCGAGGTTTCAAAATGCTTTACTTAACACGGTTCTGCATACAAATCAGCAATAGGAAAAACTCTCAACTTAGTCTTCCCAGCTGTGGCAGGGCCACATATTGGCCAAGATCTCTGCCATCACGTGTTAAGTTCCTGCAGAGAGGAGACAGTGTCGAGGCACCAGCAGAAAGGGGGAAAAGGACAGAGGAGAGAGGAAGCAGGCTAGTTTTATATCCCTGCAACCCAGACCTCCCACTTCAAGGAAAAACATTAGGGTCAAATTCTCTCAGGTAATTTCTCCCAGGACCTTACCTAGGCCCTTTGAGATATTAAACTTGCCAAGCTAAGATCTGCCTTGGAAGTGACCGTGCAGGGTAGAGTGGAGGAGGGGCTTCTGAGATGAACTGTATCTCAGAATACAAAGGCATGCATCTGTACCAAAGAATATTCTATAGCCAGCTAAATATTTCTCCAAGCCTTCATAAGAGTCTCATCTTTACTTCATGGTTTTTGTGTGTATACATCCTTTGAGTTATCAGGGAGCCATGCTTGCTTGCTTGGAGGCAAACAGCATTTCTCTCTGGTCTAATTACTTAGAGATCCAATGTGGCCAGGCAAATACACCGATAAGATCTAGCTAGTCCCACAATGATTGTGGCAGCATGAGAGAATATTTATACCAGCCAGTATAGAATACATGGCCAGATAAATTGCCACATTCAAACTGTCCTCCTCCTATCTTCAAAGTGATCTGCAGGAGGCAAATCCAAGCCAGATGCAGAGGCTCTGGGCAGCAGGTTATTGCAACACACAGTGACTTACCGAGTCATTCAGAGTTGAGTTTTAGACATACAGCATTGCAGAAACAACCCCACCACCAGTGTCAACTTCCCTCCACTAATGTTCCCAGGTTCCCACCCATCTAGCTCCCCAACTCCACAGCCTGCCCTCTTTGTTTTTTTTTCTTTTACTGCTTCAAAGATGTTCATGTTTGGGGTTTAGTCATACAGTATTCCAGCACCCATCCCTCAACAAGTGCCCTTTTCCCACCACCAATGTCGTCTGATATCCTCCACCTCCCCCAGCCTGTCTTTATGGCAGGTGCTTTGCCTTCTCTCTCTCTCTCTCTCTCTCTCTCTCTCTCTCTCTCTCTCTCTCTCTCTCTCTTTTTCTCTCTCTCTCTCTCTCTTCTTTCTTCCCCTATACATATTGGTTTGCGGTGCATGCATTTAGAGGTTATCATTTATATCCCTTTGCCTATATTTAATGCTCAGTTCTAGGCTGGTTTTATTATTTCCAACAGTTATGATTACGCTGTTCCTTCAGCCTGCCATCTTGAAAGGCACCTTTCAAGGTTTATTTAAAGTTTAAAGTCTTTTTTCTTGATTTCAGTGTTGTAGGCTCTGTGGTTTGAATATTTGGCTTTATCATTCCTTAGTCTCACTTTTTGTAACTGAACCCCCGACCAGGCCCCGGTGCTGCTCATCTCTCTCTTCTCAGGCCCCCACCACTCTTTTCCCCTTCTCCCTCTATACTCTGGGACCAGGTAGACCTGGGCATTTCCCATTTAGAACATTGTATTTCTTCATCCAATTATTAAACTCCCACAACCAAGTGATATAAACCTGTGTTTATCCTTCTTCTGACTTACTTCATTTAATATGGTGTCTTCCAGTTCCATTTGTATTGCAGAGAATTGAAACTTTTATTATTCCTTAGAGTTGTATAGTATTCCATTATGTATATATGCCACATTTTTATGGCCCACTTAATTGTCATTTGTCATGTAGGTTGATTCCAGATCTTCTACTGAGTTCTATGATGAATATTGGTGTGCATACGTTCTTTTGAATGAATGTTGTTATCTTCTTGGATAGACATTCCAAAAACAGAATTATTATATAGGAGTTCAGCTATGATATTAGAGAATAACTTCCAGTATAAAATACTTGATCAGATAAACTATATTTCTCAGTGGTTGGACCAGGCAACTTTACTACCAACAGTGGATAAATATTCCTTTTTAAGCACATCCCCATCAGCAGATTGTCCCCATTCTTTTTTCTTTTTTTTTTAATTACCATTCTTACTGGTGGAAGATGTATCTCATTGTCAACTTGATTTGGATTTCCCTAATAAGATGTGATGATGATCAGTTTTTCCTGCACCTATGGTTCCTTAGAGAAGTGTCTGCTGATTACTGTTTTCTGTTTTTTTTTAATATTTTATTATACCACCGTGAGATATACAATTACAAAGATGTTAATATTTGGCTTTTGGTTATACAGTGTTTCAGCACCCATCCCTCCACCAGTGCCATTTCCCACCACCAATGTCCTTTATTCCTCCTCCACCCCTAGCCTGCCTCTATGGCAGGTTCTTTATCTCCTATCTCTCTCTCTCTCTTACTCACTCTCTCTCCCTTCTCTTACACATTATGGATTGCAATACATACATTTAGAGGCTATCATGTGTATCTTTTTGCCTATATTCAATGCTCAGTTCTAGGCTGCTATTATCATTTTCAACAATTATTGGCACATTGTTCCTTTCTCTGTCTTATCAACCTCTGATCCCCACACATTTGTGGTTGATTCCATCTGTTGACAAGATCTCCTCATCCATGCATTGCCTGACCTTGGATGTTGGTATCATATCATATATCTATATCTATATCTATATCTATAATGTAAATAAATGCAGTCATTCTATATCCATATTTTCCTTCTGGCTAATTTCACTCCACATGATCATCTCCAAGACCATCCATTTATAGGCAAATTTCATAACTTCATTTTTCCTAACAACTGCATAGTATTCTATTGTGTAGATGTACCAAAGTTTCTTTAACCAATCATCAGTTCTCAGGCAATCTGAAATCTGTATGGAATAATAAACCACCAAAAAATACTTAAAGCAATCCCTGGGAAAAGAAGATGGGTGGCATCACCCTTCCCAACTTCAAACTGTACTACAAAGCAAAAGTAGTTAAAACAGCATGGTATTGGGATAAAAACAAACCTGTGGACCTATGGAATAGAGTTGAGAATCCGGACACCCATCCTCAAATACATGACCATTTAATCTTTGATAAAGGCGCAAAAGTACGAAATGGAACAAGGAAAGCCTCTTCAACAAGTGCTGCTGGAAAAGCTGAATGGCTACATGTAGAAAAAGAATTTGACCTCTTTCTAACACCATGCACAAAAATCAGTTCAAATGGATTAAAAGATCTCAATATCAGACCTGGATATATAAAGTATGTTAAAAAAAAAACTTAGGAAAAACCTTCCATGACATTGAAGCTAAAAGCTTCTTCAAAGATGAAACACCACTAACAAAGCAACTAGAAGCAAAGATAAACATATGGGAGTGATTGAAACTCAAAAGGCTTCTGCACCTCAAATAAAAAAACAGGGGCCAGAGCGATAGCTTAGCGGGTAGGGTGTTTGCCTTGCGGGCCGGCCCATGCTGGCCTGGGTTTGATCCCTGGCATCCCATATGGTACCCGAGCACTGCCAGGAGTGATTCCTGAGTGCAGAGGCAGGAGAAACCCCTGAGCATTGCTGGGTATAACCCAAAAAAAAAAAACAGTGACCAAGATACAGACATTTCACAGAATGGGAAAGACTATTCACCCAATACCCATTCGATGAAGGGTTAATATCCAGGATATATCAGGCACTGGTAGAACTTTACAAGAAAAAATCTCAACCCCATAAAAAATGGGTAGAAGAAATGAACAGAAACTTCGACAGGGAAGAAATTCAAATGGCCAAAAGGCATATGAGAAAATATTCATCATTTGTCATCACTAATCATCACTAATTCAACACTAATCATCAGAGAGATGCAAATCAAAACAACAGTGAGATATTATTTCACAACACAGAGACTAGCACATATCCAAAAGATCAAGGGCAACATATGCTGGCATGGATGCAGGGAGAAAGGGACTTTCCTCCACTGTTGGTGGGAATGTTGACTGGTACAGCCTTTTTGGAAAATAATATGGACATTCCTCCAAAGACTAGGAATTGAGTTCCGTTTGACCCCGCCATACCACTCCTGGGAATATACCCTGGGAAGCCAAAAACAAACAGCAGAAATACCATCTACACTTTTATTTTCATAGCAGCACTACTTTCCCCATTTTTTGAATGGGCTTTTAGATTTGTATAGTTGTTGTTGATTTTTGTAAGTGCTATATCAATCTTGGGTATTAATCCACTATCTAATTTGTTGAGTGCAAATATTTTCTGCAACTCACTTGTCATTTAGATTTAGTCCTTGTTTGTTTTGCCATACACAGTGTTTTTAAGTTTGATATAGTTTATTTCGTTTTGATTCTGTAGTTTCTGTCAGTGGTATTGTATTGTTAAAATCTCCTTTGAAATGTTGATATTGGATCATCTGCGTATGTAGAAATGGATATTTATCGGGTTAAATTAAATACACATACTAAAAAACCAAGTACAATTAGGTTTGAATTTAGCCTTATACATTTTGCTATAAATATTTACTGTTATTTCTTTTAAAATGCCATTTCAGAAAATCCATTATAAATTTAGAGATAATTCAATATGCAATATCTTTTTATTATATTATTACTGTTATATAATGTATTTCTTAATTAAATTATATGAGGTTTAAATATCTTTCATATTTTGCATAATTGAAAAGGGTTAAATAGAGGTAGAAAATTCTTTAATGTTTTTGAAAAAAGATGGGAATCCCAGAAGAATGATGCAGATTCATCCCACAGAGATTATAAAGTAGGGGTCAGAGATAGTCCAGCAGGTAGGGCGTTTGCCTTGCAATCAGCCAGTCCATACCGGCCCGGGTTCTATCCCGGCATCCCATATGGTCCCCCAAGCACCGTCAGGAGTAATTCCTGAGTGCAGAGCCAGGAGAAGCCCCTGAGCATTGCCGGGTGTGACCCCCCCCCCAAAATAAAAAGGCAGATATTATAAAGTAGCCTCTTACAGAAGTGGGTTTCTCTATGTTATTGCAGAATGGTTGTCAAAAGAAGTGTTCATGAGTTTACACCAGCTCTTGATGTTGAATTTCATAATTATGGATAAATAATGCCATTGGTTCTCAATGAACTCTGATATATACACATACACACATATAAACAAATATATGTGTGTGCACAATTTTATATTTATAAAATAGCAAGTCAGATATCTTGATTCCTTTTTTGTGGTTTTGTTTTATTTTTGGGGGGACACTCCCTGAGACTCACGGATGTTACTTCTAGATCTACACTCGGTAATCTCCCCTGGTGGTTTCTAGGGGACCATATTGAAGTCAAGAAATGAAACCAGGTTAGCTATATGCAAGGCAAGTGCCTTAAATACAGTACTATCGATCCATCACCAACCTCACCCCCTTTATTGGATGTTTGTTATTCATCTGGATGTTGAAAATTTCCCATCACACCAGCTCATGAAAGCCACAGCAAGGACTTGCCACTGCAAGTGATTGTAATAATAAGGATTCTTAACCAATTGTTTCGGGAAATTTTAGAATGCCTAACAGAAGTAACAGTAGTTGTCTTTGACATATATTTCTCTATACTGATATTTCATGGTATAGGTTGTGTGTGTATGTATGCATGCATGTGTGTATAGATATATGTATACACATATATACACAAATAAATTTTATATTTTATGCTTACTTTTATACATATTAAAATAGATATATATATTAAATATATGCTTTTATACATAAATATAATCTATATGTAATTTTAATTTATACATACACTCTGATAGCTTAAAACTGGAATTTTTGCACCAGTAAACAGAGGATTGGGTTATATCATGCTCACTGGAATTAATTGTGAGTGATTTATATCTTGCTCTTTGAGAAATCATTATTTTAATTTTTATAATGTAGCTATAATATGGCATTGTTGAAATCTGAGTGAATATTTGTATTTGAGGAAAATTAATAAAAATGAAATTAACTGTAATAGTATTAGTACATGTGAAGCCATAGTAGAAAGTGTGATGACATGGAAGAAATAGGAATAGCTGGAGACATGTCTAAATAGATCATTTTATTAGTCTGGTTATTTAAGAATACATGTGGTTGATAAGGGGTTGATAAAACCTGTAATGAAAAACATGGGAGAAAAGGAAGTATAAAAGAGGTAGGCATTTGAATCAGGGAGTAACAAATAGAAATATACATTTGGAGAGGGATGTAGGGCCCTCATGATAACATGTCTCTCCACTTCGACTTCTCAGTTTAAAACCTTGAAGGGACAGGAAATGAGGAGTCACTGGCAGAACATGATCGATGGTGCCCTCCCATGATATATTGCAGTGTGTACATTGACCTTTCAAAGGTTTAGAAGCCTCTTAAATTAGGGTTGACATATACCAGATATACTGGTTGTTGAACATTCATCTGTCCAAACTTTTAACAGCTTCAGTTGATGGATTAAGTTTTGTCTTGCTTTCCCAAACTGTTTCCCCTCAACTTCAGGTTCTTAATCATCTATGAATGAAGAAAAGGGAAGCCACAGTTAAAATAATTTCTGAAGTAGAGAATTAAACTGCACTTTTAGGGAGCTACCCAGACTTGTAGATTTTTTTAGCATTCCACTTAAGACAATGTCCTCAGATTTTTTTTCCATACACTATAACTACACAGAAACTCATAATTGTCACTTTATCTTAAGACATAAATTCCATTCTTAACTATCCAATCATGCAGGAACACACATAGGCATATTCATATAACACACATAGGCAATATTCAGAACTAGTCCTGATCTGGTACAAAGAAAGATTTCTTCAATCATCTTTTTCAGGTTATTTAGATTCTTTTCTGCTTATGATCATTGCATGGTATTGACATGACAAATTATGTAAGAACTGTTATATAAATTATGTAACAGTTTTCACTTACTTCTGTATGTATATATTTGTAAACAACTTTTAATACTGTAATTCTGAAGAGCTCTTCATTTCATTCCCCAGTAATGGTGTGTTCCTATTTTAAAGGATAAAAATATGTTATACTGATCTGTTCTTAAGAGTTTTAAAAGCTCACAATCTTTATTTTGTTCACTGTGTATAATGACCTTGATCACATAAACAGATAGAGATAATTATCCATGACTGTCTTAATTGATATTATAAAGAAATATGAATTTTAACATATACAACTCTGCACTAAAATACATGAATATTAATTTTAGATGAATGGATCAAGTAATTAAGTGTGATGTGGAGCAAAAAAGTATTGTGTCCATTAAGGAATAGCTATCGCAACACAAAAATAGACTCTTGTGTGCATATAAGTATGAATGTGTGCATTTATGTTTGAGAGAGGGAGATGTTAGACAACTGAACACTACAGTTAAGGATTCTTATATATTACGGATCGCCGCTTATGCTCCTCTTATTGAGAAACTTTACTGAACTGAAGAAAATGTCAAAGGAACTGTTAGAAATATCCTCTACATAAACTAAATGAAAATAAGTAAAATATTATAAACATGATCCTGGCATTATGGGAAGTGAATTCTCAAATGAGAAGATTTGCTGGAACCTTTTTATCTTTACAGTATCAATCCATAGACAGTTGTCTTCAACACTTGCATCGCTAATTCAAATGCACTAGGAGATTACAGTATAAATCTCTGCCAAAACAAACGGAAGGAAGGACAAGAGGTCTGCATAACATTCCATTTGGTAAGATAGATGTATCTAGATTGAAATTGGAACTTTTACGCAGTTCAATCAACACACATTTGTGATTGTTTTTAAAGCATAATCAGGTAACTAGGAGGTAATGACTACAGGGAAGAAAAACAAGAAAAAGTATTGTCTTGAAAATATTGTTCGACCCGCCACCTCAGTAGGGCCTCAGAGGCAGCCAGAGGAAACTTGCTCACCATAATCGCAGACATTTTCAACATCCGGATTCTACAGCTAATCAGAGCCACACCCAAGAGAGAAGCTGATTTCAAGCCTGGATCACCAGTGCCCACACAAAAAGAGTGTCTGATTTCAAGGCAGTTCTCAGTGGCAAAAATCACCGGGCGTTCATGGATGTGGAGCTGGAGTCTGCCTTCCCCTCCTCTATCCCATCTGGGAGGACCCATCCACAACTGATTCGGGCTACTAGCCATCATGCCAAAACTCAGACACACGGGGGAGAACTGCCACCCAGCTGTCTCCTAGCTCAGCTGACCAGGAGGTGCCCATGAGGGAAGACAGGTTTCCATCCCAGCCTGCCACCTCAGTAGGACCTTGGAAGCAGCCAGAGGAAACTTGCTCACTGTAATCACAACCATTTTTAAAGTCCGAACTCCACAGCTCATCAGAGCCCCACTGAAGAGAGAAGCCAATTTCAAACTTGACTCACCAGAGCCCCACACAGGAGAGCAGCAGATTTCAAGCCCAGGTACAGTTCACAGCAGTAAAAATCATGGGACATTTGTGGATCTGGAGCTGGAGTCCCCTTTCCCTGCCTCTGTCCCATCTGGGAGGCCTGGTGGACCACCCACACACTACCTCTGGGCTATTGCCATCATGCAGAGATTCAGACACATGAGGGAGAGCTGCCATCTAGCTCTCTCCTAGTCATGCACCCACAAGTGACCATGCAGTACATCAGACTAGTGGAACTAACCATATTATAGAAACTCAGAAAGTAAATTCAAAAAACAGAATTTGGCAAGAACCTCCCATATCCAACAATAGGGAAGGAAAAGGGATTCATCAATAACATTGCCATGTATGTGCTTTAACGGTCAATACAATCAATGCCAGCTGAGGGAGCAGGCATGGGGATTGGAGTGGGTGGGAAATGAGGGTCTTTAGTGGTGGGAACACACTGTTGGTGGGAGTGGTGTTGAAGTATGAATCTTTCTATCAATAGTATTGTGAAAACATTTTAACTTTGTCAATCATGGTGTTTCAATCAAGAAGGAGGATATTAATAAAAATAATATAAAAAATAAATACCGTGAATTACAAAAAAATAATGTTTATGAATTAAAATTTGTTATAGAACAATATAAAATATCTATTGAAATATGACTCTTACATATTAGCTTCAAAATACAGTCTAGCAATCTTGGCAACTAGTAGGGGGAGGTGTAAGGACCTTATATCATTTGTCACTCGTCTTCCAGTTGTTCATCGATTTCCTTGAGCTGGCATCAGCACTGTCTCCATTGAGTGGGAATGAGGTCTATAATTGTTACTGTTTTTGACATATGAAAACACCCGAGATAGCTTGCCAGGCTAGGTTGTGGCCCTGGGTTCTTCCGGGGGGGCCAGTCCTTTTCTATGTCAAATCATCAACCATTCAGGGCCCAAGGGGCAGAGACCTGGGCAAACAACCCTATCTCCTGTCTGCCACCTGCCAGTGCAGCCTGGCAATGAAGCCACACCTGTAACACCTGTAACACCTTGAGCACAGGAAAAGACCTTATATATGAACAAAATTTACCATTACTCATGAGAATGCAATTTGTCGTCCCAAACTTATACTACACTCCTAAAAATATCTAATGATTATACTGATTTATGACTCACTACATGGTAATTATGAACTATTATGTCTAAAAGCCTGTGTGGCTTTTAGACAATTCTAAAACAACTGCTTGCAATACTTATTTCTAAAGCATTATCTCTGTATTTATCCAGCATAAATACAGAGATTATTTATGATTATTATCATGATGTTAAGGCTCATTAAGAACCAAATGGTATGTGTAGGTAAGCCATGTTTTCATGGTCAAACATTATGTGTAGTGACATGAAAATTCACACCACTGATATTCTCACTATTATAATAATGAAAAGTAGGAATACAGTTTAATTCAGCATATACTAAGTACACTAGAGATATATAAGTAAATACTGCTCTGCTAAAGCATGGATTGTGGTCTTTGTATTGAGGACTCAAAGCTTTGAATTACCTAATAGTATGTATGGAGTCTTGTTACCTAGAAAAATTATGAACTCAATACAGAAGACCAGTCCTCTTTATTGAGATACTCAAATATATTTTCACAACTCAGATTGACTGATTTGGGAAGAGATGAAATTCCATCAAACATGCATGCCAGAAGAGTTTGGCCTTGTAACTATAGGAATTGGTATAAACATGTTAATCTTGACTGTTTAGTTGCAAGGCCTATGGAGAGGATGAGATGTGTACCTAGGGTCATTGTAAATATACTTTTTATTTGTACTTTTAATTTCATCTGTTAATTTGTTTTCAGAAAGAGATTTATTTATAACTGCTGAATAAGCCTCCGGTAGAGGCCAGGGCAATATTATAGCCGGTAGGGAGTTAGTTGCCTTACTCACAGCTGACCTGGGTTTGTCACCCTCCAACCCCCAACCCCGTACCACATAAACAAACACCTTTGATACCACCAGCACAGATCTCTGAGCACAGAATCATAAAAAGCTAGGAGTAGGCTTGTCCAAAAATAAAAGTGATTATATAAATTTCAGACCCCAGAAACCTAGAAAGACATTTAGAAGACCCTATTTTGGTATAAAATGTGAAAATTAATTCAAATTAATAAAGAACTAGATTGTGGAAGTCAGGGGTTAGGTAAGATTGAGAAAGGACCAGTGTGATAATAAGTGTTAGAAATGGTAATGTGAGACTAGAACTGAGCATTGAATTTAGGCAAAGATATATATGAACCCCTAAATGTATGTATTGCAAGCCACAATGTGTAACAGAAGGGAGAGAAAGACATACACACACATAAACACACAGAAAGAAAGAAACAGAGAGAGAGATAGACAGACAGACAGAGAGAGACAGAGAGAGATTCAGAGAGAGACAAAAAGAGACAGAGATAGGCTGGAGAGGAGGGAGGGTTCTGGGGATGTGGGTGGTATTGGGAGATATGCACTGGTGGAGGGATGGGTGCTGAAACACTGTATGACTGAAACCCATTCATGAGCAGATTTGTAATTGTGTATCTCAAGGTGGTATAATTAGATTAAAAAAGAAAAAGAACTAGAAATATAGTCTGAGATTCAGAGAGTATAAAGGGTAGGACACTTACCTAACACATAGTTTTATGTGGGAACTCTCTTTTGTTTCTTTAAGCTCCACCATGTTATTTTTAAAAGCAGAGACAGGAATAAGTCCTGAACACCACTGAGTGTGTTCCAAGGAGCAAAAACAAACAAAAATCCAAATCAGATGGACAGGGTTCTGAACCCTGACTTTATAACTTCACAACTTTTGTTATTAACCTCAGTACTGCACCAACAGCTGAAAGTAAACACATGTTTGTTATAAAACAATGAAAATAATGCTCACATTTCTGCTAAGATTATTCTCTTAAAAATAAATAGAAAGATAGTATAGTGGATCGACTTCTTGTATTGTGCACTGTGACCAGGATTCATTTCTTAACATCCCAATGGTATGCTCCCCAGAGTTCTAGCACCGGAAGGATTGATTCCCAGTAGAGAACCAGTACCTGATCACAGTCTGTTGTGCCCCTTCCATATGTAGATAGAGTATATCTACTTAAATAGAGGTATATATTATTAAGTAAATAAAACTGTATCTTTAATAATTAAATTCAAAGAATACTAGCCCCTTGTCTTGTTAGTCTTTTCACTTGATCACTTGACATCCCATTATTCGTCAATTAGCTTGAGCGGGCACCAGTAACATTTCCATTAGACCCTATCATGTGCCAGTGTAGCCCAGTGGCATCTGGTTGCTTCAGAAATAAGAAGAGCCTCAAACTGTTCCTTCAGCATCTTGACGGAGTCTGACCATCTTGTAGGTGGGCGGCCACGTGATCTTTTTTTTGAATTTTTTATAATTTTTTATTTTTACAATTACAAAGGTATACAATTAAAAAGTTCATATTTGGGTTTTGGTCATACAGTGTTGCAGCACCCATCCCGCCACCAGTGCCCATCTCCCACCACCAATGTCCCCGGTTCCCTCCCCCTCCCCCAGCCCCTCCTCCATGGCAGGTTCTTTATTTCTTTCCATTTCTCTCTCTTTCTCTTTTCCTTCCCCTCCAGACTATGGATTACAGAACATACATTAAAGGGTTGTCATGCGTATCTTTTTGCCTCTATTTAATGCTCAGTTCTAGGTTGGCATTAGTACCCTCGACAATTGTTAGCACACTGTTCCATTTTCTGTCTTACCTAGCCTCCTGACTCCCACACGTTTGTGATAATTTCCACATTTGACAAGACCTCCTGATATGTTTCACTTGACCTTGGATATTGATATCATAATATGTACATATATATTTATGTTATGCAGATAAATGCAGTCATTCTGTATCTGTCTCTCTCCTTCTGGCTAATTTCGCTCAACATAATCTTCTCCATGTCCATCCATTTATAGGCAAATTTTATAACTTCATTTTTCCTAACAGCTGCATAGTATTCCATTGTGTAGATGTACCAAAGCTTTTTTATCCAGTCATCGATTTTCGGGCACTCTGGTTGCTTCCAGATTCTGGCTATTGTGAATAATGCTGCTATGAACATAAAAGTAGGGATGGTGTTTCCGCTGCGTATTTTTGGTTTCCCAGAGTAGATTCCCAGGAGTGGTATAGCTGGGTCAAATGGGAGTTCAATTTCTAGTCTTTGGAGGAAAGTCCATATTGTTTTCCAGAATGGCTGTACCAGCCGGCATTCCCACCAACAATGGATGAGTGTCCCCTTTTCCCCACATCCACGCCAGCACTTGTTGTTCTTGCTCTTTTGAATATGTGCCAGTCTCTGTGGTGTAAAGTGGTATCTCATTGTTGTTTTGATTTGCATCTCTCTGATGATTAGTGATGATGAGCATTTTTTCATATGTTTTTTGGCCATTCGAATTTCTTCCCTTGCTGAAGTTTCTGTTCATTTCTTCTCCCCATTTTTTGATGGGTTTGTTTGTTTTCTTCTTGTAAAGTTCTATCAGTGCCTGATAGATCCTGGATATTATCCCCTTATCAGATGGGTATTGGGTGAATATTCTTTCCCATTCTGTGGACTGCCTTTGTATCTTAGTCACTGTTTCTTTTGAGGTGCAGAAGCTTTTAAGTTTCAGGTAGTCCCATATGTTTATCTTTTCTACTAGTTGCTTTGTTAGTGATGTTTCACCTTTGAAGATGCCATTAGCTTCAATGTCGTGGAGGGTTTTTCCTATATTTTCTTCAATGTACTTTATGGATTCAAGTCTGATATTGAGATCTTTAATCCATTTTGATCTGATTTTTGTGCATGGTGTTAGACACAGGTTCAAATTCATTTTTTTACATGTCGCTGCCCAGTTTTCCCAACACCACTTGTTGAAGAGGCTTTCCTTACTCCATTTTAGACTCGTTGCACCTTTATCAAAGATTAAATGATCATATGTTTGAGGTTGGGTGTCAGGATACTCAATTCTATTCCATAGGTCCACAGGTCTGTTTTTATTCCAATACCATGCTGTTTTAATTACTACTGCCTTGTAGTACAGTTTGAAGTTGGGAAAGGTGATGCCTCCCATCTTCTTTTTCCTGAGGATTGCTTTAGCTATCCTTGGGGGTTTATTGTTCAATACAAATTTCAGGAGCGTTTGGTCAATTTCTTTGAAGAATGTCATGGGTATCCTTATAGGGACTGCCTTGGTTTCACCGCGGACCCCTTTCACCGCGGACCCATTGGGCTCCGCACTTCCGGGACCAGCTGCAATCTACCCCCACAGGTGTGTGTGTGTGTGACCCCCTGCGTCTAAGCGGACCCAAGTTGCTCCAGGGAAGAGCGGAAACTCCATCAAAAAAACTGCCTTGGTTTCACCGCAGATCCCTTGGGCCCCTGCGCTTCTGGGAACATCCCAAAATTCAAAACCGCGCAGATGCGCATGAAGTACCAGTGAACCTTGGTTCCTACATCCTTGCTACCCACCCAAACTCTGAAAACAGACCAGACACCTACTAAATGTACTATCTAGTCACCCAAGAACCCACATTTGCAACCTACAATAGTCATAATGGTAAAGCAATGCAAAATTCCATCAAGCTCTGTATGTGAAGTCACTAGTCCAGATGAGCCAAGCAATACCAATGAGTTGTATAACCTCTCTGATAAGGAATTTCGGGAAAGAAATGTTAAGGAGTCATAAGGAATTCAAAGAAGCAATGGAATGCAAAATCAATAAAATACAAGAGGACATGATAGAAGAAGTGAGGAAAGTGCAAATGGAAATGACAGATATTAAAAAAAGAGGTAAATGAAATGAAAAACACAGTGGAAAGCCATCATAGCAGAATAATAGCTACTGAAGAAAGAATTAATGATCTCGAAGATGAGTTCCAAAGATTCTCCACACAACACCAGAAGATAGAAAAAATACTCACAATTACAGAACAGACAACAAGAGATAATCGGGATGAAGCCAGAAGAAACAACATACAGATCATTGGGGTCCCAGAAGAGCAAGAAGAAAACCCTGATGAAGAAGAAACTGTCAAAGCCAAAATTGCTGAGAAATACCCAGAACTAAAGAACACTTGCCTCAAGATCCTGGAGGCCCGTAGGATACCAGCTAAAAGAAACCCCAACAAGAATACTCCAAGACACATCTTAATAAAATGACAAAAAATATAGATAGTGATAGAGTACTGAAAGCAGCAAGATCAAAGAAGGAAATCACATACAAAGGAACATCTCTAAGATTTACAGCAGACTTCTCTGATGAAACACTCCGAGCCCGAAAACAGTGGTGTGATATTGTGAAAAGGCTCAATGAACTGCAGGCCTCACCAAGAATTCTTTACCCGTGATCTTTTGACAACCCATGGGATCCAGTCAGTAACGGCTCTAGTCCGTCTCCAAATAGCATTACATGTCCAGCCCATCTGATTTTCGATGCCTTAGCAAACGAGACAGTGTCCCTGACTCTAAAACAGTGACAGAGGTCAGAGCTCGAGATTCCTTCTTTCACTTGAGTGAGCCATGATATGCCAAGCATAGCTCTTAAGATTCCTCTTTGGGAGACCCAAATGGTATTCTCATCCCACTTTCATAGGGCCCAGGTCTCTGAGGCTAATGTTAATGCAGGGAGAACTGTGGAGTTGAAGAGATGTGCCAGGAACCGGAGGTTCTTTGTCCTTTTAGCTATTTCTTTGGTGCTTTTGAAGGCATTCCATGCTGCTCTCTTCCTCCTGCTCAGCTCAGGTGTCAACAGAGATGTTTGTTCAATTGAAGGTGAATGGGTCCTCTGAAACTAGTTCATTTTTCATGAACATAGTTTTGTTGAGATTCAGCTGTAGACCTCTCTTTCCACCGAGAATGTTAGTCTTTTATAAACCTTAATTTCCTTGAACTACTACTACTCAGAAGTTTGATTACTATGCTGGAGTTTGTTCTTATTTTATTTAACATCATGTCAGTCCATTGACATTATTCCTAATCTCCTGGAAGCACAATATATCCATTATTTCATAGCAATATATCTATTATCTTTCTGGAACTGAAGGTGACTATACAATAAAGCAATATTTGGTTGTCTACTCACCTTTGACATTTGATTATACAATTAGATTATATTAGCTTAGAAGAAAAAGATACACATACAAAACAGAATATAATGTTTCCTCCACAGTATATTTTGTCCCTCTGTGAGCTGTAAAAATGGAATTGAGACTAAAAACAACTGTGTCTATTAGCCACAGAATGAATTTTTAGATAACTGTATCACTGTTTTTCTATTAATCTATGATTTGCTCGAGCAGGCACCAGTAACATCTCCATATGTCCTGTCTCATGCTTGTAGAGCCCAAGGGCATCTACTTGCTCCAGGAACATAAAGAGCCTCAAACCATTCCATCAGGTCATGGGAATGAGCTCTATAATTATTACTGGTATTTGGCATATCAAATACAACAGGGGTAGCTTGCTAGGCTCTGCCATGCGGCTGGCATAGTCTTGTAGTCACCTCTGATCTCCAGCATTTATTGATGAACTGTGCGGCTGCAAGTGGCCATGTGAGCTGGGCTGTGACCAGCCCTTTTGCTGGGTAGAGTTCTGTTGAGAGGAGAGTCCGGATGTGGAAAATGGTGGCCCTCGTGGAGCCAGAGGTCATCTGGCTTGTTGTGAGACTCTGCTGGGGTGGCGGGCCAGGGCTAGAACCCGCCATCCCTCCCAGGTGCCTCGTGAGCTGCTGGGCACAGGGAGAGCTGGTATCAGCTCTGCCCCATGTCTGTGAGTCTCTGGATCAGCATACCTGGGCCGAACTTGATAAAGACTGCTGCAGAGTGGGTCTGATGAGCCTGGCTGTAATAGGTTTTTCTGCTGGGTGGAGTTCTGATGAGAGGGAAGTTCGGATGTGGAAAATGGCGGCCTTCACTGCCGTGGTGGCAGACCAGGGCTAGAACCTGCCATTCCTCCCAGGTGCCTCTTGAGCAGTTGGGCACAGGGAGAGCTGGTAGCAGCTCTGCCCCATGTCTGTGAGTCTCAATTTTTAGATAAACAATATAATATTTGTAAGAGCACTTTTTGGAATTAGAAGTATTATATGATTTTAAGAATCACAAGGTGATTGAAACTTCTTTAGAATAGCAGCATCTTATGCATACGAGAGATACTAGCAGTAAGTAAATTCATCCAGAATCATTATGGAAGTGTATTAGTGAAAGTGGAAAAGATCAGGATAATCAGTTTACATTAATAAAACTGTTTTGGGGTCAGAGTGATAGTACAGCAGATAAGACATGCAGTCTTATATATGGTCTATGTATGTTTGTTGACACCGCTTAGGACTGCAGGGCCTCTTCAAGAGGGAGAGACAGGAGTAAGCTCTGAACCATTGTGAGGTGTGGCTCAAGCCACCTAACTCCCATCCACAATAAAGAAAGCTCTTTATTATGTTTTTATACAAAGTGTGTTTGTTAATATGATAATCTTCAAAACATTTCTTTAAGATGCTAACTTGTCACAGTGTTTGGCAAGAACTAGCATATACGTGCTGTCTATTTTTACTTGTGAAAAATGACCATAACCAAAATGCCATTAATTTATTTAGCCACCGAAAAGCATTTTTAGGAGTTAGTATTATGTGCAAGACTTCTCTGTATGTCCTAGGTACTTAGTTGTAAGCAAAATGAAATACATTCTCTTCCATCAAGAAAATTATACTCTAAGAGGAAAACAGACATTAATCAAATAATCACACTAATGAATTCATTATTTCAATTGAGTTAAGTGCTTTGACGGAGAGAAATGTGGTACTATAAAAACCCATAGCAAAGTACATAACTCAGGGTCAGGAAAAGTTTGCCTATGGAAATTCATTCCTAGCTGCTATGGTAATATTAGAGCACAACTTTCCTAGGGAAAGTAGAGGAGTGAGACATTTTTAAAAATGTTTTTTGTTTACTTCCTTGTTGTGATAGAGAGATATTTTTTTGGTGGTCAGAAGCCTCAGTTGATATTAACATTCCAATATTGTCTTGAACATACCTGTTAGCAAGCCAAGTTTTTAACCTCAATTTTTTTGGTGGAATTTTTTTTTTATTTTATTTTTTTACACTTATTTATTTATTTATTGACAATTACAAAATTGTCCATGTTTGGGTTTAAAGACATACTGTGTTCCAGCACCCATCCCTCCACCAGTGCCCACCTCCCACCACCAATGTCCCGGATACCCTCCCCCCCCCCTAGCCTGCCTCCATGGCAGGTTCTCCATCTCTTTTCTCTCTCTCTCTCTCTCTCTCTCTCTCTCCTCCCTCTCTTACATGTTGTGGATTGTAATAGACTTTTTGACAATCATTGGTCCACTGTTCCTTTCTCTGTCTTACCTAACCTCTGCTCCCACACGTTTGTGGTAGTTTCGCCTTTTGGCATGACCTTCTGATCCTCATTTCTCCTGACCTTGGATATTGGTATCATAATAATCATAATATGTATATATGTGTATATATATAGATATATGTCATGCAAATAAATGCAGTTATTCTATATCTGTGTCTCTCCTTCTGGCTAATTTCACTCACCATGATCCTCTCCATATCCAACCTCTATTTTATTTCTCTCTTTCTCCACTGTCTCTTAGTACATATTTGCTGGAATGAGCCATTCTTAGAAGAAACAGCATGAGAAATATGCCATATTTTTAAAACACATAGATGCTCAGTGTGCTTGATTTGATTAGAACATTTAGGTGTGAGTTCCAAGTTAGGCCAGCCTATAGTAGATAATTCAATAGCTTAGAAATAGTTAGTATAGGTTGGCACAGTAAAAAAAAAAACTTGATTCAAGGATTATCTCTGTTATATAGCTGATTGTGATATGGAGAAGGAAATTGTCAACAATGTAAGACCTGAGGTTCTTATGTAGAATTATTGATAAAGGAGACAATATTTATTATTGGTTTTGATTTCTTCACTGGATGCTACTTTATAAATAGTAGAGATATCTTTATTTAGTATTTATGCCAGTTTAATATGTATGGCCCTAGTCCTCAGAGAGTCCAAAGTTCCTTCCATCATCCTCTTCCAATAGCTCCATCAATATTTTTAGGAAGGGCGACAATTCAGTTTTGTATGCACAGGACAACTGTATAATTTAACAGTGGAGCACTTTGTTCTCAGAGGAAGTCCAGTATGAATTAAGCTTTACATTAAAGGACCAAAAATGATCTGATTTTGTGGGAAACATGGGTACCATTAACATCTAGAAATGTGTCCAATTTTGTGATATAACTTCATGAAAAGGCATGACTGAATATAAGACATAATTATTTAGAAATCCAGACATCCCCTAAAAGTACCCAACAAAACAATGGACTTTCTTAACACTAGACCTGACAAAGATTTAGACCCCTACTTATAGTCCAAAACAGGTTTTTCTTGACATTTTGATTATTTCTAGAAACTTATCTAACAATAATTACTGCAAAAAATTTATACTTTTTCTATTTTTTTCCAGTTACTTCTATTTAAAAATGAAAATACACAGTTGGGTACTTTTACAGAATGATTTCTTATGAAGAAAATATATGAATTTCAGATGTCTGACCTGACATTAACATGCTAAGTATAAACTATTCGTAGACAAATGGCAACGGTAAAGCAAATTGTCAAAATACTAAAGGCACTTTGATATTTCCTCTGAAAACCAAAAGTGATTTTTAAAAGAAAATTAAAAGGTTTTATTTACATACTTATACATGAATGGTAATTTTGGAAGAAAGCTATACTTGACCTACAAATACACAGCTGACACATGTTGAAATAAATGGCAGAAAGTATTATTTTATTACTCCTTTAAGCATACACTCAGGGTTTTTTATTTTGTCAAAATAAAAGATTTCATTTAAAATGAAAATGCTACAGCTCTTGATATGAGTTAGATTTAACTCAGGTTCCCAGAATTATTTATAAACCTTTTAAGACACATTTAGAAAAGAAACTCAAAATAAACTTGACTTTTATCCTGAAAGAGCTAGTACATAAATGAAAATCAATCTAGTAACAGTTAATTTTTAGAGCAAAAGTTTGCTTGTGGAAATATCCTTAGAACGAAACATAAATAATTTGAATTTTCAGTTATTATTTTTGTATGCATAAAAATGATTAATTATTATTTTTGGGGGGGAGGGGTGTGGATCATATCTAGTGGATTTCAGGCTGCCGTAACTGGCTTTGTGCTCAGGGTAGCATTCAGGAACCACATTCTGGTGCTAGTGTTTCAAATAGGTTGGTGAAAGGCAAGGCAAATGTCTTAACCTTAATACTATCTATTTGATCCTAAAGAATATTTTGTGTTGAGTTAAGGGATACACTATAGAGGTTAAGGTGAGTTCCTTACACACAGCTGACCCTGTTTAATCCTCTAAACCTCATAAGGCTCCCTTAACATATCTGTGTGTGACCTAAACACTCTCAGCCCCCAATCATCTTCTTGTTTGGGGTGTGTTTTAATTCTTGATGAGCTTATTTTTGTTTGATTAGTTTGGAGGCAGGTGCTCAAGGAACAAGAAAGTGTGAGGAATCCAAGTCAAAACTCCAATATATAAAGCTTGTGCTCCAACGTTCTTCAAAGCAATTTATTGTTATTTTTTAATATTTTATTATAACACCATGAGATATACAATTACAAAGATGTTCACCCTCAACCAGCGATCATTTCCCACCACCAGTGTTCCTGATACCCTCCCCTCCCAGCCTGCCTCTCTGGAAGGTTCTTTATCTGTTCTCTCTCTCTCTCTCTCTCTCTCTCTCTCTGTCTTCCTTCTCTTACACATTGTGGACTCAATACATGCATTTAGAGGTTATCATGTGTATCTTTTGCCTGTATTCAATGCTCAATTCTAGGCTGGTATTGTCACTTTTTATACAACCATTTTATGCCTTGGAACCAGGGCCTATCCTTCTTACTAACTCAGGGACTGGCAGTTGTAAACAATGCAGTAGAATAATATTTTTCAATCTTTCTTCACCTACAAACTGGCAGTAACCTGCGGACTAGTGATTGAATAGATACTTAAGAAACCATTATTGCAAATGATATAAATCATAAAATCTCAAAATATATAAATACATACATATATACATAAAATGATAAAAACACCATGAAAATGAATATTTAGGCATTGCATGAGATGGTCCAGACAGATAGTACTGCAGATAAGGCACTAGCATGTATAACTCTGAATCAGATTTGAAAGCTGGTAACACATAACCTGCTGAGCATCTCCGGAGTGATCCCAGAGTGCAGACCCACGAGGAAGCTCTAAGTGAGAAGCTAAAAGTAAGCTTTGAGCACATCCAGATGGGGCTCAAAAACAACAACAGCAACAAAAATTAAGAAACAAAATTAAGAAAGAAAATGTGACAGGGATCCTTTTTTACCCGACAGTATTGGGAATGTGTCCCTTTTTATTTCACGGACCTCCAACAGATCGACAAAGCACAAATTCAGTATAGTTCTATCTTCTACCAAGATGGAAATTTCTTTTCCAAAAGCAGGTTTTGCTCTTTCCAAAGGAGCCAAAAGCCCAATGGTAGACAAGGAAAGGAATGTCTTTGCAAAAGCAAAACCCGCACTCACATGCAAAACTTCTAGGTAACCACAACTATCCCAGGGATAATCAAATAGTAATTTGCCAGGGACACAGACCCTTCTACCCCAAGTGGCTATTGTGTAAAGTACTACAGAGAGGTATAGTGTGGGAACTATATCTAAGAACTAAAACATTTTAGGATGTAATACCTAGGAAATACATAGGGTATTTCCTATGGTCTATAACTTCATTTATTTATTTATTTATTTATTTATTTATTTATTTATTTATTTATTTATTTATTGCAATTACAAGATATTCATGTTTGGGTTTCGGTTATACAGTGTCCCAACACCCATCCCTTCACCCGTGTCCATTTCCCACCACCAATGTCCCCACTTCCTTCCCCCTCCCCTTGCCCGCCTTCATGGCAGGTGCTTTATCTCTTTCCTCTCTCTTCTCTATCTCTTTCTCTTTCTCTTCTTCTTGCTTCCCTTTTTACACATTGTGGATTGCAATACATACATCTAAAGATTATCATGTGTACCTTTTTTTGCTATATTCAATGCTCAGGTCTCTGATGGTACCATCATTCTCAACGATTACCAGCACACTGTTCCCTTCTCTGTCTTAACAGCCTCTGACTCCCACGAGTTTGTGGTATGCCAGGTTTTGAGATATCACGCAGGCGTAAAGCACCCTCACGCTATTAGGATCAGCCTGTGTCCAGCTGTCGGGTTCAGACCTTGAGGATGGCTGTGGTGTGTTGGGCAAGATTTTCTTACTTCTGGGGGCTTGGCTGGGGACAAGCCAAGGGACCAAATTTATCCCCAATCCAAGCTGCCCATTCGTCTAGTGCAGGACGGGCAGGCAGAGAGCTGGTCTTTAGAGATGAACATCCTGCAACTAAGACAGTTATCTCCTAATATCCAAGAAGACCCTGTTTCTCTGCTGCAGGGTAATTTTGGTGTGTTTTGCCCACTGTTTTGCTGAAAAGGTCATTCTCATCTGCCTCAGGAAGATCAGCGTGACCCCTCCTTTTATCTTACAGAGCTGATTTGGTTCCACTGTAGCCAGGATGGTTTCTCCCTGTGATGTTTCTAATTGTCATGGGGGACCCATGGGGTTATGAAAGATGCCCAAACTAGTTAGCATAGAAATTACAGTAGAAATTATAATGGTGTTCCTAGAGTTGGTAGAATCCAACTGCCTTTTTGCTCCTGCCCACAAATCTCCTATAGTTGTTTGCAAATGAACCTCAAGGCAATGCAAATGGCTATAAACTGCAAAGACCAGAGCCAGCTCTTTTGGCAACAGCCAACCAAAATAAAAATAGAATTACAGGATCAGGGTGATAATACAGTGGGTTAGGAGCATGCCTTGCATGTGACTGAACCAGATTCAAAGTCCTACACCCATGTTGTACCCTGAGACCACCACACATGATCACTGGGCCAACCACGAGGAGTAAGACCTGAGCACTGCTAAGTGTAGCATTCCCAGAACATTACATGAGTATATGTCTCTCTAGAAGTGAAATAAAGTTAGTATAAAATTTCCTTAGCGATACTGAGCGTTGAGTCCCAGACCACAAAAAAGGAAATCACAGATTTTGTGTCTTTGGTTCCCTAGTGCATATAAAGGTTCCTTGTATGTCAACTGTAGTCAATTAAGTGTGGAACAACATTATTCTCAAATGCTGTGCAATTCATAAATGAAACCAATCATTTGATGTTTCAATGAATAATCTTTTATTTAGTGGAGGGCCCCGGCAAAAAAAAGTATATTTAGAATGAAGTGTGCATATGTAAACTGTCATTCTATAGACTTTTCTTCAATAACTTTTTTCATACCAGTGTTCTAATATCAAGGAAATTTATGGCACTTAGACTTTTCTTTCTTTCTTTTATCTTGTTCTTTTTTTTTTTTTGCTTTTGGGTCACACCCGGTAATGCTCAGGGGTTACTCCTGGCTCTGCACTCAGGAATTATTCCTCGCAGTGCTCCAGGGACCATATGGGATGCCAGGGATCGAACCCTGGCCGCCATGAGAGGCCACATGCAAGGCAAATGCCCTACCTCTTGGGCTATAGTTCTGGCCCGGCACTTAGACTTTTCTATAGTTACCACTCAGCATGGAGAATTAGTAAACAATGTTTGACCTAAAAACATTTCATAAAAAAAAGTTACACGAGCAACTTTATAACTGCATATCTTACAATAATTATCTTTTATGAAAAGGTACATAGAAATTAGATTTATATTATTTATATAATATTTTAATTGTTATGTTTTCAATTCAATTCTTGTTTCACTTGATGTCATTTTATGGCATTCTGATATTCTGCTTCATCAGTTTTTAAGTACTAACTCCACTGTTTAAAACAGCGTTTGTCTTGTTGTTGCAATGCCCAGCAATGCTCAAGCCTTGTGCCTGGCTCTCTGCTCAGGCGTCACTCCTGACTGGTACAAAGGGAAATACTTGAGGTTCAGGGGATGCAAAGCAAGTACCCAACCTACTGGACTAACTATCCTGACCATTTACATAATCTTTCAATCTACCAAAATTTCAAATGGATAAGAAAGCAACTGTTGTTCATTACATATATGTTTCTATTAATTTTCTTAAAAGTACAAATCTACATAATGAATTAAACAAATGTGTGAATGCAGTTTCAGTTAGGAAAAAATAGAACAAAAGTTTGTTAATCAAGAATAATTATCAAATGACTAAAATCTCTTACCATTTCTGGAAGTAGACAGATAATAGTGGAATGCAATTTATCAGTACGCTACCCATAAATGAAGAAATATTTTTCAAATAAAAACAATTGACTTGAATATAAGATAACAAAAGGTCTTTTGAATTTATTTTCTTTTATCTCAAAAAATGGAAAATCTAAAATGGGAATAGTAATTTTTTCCCATTTTATAGGAGGTCAGATTGTTCTTCTGAATATTTCACAATACTCCCATTTCTAGGATGTCTTGTACTTTGATTTAAATTTAAAATAATGTTAATAATAAATTATTAGCATTGGCTCTGATAAGAAAATTAGAAAATTAACTTTGCCTTCAGGCAATTTATAAAGCCAATGAAGTAGTTTTTTTCTTGTCAACAGAATAAATGAATAAAAATGGTCATTTAATGTTTTGTCATCAGTTAGGAATCAGAAAATGCTTTCTAAATCTCAACATGACGGAAATTCTAAGTGAAAACTAAATAAAATTGTAATGACATTTGGCATTGAGGAGAATTTTGTACAAAATGTCTTTGTGTTTGGAAATTGAATAGTTTTCAAAATCCAAAACAGTGTATTTAAATAATATATTTCTGATTTTAAGGTTGGGAGGTTGGTATTTGTCTTTTTTTCTCTTAGGTAGAAAATGAGTGAAAGGGGATTTAATGTATGTGGTTTGTTGCCTTGTTCTTTTTCTGCTTTACTTTTGACATTTTCTAATTAGGATTTCACTGCTCATCATGGTCCTTAGAATACTATTTTTCTATTAGGCATATCTGCAATTAAAAACAGTTTTCTCATTTATGTGATATATATAAATATGTAATATAGAGAGCATAATTTCTAGTTGAAGCAAATACTTAATTTTGGAGTGTGTGTATATCTTAACCACAGTTTTTACCTGAAAAAAGAGAAAACTCTAAAATCTAACTCATTACCTATATAATCCTCAAGTGGCAACATGTTGCCTGTTTTTTTATCTAACACTTCTAACAGCTTAATAACCTGTTACTCTAAATTTACTCTAACAATTTATTTAGTATATGTTTTATCTCGCCTGTCTCTTAGAAATCAAAACCTATGCCACATCATATTTCAGAAACAAAGTTTAAAAAAGAGGATAATTATGAGGAAAGTTGAAAAAGAGAATATTTATGAAGATGTTAAAGGAATCGGTTATGGTTATGAGATAACTTTCCTCAGTTTTTTCTTCTAAATAGTCATTTGAAAATACTTTAATATCTTAATTTTAATAAAATTATCACCTATCAATCCAAAATAACTTGCATGCTAATCCACATATGCTCTTCTAAGAAACAGAGAGTCACATTATCCTTGTAAGTAAGTCCATTTTGCAAATCAGGGCTTGATACCTTTTCCCTCTGGCAGTTGAATTCTGCATTTGCTAGTTAAATTAGCATATGTGCACTTTGGGATGGAAGGAGAGGGACTGACTTGCTGATGTGGGCAAGACACACCATCAGCTCATAAAGTCTTAATTAAATAAGCATTGTTCTTTCTTAATTCTAGTATACTAAATTCTACAGCATCCCTTAGGAACTTTTAAAATACTGAAAAACATCTTAGCACTTCATTTAACAACAATTGACTTAGTCCAGTGTTTTGGATAAATAGTTTTTGGATTTAATTACTTTGAAAAAGAAAAAAAAACTAGAAATGGAGTTAATTATCATATTGCCTAATTTAGAATACTTTTCAAATTTGAAAAGAAAAGGTGAGAGAATAAAACATGATCAGCTCTATTCAAGATACTCTTAGGTCAGAAATTTTTCTTTTCATAACAGTTAATTTTATTGCTATGATTTCTCTGTCACCAGAGAAACTGGCCTCATTACTGTGACATTAGTATTATTCTGCATCCTGGATTGAAGTCACAGCCAAGTTGGGAAATCCACCCTAATAAGAGCAGGAGGTGTGAGGGGCCTGTTGGAAAAAACAATCTAGTATATGTGGATTAAACCTAGTTATTTACCTTGGTTGTGAGATTAAACAGACTGGTGTAAACTCCATTTTATTGCACACTGTGAAAATCACAGGACATGTGTTAGCCTCGTTTATTATTTTTCTCCTTAAAATTGACTTAATCAGACCTTAGGGAACTTTGTTATTAAAAAAAAAGAATATAATGGAATATAGCTGAAACTCATTTAATTTTAAATTTTGAAGTTAATAGTACAAGGAACAAGAAGAAAATATTTTATTTTTAAAAACTTTAAAAAAAAAATTTTGGGTCATACCCAGCAATGATCAGGGGTTAATTTTTGGCTCTGTACTCAAGAATTACTCCTCACGGTGCTTGGGGACCATATGGATGCTGGGGATTGAACTGAGTCGGCTGAGTACAGGCAAATACCCTACCCACAGAAGAATTGCTCTGGTCTTGCAGAAAGTTACTTTAAACCCTAATGTTTCTTATTGGTAAAACATGCACACACACACACACACACACACACACACACAAATGTGCACTTAGAGATTGAGTGGGATAAAATCAAAGTGGCCTAATAATTTACAAAGTTAAGAATATGTGTTTCAAACATGTTTGCAGACATAGTGGAGCTTTGTATTGCAACAAACATCTTGATAAATAAGACATGGGACTAAAATCAATAAAGAGTGTTTCCATAAAATCAAATATAAACTGCACAAACATTGTTCCAGAGGGATAGAGATATAAGCTATAATGAATGATATATTGCGTGTAAGTCAACAATACAATGATGCCATATAAAATCCCAGATACTGCTTTGGGGTGTATTAATAGGGAGAAGTGAGTGGAGATGAAAGGTAATTATTTTACCCTATCCGCACTCCTTCGACCTCAATTGGATAACTGTGTTCAGTATTTGTTCCTCTGTTTGAAAGAGAATCATAGATAAATTTGAATGAGTTCAGAAGAGAGCAACAAAAATGATAAAAGGTTTGCAAAATGAGATCTATAAGGAAACATTAAGAGAACTGGGCATTTTCAGACTAAGGGAAAGATAATAGAAGCCTGGCAACTGTGAGCACAGAGGAGAGAGATACTATAAATGAGAAAAGGGATTGGTTATTCCCACCAGTTACTCAGAGTAGAGTAAATGGGGATTGCACTGAGATAGATAAAACTTAGAATAAATATTAAAAGCACATGTTATGAGTAAAAACAGTTAAGTAGAGAAAGAGACAATTTAAGTGATATAAAAACCTATTTATTAAATATTTTCAGCGTCATAATTTTGTAGTTTCAATAGCAGAAAAGAGACACCCCGGTGTATTCTTTATTTAGTTCATACCCCCACTGGTTGTAATTATGGTGATAGTCACAAGGGATTATTATTTCCCTTAAAAGAGGATTCTTTATTATGTAAACTTTTTGTTTTTGTTGGAAGTTTTAAGTTCATTTAGGTGGTGGGAAGGTTTTTTTTTCAATTCATTGATTCCTTTCTTACTCTTATTAGAGTTAGAGTCTGCTATAGAAGAGTGATTTCACTAAATGATATGAGCAAGTTTTCTAATTCAAAACATTATAATAAAGCCTGCTGTACTTTTATAACTTCTCTCTAGGCACATTTAGTAACATATAAAGTAAGATAACTAAAGCATTCATTAGGGACAGACTATGGGATTCCAATAAAATATTCATTAGGAACAGACAATGGGATTCCAAAGAGGAGAAAAATCCAGACTTTGTATCAGCCTACTTTATATTTGAGATTAACATTAACACACTAACATGCACTATTTGTATTTATGCACTATTTTACCCCCATAAATTTAGATATATCTGCTTTTGGAGGGTGTAGGGGGTGGTACCTACAATTGTAAGAATAAATAAAATACCTGTATTGAACTCCTGGCCAGAGAAAAATATGTATTTGTAATTCTATGACAACTTTCAAAAACATTTCTTTGTATTATTTTTTTTTATTTGAATTCCATAGTTGCCCTCTGTCACCCATAATGTTTTCAGCATCTTTCAGGATTCATTCAAGCCCTCTATAATCTAATTCTCCTCTTTAATATTTTTATTTAAATCTTGCTTTAATAGAAATTTTTGTCAAAGTAGTAGCACAGTTTAAATTGGTGAAAACTTAGAAATATTCAGAAAGTAGGTCACTGATTAGAAACGAAAGGATGAGGAGTAGTTAAGCATGCAGCTGGTGCATGGAAAGCTGAGATACAGGTGTAGGGCGCATTCTAGGATCTCTATTTTTTTTCATCATGTAGTTTGCACACATTCACTTAAAGACATGCACTTCAGAATTCTACCCAATTATTTCAATGGGCATGTAAAGCAGAAGCAATGGAAATGTACATTTTCTATTTTTATGTTTATAATATTTAAGTACTAACACCTGTGTTCTGTAAAATTAGTGTTTTATATTGATCTTTTCTTTCTTGTTCTTGAATTTTATATTTCAATGAATGTTAAATAGCAACTTTCGTGATTCAGTTTTCCATGTTGTTTACCAAGGACACTATTAACATAGCTTGTTGTTTGTGTGACTTCCCAAAGTATTGATTCAACTGCCTGGATTCGAAAAATTCAATAAATTATTTAGTAGATGATAGGGCTAAGTCTTCAGGAAAGGAGAAATATCCCTTAAAGGAGAGGTAGAAAGACAAGTGAGAGATTTATCAAGTTAGAGAATTCTCTTTCTTTGAATCATTGTGTGATAGACTATCCCAAAGCAATTCATTACTTGGTTTCAATCATACATGTTCCAACACCTGTCCCTCTACCAGTGGACATTTCCCACCAAAAATATCCCCAGTTTCCCTACTCCCACCCCCCAATGATTCTTAGCCGGAATGTTGGGCAGTATCCTCATGTCTCTTCTTCATCAACCAACAGCCACTATTTCTTCCCTAGCATGAAAATACTTTCTTATTTAATAAGCATTTATATCATTTTCCAAAAAATATTATTTTAAGAATTAATTTTCTGCTTGTATAAGGGGTCACATATTTTTATTGATGCTGTTCATATGTCATAGTTTCAAGTTTGGACCATGATTTTTGGGTGAGATGTTCAGTTATGTAGACTTTGCTTTCATGGGATAGAATAAAAAATATATTTGCAACAATGTAGTATGTTACTTCATTTAAATATAAAATAGAGAAATATATTAAAAATGGAGACACTGTCATAAAATGTTGTGTACAGAAAGCCATTATGCATTTAGAATTGGTAAAAATATTTTTCTGGGCTTCTGGCACCATGTAAGTCCTTTCACTAGCCTTGATCCAGAGACGTAGAAATAAATCTTGAGAGAGATCAACAGGATGCAGATATTCTTCTGGACCCTGCAATAGGCTGACTCATTGGGGGTACTTCAAAGGGGAGCTAAGTGAGCCCCACATCTGTCCAAAAAAGAGCCCTGGAAGCCGAAAACCTTCACATATCACAATGGCCTCCATGCTCTTGGCTGGACTCCGCTGCTCAGGACGAATGTCATCCATAAATTGAATCTGTTGTGAAACTCAGATATGCAGATTTTGTGATTGAAGTCAAAAGGTTTTCAACTGAGTCAGGAATGCATGACCTCCCACATTTCCCTGTACTTCTGGAAGCTCAGGCAGTCACATGCCCCAGAATGCTACCCATTAAAAAATTTAACTCCAACTGTTAAATTTTTTGAACGAACTGTACAACTCTGATAAAGCAGGAGTAGCATACCATATTGGATATGATATAATGTAGATATATCCAATACTGATTAACAAAATATCAATGCAGAAAGCTTAACCTGTAACAACACCCTGATAACATATTATACAAAGGTTTAATAGCTCCATGGTGAGTTACATAATCTTCACTAACTTCTGAGGAAATATTTTTATCATTCTTTTAGCAAATTATAACAAGCAATATAAAAGTAAACTATTGAGGGTCTGCTATGGGGGAGGCTTTAAGTGGTAGTAGGGGAAATTGGAAAATATGCTGGTGGGAAGGTGCAATGGTGGTGTTGGTGGGAATGGGATTGGTATACTGAATATTTGTAACAAACATAATTTGTCATAGACAACTTTGGAAACCACAGTACTTATGTAAGGTGTAATTGGAAAATAAAATGTAAACAAATATACGTTTCTGCTTTGTATTCTATTTCAGACTTTTAAAATGTTTGAAATGTTATTTAAACACTATAATTTAAAATATTATTCATAATAGTTGTTTCAAATATTCAATGATCCAACATTATTTTAGCATCAGTGTAACCTTCCCTCCACCAGTGTCCTTATCCACCTTCCTAAAGCCCTTCCCCCTTAGCAGGCGCAATATAATTTATATTGCTTATTATAACATATATCTCACGATGGTGTACTAGAGTCATCATTTGAGGATTTACAGAGCTGTTGGGTGCTAGTTGAGCCTTCTGTGTTTACTGTTTTCATCCCTTGAGTTTAGTGAGATTCTACATGTTTCCTGTGCTCCTCCAGGGCTGTCAGTAGTGTAAAATTTGAAGATCTGCCTTCATTTCTGGCCCCATGCTCCATTGACTGGGGTGATTCAGAAGCTAGGCATTTCTCCGAGATTAGACTTGGGTCTGGGCCATTAGCATGCTAGAAGAGGTGCAGTGCGGGTGTAGGGCTGATCCTTCGGCAAGGCAGGAACTTGGCCTACCCGCATCCTCAGAAGGCTTTGAAGTCTTGGCCAGACTAGGCCTACCTGTGATGATTTAGCTACGGTGGCATCTCTGTGATTAGTTGTGAAACTGAGCATTTATATACATGTTAGACTCTTTGAATTAAGAAAAATATAAACTAAAACAGCAAATGCATTAGAAATATCCAGAAATAGATCCTTGTGAACAGTCACAATATTAATAAAAATTACTGTTTCATATCATTTTGGTTGCACTAATATAAGAAAATACTATGAAGTTGCAGCTTCTTTTTAGACTTAAGAAAGTCTTTGACTCCTTCCTCAATGCATGAGTCAGTAGAAGTAAAGACATTGGTCATTTCCAGCTACATATTTGCAGCAGTGGAGAACTCCAATAAGAATGCCAGCATTTCATACCTCTCTTTTCAAAATTACACTAAAAATTTGTAAATAAAAAGCCCGATAGCAATGATTCCTGATAGTATTCAGGAAGACTATAAGTAAGAGAAGATAAACTAAAAAAGGAGAAATCAAATTGTTGCAGAATACAGCAATTCTAATAAGAACAAATATTTCTTCAGTGCTATGTATCTGGTGAAAAAAATCTAATCAACAGTTTTTATACAAGAAAGGGAAATATATTAGCAAAAGAGGTCAGATTTTGCATAATGCTTTTAAGATTTCCTTTTAAGAACAAATTTGAATTTATTGCTTGTGTTTATTCATATTACCAGCCTCTAAATAGGAAGATCATAAGAATCATTAGAAAAATCTGAGGCCAAAATTATTCTATTGTGTAGGGTAACTAGGAGTATTGTCTTATTAAACCATTCATCAAAACACTTGTTATACAATGTATTTTTAAAATTTTACACACATTTGAATTCTTTTTTTGCCATTGTAGCATTTAGATCACAAATGGCAGTGTTCAATGCTTATTCCTGACTTTGAACACAGATTTTACTCCTTGGAAAGCTCAGGGGATCTTATGGGGCCAGAGATTGAATCTAGATCAGCTGAGAGCAAGACAAATACCATAGAGCTCTCTTTATAGCCCAACATATGTGTGAATTATACAATGTACATTCAACATAATAAGTGCTTGACTATATAAAATTTTATGTCATGAATATAAATTTAATCATTTATATTGATATTATATTGAGTTGATCTTTTATCCATCAGTATTTTGTAAAATTTTATTTCCTCAATCCTGGAAATACATCTTTTAATGTCTTTCCAGTTTCACTGTTTGTGTTTTGTACTGTTTAGTCTTTCATTTTCTGAGATACACATGGTTGTGCTGAGATCTTACTCCTGCCTCTGCACTCAAAGATTATCATTAGCAAAAACATGGATATCATATGGGGTGCTAGGAATTGAAACCAGATTGGATTGCCCATGAGTGAGGCAACCACTCGGACACTTTACTATCTCTTCAGCTCACGTTAATTATTTATTTTCATCCTAAGTGAATGTATATACAAATTGAATAAAAATCACATTTAAATTGCATATATATATATATATATATAAACTGCAAGGTGTATCACTTGCAAATTAGTACTATTCACTTGTTTTTTTTCCTTAATTGTAGCTTCCCTCTACCACAGGTGTTAAGTCAACTTCCAGAATACCTCTATGCCTATCCCACTGGCCCCCAATACTTGGTAATCTAATTTTTGTAATCAGATATCAAAAATTTGTTATCATGCCCTATCATCTATTCCTTTATTATCTCTATATACCAAAGATGGGTGAGATCATCTGATTGGATCTCTTTGATTAGATCACCACAGCTTTCCTAAGTACTCTATTCTGATGACCTTATTGCCCCCACAGGCCTCTGATGCATAATTTCAGCATCTTGCTGATTTTCTTTCCCTATATGATTTATGAGGTTTACACATTCAGTTCATTACAATTATTCCTATACTTTTTTTTTAAAGTTGTAAATAAAATAATTTGACCTGGTATATAACAGTTTGAGAGCACAATAGCTTCAACATATTGTGAGAGGGCTATTGTCTCTTTATGTCCAGTAAACTATTTAATTTTATCCAGGGTAATCTCCTTTTGGTGGTAAAAATGAATATTTTTGCCATCATTGAATCAGTCAATAATTTTCCCTTTAAATACAAAAAGCAAAGTAAAATATAAATACACACATGTGTCTAGGCTCAAAGAATTCAAAATAATCTAAAAATAAAGTATCACTTTTTTTTTGCAGTAATTACATATTTATTTATAAAAATGTTACCTATCAAGTGTGATATTAATGATAATTTTGATTAAATATAGCTAATATTTCCCTTTGTGGATGCGGGAAAAGCGGACTCTTTCCATTGTTGGTGTGAATGTCGACTGGTACAAACTTTTTTGGAAAACAATATGGACATTCCTCCAAAAACTAGAAATTACGCTTCTATTTGATTCAGTCATAGCACTCCTGCGAATATACCCTGAAGGCCAAAAACACACAGCAGAAACACCGTCTATACTTCAATGTTCGTAGCAGTACTATTCACAATAATCAGAATCTGGAAACAACCAGAGTGCCCAAGAAGAGACGACTGGATAAAGAATCTGAGGTACAGCTACACAATGGAAAACTATGCAGCTGTTAGGAAAAAACGAAGTCATGAAATTTGCCTATAAATGGATGGGCATAGAGAGGATCATGCTGAGTGAAATTAGTCAGGGGGAAAAGGATAGATATAGAATGATTGCGTTTGTTTGCAGGATATAAAAAATGCAATGATACCAATATCCAATGCCAGGAAAAACATGGATCAGGAGGTCTTGTCAGTGGGTGGAATCTACCGCAAGTGTGTGGGAGTCAGGGGTTAGGTAAGAGAGAGAAAGGAACAGTGTACTAATAATTATTGGAAATGATAATTCCAGACTAGAACTGAACATTGAATGTAGGGAGAGGGATAACATGATAATCTCTAAATGTATATATTGCAAGCCACAATGTATACGAGGAGAGAGAGAGAGAGAGAGAGAAAGAGAGAGAGAGAGGAGACAAAAGCAAAGTGCCTGAGGGAGGGGGAGATGAGGAGGGTGGCAGGAAGGAAAGGGGGGCATTGATAAGAAATAAATATTGTTCATATACATTTAAAATTCTAAATAATAGTAAACATCTCTAAAATAGGAAAAGAAAAACTTTAATAATAACACAAGTGTCTGATATTGGAAAGTAGAAAAATTGAGTAAAATGTGTCTACTTTACACTTTCTTCTAAAATAGTCTTTGTGTCAACCCAGGGCAAGCTCTGTGGACATTTGATATCCTGCACTATGAATTTGACAAGCATATCTCTTGAGAATCTGAAGTGTCTTAACTAACTGCGAAGTCAATATTTCAGTGTTAAATAAGTTAGTTTCTCAGAGATGATGAAACTTGTAATCTTAGTCTGATGACAAGCATTTACGTCCTAAAATCTGTAACTATAGCTCAAACTGTGACAGCTTTACACCACAAAATTTCAGCACAACTGTCTATTCCATATAATTTTAAGAGTGATCAAAGTCTGGGAATTGATCTTTGTAAATTACTGTTTGGCTTCTGCTAAACGTAGAAAAAATATGCAAATTAATGCACACTATAAATAACCTCCCATGGAATTGAATATTTTATCTAGTAATAGTGAATTTTTGAATGGGTTTATTATAGTATCTAATATTAGTATACATTATATTATGATATATCAAAACAGCATCATCAGATAACCAGAAAGATATGGCAGTGGTTCCATCCCTGATATGACCTGTATTAATCAGATCAGGTCCCCAGCACCATGGGCTCTCAACCATTGCCAAGTATAGCCTTGGAAGTCCTTTAGCCCTGCAGTATATAAGGGTTTCATCATCATTCAGAACCAAGAGCATTGCAACTTTACACCTAACACTGAGCAATTGTTTTGGTTGGCCAAATATTGGTAGAAGATGGCCACCAATAAATCAGTAATTTTCTTGTCCAACCATTTTTTGGCCTTAAATTCATTAGCATTATTAAAATTTTCATGTGAAATAACAAAATACAATGTAGTATATGTTCAAATATTTGTGTATTCAAAATATGAAGATACACTGAAATATAATTGTAACTGATACAAGTTCATAAGAAGTCTGGTATAGTAAAAATATATGACTATGCAATACATAATAGTCATATAATGCTTAAAAGCACACAATAGGGATATTTGCATTTACCCACTAGTTATTATATATTGATGTATGTTTGGCGCTCTCCATTTTTTTTTCAACTCATACTTAGAAGCCAGATAGTGCCAATACGATTGGATGATCAGTGGTTGGGATACCCCAAGTCCTGAGTTCTAGAACTGCCATAAGGTCAACTGTTTATGGGATATTTGGATACAATAATAGTTTTTCTTTTTTTTATTTAATTAAAATCTTTCATTTACAAAATTATTGATGTTTGAATTTTTGGTATAAAATAGTGCAACATAAATCCCACTAGTGTCAAATTCTCCCCACCAGTGTTCCAATATTTCATCCGTCACCCTTCACTCCTGCCCCACCTAGCACCTTAACAGGCATATTACAAAGTAGTTGGTTGATTGCAGATTAGATCTCATATTTCCGTTGTTTTTGTGCATATAGCTATACCATTCCACTAAATCATCAGTTCAACCAATACACTAACCCCTATTCTAGCATTGCTTCCTTTTCTAATCTTTCTTCCCCTTGATTTCTTTCCTTTTCTGTATTTATTCCTAAAACCTGGGGTCAAGGATGATCTAGGTACCTTCTCTTTACTACGTTGCGTTTCCTCATGTAGTTATTTGATATATCACAGATAACTGACATCATTCTCTGTTTATCTTTCTTCTGGCTTACATTAACCAACATAATATCTTATATTTTCAACCAGATTGCAGCAACTTGAATAATTTCAACATTCCTTGCTGCTGCATAGTATCACATTGGGTCTATATACAACATCTTCATCATATTTTCATCTGACATTGGGCACATAGATTGATTGATATCTTAGCTATTATACTAAATGCAGCAGCAAATAATGGTGTTCACCTGACATTTCAAATGAACTTTTTATGGTTTATCCTGGTAGTAGCTTCCTAAGATGAGATGCTGCATTATATGGTAACTCAATTCTAAGTATACTGAGGACATGCCATACTGTTTCCACAGGGGTAGAACCAGACATAGCCAGCAGCAGTAGATGAGAATTTCTTTCAACCACATGCCCATGTAAATAGACTGTTCTTACTATTTTTGATATGTGCCATTCTCACAGGTGTAAATGTCATCCTGATTTGGCTTTCCCTAATGTTAAGTGATGCTGAGCATTTCTTCATGTGCTACTGACCATCTGCTGTTTCCTCTGAGAAGTGTCTGTTCATTTACTCTTCCCACTTTTTAGGCTTTCTTAAAATATTTTTGTTGATTTTGTGAATATTTTATGTATTCTAGATTTTTATTTTTATAGACATACGATTGTTTTATTATTTCAGACTTAGTCACCATAAATTACAGAGTTGTTTATGATTTTGTATCAAGCATAGAATGTTTCAACACCAACCCCTTCACAGTGTCTGCTTACCTCTGCCAATATTCCCCTTTTTCTTCTACCCATTGACTCTATGACAGGTACTTTATTTGGCAAATTTTTGGAGTTGTAACTTACAATACTGTTCCTTCATAGGGTTCATGCTAAATACGTTACAGCTTTTCAGCAAAGTAGAATTTTCTAGCTTGAAAAGTTAGAAAAGAGGAAAGGGCACCAGGTGACAAGAGGTATCTTTTCCCATAAGATAAGACCTGAGAGGCTTACGTGCCACAAGATCATACATAGGGCAAAAATTCTGAAGAATGCATGTGTCTTTTTAACTGTCACATTATCTATCTATCTATCTATCTATCTATCTATCTATCTATCTATCTATCTATCTATCTATCTATCTATCTATCTATCTATCTATCTATCTGTCTGTCTGTCTGTCTGTCTGTCTGTCTGTCTGTCTATCTATCTATCTATCATCTATCTATCTATCTATCTATCTGTCTGTCTGTCTGTCTGTCTGTCTGTCTATCTATCTATCTATCATCTATCTATCTATCTATCTATCTATCATCTATCTATCTATCTATCGATCGATCTATCTATATTTGTTTGTTTTTTGTTTGTTTAGCTGATTTCTTTATTGCCTTTGGGGGGGGTCATACCCAGCAACTCTCAGGGTTACTCCTTGCTCATTGCTCAGGAATTACTCCTGGCGGTGCATAGGGACCAATTGGGATACCACGGATCAAACCCTGGTCGGCTGCGTACAAGGCAAATGCCCTACCCGCTGTGCTACCGCTCCAGCCCACTGTCACTTCCATTATTCCAGCATCAGTAGTCAGCACTTCTTATTTCCTTCTCTCCCCAGTTCAATCCTTTGTTTGTCCTAGTTATTCTCTGTTAGATTTTCTAGAACGTTCTAAGGAAACACCATAAACTGAGTGGTTTATACAACATGGAGTCTAGGATCAGATATCAGCAGGGATGCTTTCCTTCAAAGGCCTACAAAGCATGGCTATTCCACACTAGGGAACAGCAGGCTGGTAGGTTGCTGATAGTTCATTTGCTTCATTTTTGGATAAGTGCTCTGGGTTCTGCCCCGTACTTCACCTTCACATGCCAGCCTGTACGTGCCCAACTGTCCACTTTCATATGAAGATAGAGGGAGTTGTAAATTAGGGACCCTTTCTAAGAATTTCATCTCAACTAATTATAGATATAATTAGCCCTATTTTCAAATGAGATACACGGGACTAAGGTTACAGTTTCAAAAGGTGAGCAGTTGAGATCAACCAGAATTCAGTCTATAATATTCCAATTCTGTATATATTCTTATTCACAAGTGTTTCAGTCAGGGTTTCTTCCACCTGAGAAATGAGATTCAATTAGGTGTGTGTGCTTGTGTGTGTGTGTGTGTGTGTGTGTGTGTGTGTGTAAGCAAGAGTGGAGTCGGTGGAGCTGAAAAGGTGAAGGTTGTTTGGTATATGTGATTGGTTAACTGATCAACTGACAAAATAAATCATCCGGCTATACAGCCTGGACAAGTTGGAAGTCCATAGGGTATGTCTTCAGAAACTCTGGCAAGACCACAGGGAATTGTAATTTATAGGGAATTTCTGCTTCCTTGGAGAAATTTCATTTCTGCTCTTAAAGACAGTAAATAGAATGGAGCTTGCCCACCTAGATAATCCAGATAGCCTCCCTATCACAAAACAAAATTATTATAGATATTTATATCTACAAAATATCTTCAATGCATTCACGATCACGATCTTCCCATTGATCATCTATTTGCTAGAGCGGGCAACAGTAATATCTCCATATGTCCTGTCTCATGCCAGGGGCATAGGCTTGCTACAGGAACATAAAGAGCCTCAAAACATTATATTAGGTCATGGGAATGACCTAATGTAATTGTTACTGGAATTTGGCATATAAAATACAACACGAGAAGCTTGCCAGGCTTGCTGAGCAGGAGGCAAACTCTTTTCAACACCTCCAAATAAAGCATTTATTGATGAACCGTGCGGCCACTTGTGGCGCGGAGCTGGGCTGTGATAGGCTGGTCTGCTGGGTGGAGTTCTGACGAGAGGGAAGTCCAAATGTGGAAAATGGCAGCGCCCGTGGAGTGAGGGTGGTGGTCTGGCTTGTTGTGAGGCTCTGCCAAGGTGGTGGGCCAGGGCTAGAACCAGCCATGCCTCCTGACTGCCTCATGAACGGCTGTGCACAGGGAGAGCAAGGAACAGCTCTGCCCCCATGTCTGAGATATTCAATGCATTATCAAGAATAAAGTTCATTCCTTATAGTACTCAAAAGAGCCAAGTTGTATTTTTAAAAAAAGTCCCCCATCACCTTGAAGGGGCTATACATGTGAAGACATGAGTGAATTATCATGAGGACAGAGTAAATGTGGGAATATAGTCTTGGATGTCCTATCAAGGAGTAATGGGAAGCCTGTCCCCAGCTTGAGAAAGTTGGTGGCATGCACAAGAATTCTGTGCCTTTTTGTCAAAGCCCAGGACACTTGGTGTATTTCTCCTTCATAATTCAGCCATAACACAATCTCTTCTTTTCCAGCATATATCATGGAGCTCTAGCTTCATTTTTCCAATTCAATCTTGTATCCTCTGAGGAAAAAAATGCCCAAAGCAATTTTCACCCCATCACACACTGGTAATCATTTTATTTTTCTGATTATGTTTCCTTCTCTCTTTCAGCCCTTTGGTAAATTACGTAGGGACCTTTATTCTCATTCTCTCTTTTTCTGTCTTTCTGTGTTTCTATGCTAAGTGCCAGCTGTCATTGCTTGGCAGATAATTACCATTTTACAAACAGTATTTAGGGAAATGACATCAGTTTCTGAATGTACGGCTGTCATGGCTTATTTACAGGGCTTTCCTCTGTTAACCACCTTCTCTGTGTGCAGGCTTGGTGGAAGCAGAGGGGATTAAGGGGGGAGAGAAGGGAAGACCCCTTGGCTCCAAGCTTTTGGTGAACAATTGCATTCCATTTGTCACTGTTAGTCTGACAACCCTCATTTCACTCTTCCAAAATCTCCATGGCCATATTCTGCTTTTAGTGGATAAATAAAGGATTACTTGTGTGAGCTCAGTGTACTGTCTCTTACCTTTGCAGTTCTTATAACATATAGAAGCAGTTGGGTAGAAAAGCAGGTGCTACTGGCGACCCAGAGGTGCAGGGCTTCCTCTGCTCTGGTCCTCTTGTGGGTCCAAGGGAGGTTTAGCCATTCTCAGGGTCCTTTATAATTATATAATCTCATCAAATTATTGGGGATCCTTTATACATAGCACCAGTCTTCCCAACTTTCAGCCGTCTGACAAAGATTCAGATGTTCTGTCTGAGGTGAAGTAAAACCACAAGCAGAAGATGATATCATTTTGAAAAGTTTAGATATGCAACATTAATTAAAAGTCCACATGAGAATTTCTAGATCTTCTTAAACCTAAGGTAAGGGAGTGGATGAAGGCAACACATTGGACTTAATAACTATCATGTTTGTTAACTTCTGAATTACAAATTTAATTGCATCAAAGATGTGATTGAAATGAATAGGACAAGTGAATTCAAGCATGTGGCAACTTTTGAGATTTTTTTAGTGGAAAGTGTAATTAATTCCTTATTCACTTATTGCAAGTTTATTTGAAAAGATCGCTTTAATAGGAACAGTTCCTTAGTCCTACTAAAAACAGTTCTAAAGCTTTGGTAACTCATTTCTTCTCATCTCAGTAGAGATGTTCTCATTTTTTATTTCACTTGAATTTCACATTTTCTTCCTTCCTTCCCCACCCCAGTTATTTTTTTCATATTTTTTCTCTTTTCTGTTATATATATATATATATATATATATATATATATATATATATATATATTTTATTTTTTGCTTTTTAGGATCACACCTGGTGATGCTCAGGGATTACTCCTGGCTCTGCACTCAGGAATTACTCCTGGCAGTGCTCAGGGGACCTTATGGGATGCCAGGGATCGAGACCTGGGCAAGTACAGGCCAGCCGCGTGCAAGGCAAACACCCTACCTGCTGAGCTATAGTTCCAGCCCCTCTTTTCTGTTATATTAGGTGAATCCAAGAATTGTACCAACGATGAGAGTGCTTATGTTACTAAAGCCGAACAGTTTGATATAGAATAAACATGGTAAAATTGGCTTTATAATTTATTTCATGACAATTATAACTTAGTGGTTTATGATGAGAGGGTTGAATCATATTCTTTACCTAGAACTGAAAATCTCAAGAAAACCTCTGAATTCACTGACAAAATATAAACCTGGTTACCGTGGAGACTTCTCTTATAATGCTGACCTGGCTGAATTTTGATCCTTAGCTCACTTAATGCTAAGTATAATATTATGTATAAGAGTATAAGTCAAGGAGATCACTTCCTTGAAATAATGTTATAGTAGAAAATAACAAAGAGACAGTATGTCTTGACTGTGTGAGAACTAAATAGATAATAACTGTTATTATCAGCCATATTTCCATAAAATTTTGACTATGGAAAAATTACAGGGCTACAGTCTATGGCATTTGGAATTATTTAAAATTTAATTTAATTATTAAAGTTGCTTAATAATTGCACAATTTCAGATTTATTTGTATGATTTTAAAAATGTTTCTGTTTTCATATTTTTATTCTATTTATGCAGTAACTGTAAATAAAATAAATTCTTCTGGCCAAACACAGCAACTGAATTAACGGTAATTGTTTATATTTTTTCTACAGACTACATACAATTACACTTGGCATTCTGATTTTTTTTAAAGTATGGTGAGAGCGCCGGAGTGATAGTACAGCTGTGAGGGCATTTGCCTTGCATGCATCTGACCTGGGTTTAATTCCCACCATCCCATATGGTCTCTGAGTACCACCAGGAGTAATTCCTAAGCGAGAGCCAAGAGTAACCCCTAAATATCCCCAGAGCCTAAAAGCCAACAAAATAGTAAAATAAAATATTTTTTAAAAAATTGGTGAAACTCTCCTTCCAACACAAAAAAAAGTAAAAACTAACCTCACAGAACAGTGCCCCGAATATTAACATCTCTGTTCCATCTTAAGACTTTGTTCTTTTTAATATTTTATTCTCAACCAAAAGTTTTCTTAGCATCACTTCTCTGCTAAATCCCAGATTCAAGAAAATGATTGCACAGCTTATACTGTTCATATATTATTTGCCCCTACATGTCAGAAAGGCAGGACTAGCCTTCATATAACGATTTTAGGCTTTTTTTTCTATGAACACAGACAGGTGTGACTTCACCAGATTTGCTAGTTATGGGAGGTGTTGGAAATGTGAGAACACAGGAGAAAAAAATAAAATAAAAAAAGAAAACAACAATTGGGCATTGAAAAAAATACAGCATTAGCACAGAAAACAAACAGCCCCCTTCACACTTATGCCTTAGGGTAGTGAGACAATAAGTCTCTGAACCTGAATTTAATGCTTTTGGCATTTGTTATCCACTGATTCAAATCTCCTATTTATTGTTTTATATGTTATTAATATATAATTCAATAACAAAAGGTCATAAGGTATTTCAGCTAAAATGATCTCTAATAAAAGTGTATCTATGTTCTTATGAAATATTTTACTGGATAGAAATTTTACATTAATGCTATGACTGCAGTGGGAAAATGAGATACAAAAATACAGTTATTATTTATTTATACTTTGCCTTGCTTCCGAGAAGATTTATAATAATAACTAAGATAATTATCTGATTATGCAAGCAAAAGCAGCAAAAAAGTAAATAATCCAGGTTTAACAAAAAATAAGCCCATGTGTGTAATTGTGTATATATGTGTAGAAGCATTTTTAATTAGAACTACCACCATAGTATTGTGTGCATACACTTAAATTCAGGGATATGAGTAGAATGAACTGAAGCACTAGTAGGATGGTAACTTCTGCCTGTGTTTTGTGATATATGTCATCTGTACTTAGAGTTGAAAGAAGACATGTTTTGGTGAGACAGGGACTTTCGGGAAGGGCATAGAGTTTATCTTGTGTTTCTCTTCTTAACCTTGGGTATCATGTCCTCAGACATATTTTGTAACTGAGTAACTGTAATACTATGCGGTCCAGTCAGTGAAGTGGTTTAAAACAACTGGAGCACATTCTTTGCATGCAAAATACTCAGGCATAGGAAAGTCAGACAGACAGACAGACAGACAGACAGATAGACAGACAGAGACAGAAACAGAGACAGAGAAAAGGGGACAGAGAGAGATAAAGACAGAAAGAGAGAGACAGAGAGAGACAGAGACAGAGTCAGAGAGCGACAGAGAGACAGAGAGAGAGAAGAAAACTATCTGCTATAGAGGCAAGATGGGGAGAGGGAAACTGGGCACATTGGTGGTGGGAAATATGCACTGGTGGAGGGATGGGTGTTGAAAAACTGTGTGACTAAAACCCAATCATAAGCAGTTAAACAGTTTTGTAATGGTGTATCTCATGGTGATTCAATTAAATAACCAAACCTGCCACCGCATGATCCCCTGAGTACTGTCAGTAGTGGTCCTCAAGCACTGTTCCAGTAGGACTTCTAGAAAGCTAGCTTTTAGAACTTAGTCCCTAAAAACAAAACTAATAAGCATAATTCTTAATAGCCACACTGTATTTTGTTTCAGAGCCTAGTATGAGCTACATCAAGGAGAAAAGAAAAAGGAAAAACAATTGTTCCTTATATTTTGTATAGGGCAAACTGTAGAGGTGAAAGAAAAAATACAGTAGCAAATATCTACTCCAATTTGTATTTCCTTCTATGGAGGCAATTTAATGGGCCTAATTGCTATTGCTTATTTAGTTAATGTTTTCCTTCAGGACAGGGGTTGTTGAAATAAGATAGTCCTTTTTATGCTTTGAAACACAACTGTTTTATTTTAATGAGACACAAGATTGTTTATTCCCTGTCTCAGATAAGCCTTATCTTGATGATTTTCTCATATCTTCTAAGTGCTAATATTTCATAATTCTCTAAAATATAGTGAAATGTCTTTGTGCCCATTTTTAATTCACTTCAATATTGTCCAATGCAAGGACCCATACATAAATCTCGCTAGCACTACCTGCCACTTGATTTGCTCTGTACCTCACGAAAACAGTGGGGATCTAATTCATTCAGTTTTCTGGTTGAGAAAAGAATGACTAGGTAGTCTCTTCTATGACCCCCATTTCTCATTCTCTAAATTGGGCCTCAATTGGTTACTGTGTCAAAACAAGTCATAGAAACTCAATATGTCTTCTTTAATACATCCTACTTTTAGAAGCCGATAAAAACAAGATTTCTAGCTGGTGCTAAGGTCCATTTCATTTTTATTTAAGTCAGATGTCAGTTAGAATAGAAATATCCATCAATATAAACATTTTTAAAATATGCACTTTAGCCTTTAGAAAGTAAGACTCTACGTAGAGTAAAGCAGTACAAAAGAAACAGCTGTATTAGAGAGATACCTATGGAGCTGTCAGTCAACAAGTGTTTGGAAATGTGATATTTCCGAGGAAAAGAGAAAAACCTCCAAGAGATTTCAGAATCCTATTGAAATTCACATTGTGAATTGCCATTTCCCACAAAGGACCTTTAAACTGAGACAGTGAATGAACACAAGGCTCTCTAACTGGGCCGAGGCTGACAGCTTTGGCACAACTCTTCATATTCCGGCAGCCTTTCCTGTCAGCTGCGCAGCCTGTGGGACCCTCAGATGCCTGCGGAGAGGCAAGCACAAGGTTTTCTCAGGGCCTTGTGAACTCCTGAACTACATGCTAAGATCTTGGTTCAGTCTGATTCTTTTTGCTTGGAAAAGCAAGCAAGCAAGCAAGCAAGCAAAGCAGGAGGAAGCAAGCAGGAAGGAAGGCAGGAAGGAAGGCAGGAAGGAAGGCAGGAAGGAAGGAAGGCAGGAAGGAAGGCAGGAAGGAAGGCAGGAAGGAAGGCAGGAAGGAAGGAAGGAAGGAAGGAAGGAAGGAAGGAAGGAAGGAAGGAAGGAAGGAAGGAAGGAAGGAAGGAAAGGAAGGAAGGAAGGAAGGAAGGAAGGAAGGAAGGAAGGAAGGAGGAAGGAAGGAAGGAAGGAAGGAAGGAAGGAAGGAAGGAAGGAAGGAAGGAAGGAAGGAAGGGAGGAGGAAGGAAGGAAGGAAGGAAGGAAGGAAGAAGGAAGGAAGGAAGGAAGGAAGAAGGAAGGAAGGAAGGAAGGAAGGAAGGAAGGAAGGAAGGAAGGAAGGAAGGAAGGAAGGAAGGAAGGAAGGAAGGAAGGAAGGAAGGAAGGAAGGAAGGAAGGAAGGAAGGAAGGAAGGAAGGAAGGAAGGAAGGAAGGAGGGAAGGGAAGGAAGGAAGGAAGGGAAGGAAGGAAAGGAAGGAAGGAAGGAAGGAAGGAAGGAAGGAAGGGAAGGAAGGAAGGAAGGAAGGGAGGGAGGGGAGGAAGGAAGGGAGAAGGAAGGAAGGAAGGAAGGAAGGAAGGAAGGAAGGAAGGAAGGAAGGAAGGAAGGAAGGAAGGGGAAGGAAGGAAGAGAGGGAAGGAAGGGGAAGGAAGGAAGGGAGGAAGGAAGAAGGAAGGAAGGAGGGAGGGAAGGAAGGAAGGAGGGAGGGAAGAAGGAAGAAAGAAGAAAGATTTAGGAAAGAAAAGAATGATTTAAAATTCTCTTTAGAGGGCCAGAGCGATAGTCCAGTAGGTAGGGTGTTTGCCTTGCACGTGGCAGGCCCATGCTGGCCTGGGTTCAATCCCCGACATTCCATATGTTCCCCCGAGCACCGCCAGGAGTGATTCCTGCATGCAGAGCCAGTAGAAACCCTTGAGCATCGCCAGGTGTGACCCAAAACACAAAAATAATTAATTAATTAATTAAACACATGAATACATAAATACATCAGATATCAGTCAATGATGAATGAATAAATTAATTAATTAAAAGTTCTTTAGAATTTATCACTATCACTATCTTCCCGTTAGTCATCTAATTGCTAGAGCAGGCATCAGTAATATCTCCATATGGCCTGTTACATGCTAGTAGAACCCAAAGGCATCCGCTCGCTCCAGGAACATAAAGAGCCTCAAACAATTATATTAGGTCACGGGAATGACATAATATAAATGTTACTGGTATTTGGCATATCAAATACTATACGAGCAGCTTGCCAGGCTTGCCGTGTGGATGGCATACTGTTGTAGTCACCTCTAAATAAAGCATTTATTGATGAACCGCATGGCCGCTTGCGGCCACGCAAGCCAGGCTGTGATTGTCTGGTCTGCTGGGTGGAGTTGTGACGAGAGGGAAGTCCGATGTGGAAAATGGCAGGCCCCATGGAGTGGGGGTGGGGGGGGTTGTCCTGTTTGTTGTGAGGCTCTGCCGGGGTGGCAGGCCAGGGCTAGGAACCCATCATGTCTCCCGGGCACCTCATGAGCGGCTGGGCACAGGGAGAGCAAGTAGCAGCTCTGCCCCCATGTCTGAGAGTCTCTGGTTCAGCATCCCTTTATTTGAGAAGTCTCCACGAACCTCTTCAGGGAAATAGCTGGACTTTATTAGGTGGAACAGGAATATTTAAACTTGGGGGGAAGTAGGGTGTGAACTTTGTCAGCCAATCAGGTAAAGGGATTAAAACCGGGTGAATGCTTCTGCACAGGGTGTGTGCTTAATGTGTTTAACTACAATGTGGAAGCTCAATTACTAGATTTTTTTTAGGAATGTCCATACTGTTTTCCATAAAAGGCTAGACCAGTCAACATTTCCACTGCAGTTGAGTCCCTTTCTTTCTCCCTGCATCCACACCAGCATTAGTTGTCCTTTTTGACGTGTCTGCCTCTGTTATCTTAAATGTAATGTTTCCTCAGTGGGGAACAGTACCTGTCAGACACATGTAAACCAGAGTTTGCATGAAAGGTGGGGAAGGGCCGCAGCTAAGCTGAATTCTCTGGTAACTGCACCTTCTAGGGAGCTCTAAGCATTAACCTTTCAAAAAAAAGTGTTTTGTTTTACCCATAGGATGGCATCCCTTTATTTAACATTTTGGATGCACACACGCACACACGCACACACATGCATGCAAACACACATACACATGCACGCATACACATACTTTAACATAGTAATTGGGAAAAGCAAACTGGGGACACAGCGGTCTGTGTAGTTTCAGGATTGCTGGGAAGAAGGCTGGTGGTAAGATAAGTCAACTTCAGGGCCTGTGCCCTGATGTGTCTGACTCTCCCCAAATCTCCTGCAAGTCTCTTTGCTGAAGCAGCCCATCAGCTGGACCTTTCTTGCAGCTTAGGATATGCGGGTGGGTCTTGGAGACAGAACTTTTTAGGAATGAGGTTTCCTAAGGTCTTGCCAGCACCCGCTCAAGTCTGCAGGAAATTCAGCTTATCTGGCAGAGCGCCATGAGACTATCCCTAAGGTATCAGGTTGTGCCATAGGAAGTTGTCAATAACTGCTATTGTGACCTTCTAAATTGGCAATTTCATATGGTTCTGACAAATTTGTGGCACAGGGAAAGAAAGGCAAGAACCTGATGCCCAGATAATCCTACCTGTTGTCTACAACAGACGATCTATGGAAGCACCTGCTGTCCACTGCAGGATTAAACATTAACTTTTTCTATGTACGATTCTCTCTTGTCTGAGAATATTTTATGCAAGTCCAGGTGTATAAAACAGGTATACAAAGCAAATATTCATATAAAGCAAATATTTATAAGTGTTCTAGCTCCTATTTTTAATTTCTTTTTTTTTTTTTTGGGGGTCACACCCAGCAATGCTCAGGGGTTTCTCCTGGCTCTGAACTCAGGAATTACTCCTGGCGGTGCTCGGGGGGGCCATATGGGATGCCGGAGATCGAACCTAGAATTTAAAATCTATTATAACTTCCAGTTGGAAATTTGCACACGTGAAACTCGCTTGCTTTAATCACTGTACCTGTATTCAAGTGTCACTGACCGGTGGACTGGCCAGTAAGAGAGTCCTTTATGGCTAATATCACCTGAGAGCAGCTGACTTGGATTGCTTTCCTCATTAACTTTCTATTTTCAGCTCTCATCTGACTCCCTTCACACACACACACACACACACACACACACTTTTACATTCCATCCCCCAATTCCCATTAGTGTATGTCTTTGTACACATTATTATAACATTATTAAAAGTGTATGTGAAAGTACTAGGTTGGTGACACAGGATATCTGAATTCTATTCTCAGATATTTGCATTCCCTATTTATGACATTGAAAGTACTTTGTTCTTTGTCTCTGATCAGGATGTGGTTAAGGTTAATGTGATTTAATGGGATTTCTGGGATAATAATAAAATTGAGCAATACTGAATACTTTGTGGGTACCCGCAACTAGGGAATAGGAAAGTTTGTTACTCGGGTCTGTTATTTAAAAAAATGAAATTGTGATTCATAATATACTTAGAAAACTGTAAAGACCACAAAAAAGTTTCTAGAAACAATAAACCAATATAGTAAAGTGGCAGGATACAAAATAAACTTGAAGAAACCTAGGGCATGTCTCTATGCAAACAATAAAATAAAAGAAAGAGGAATAGATCAGCAACCACATTAACCATTATGCCTCAGAAAACAAGTAACTCGGAATCAGTTTAACAAGACCAAAGGAAACAAGACACAGGAAATGGAAACACATCCCCTTTCCTGTATTGGGAAAATTAATATTGGTAAAATATGCACACTGACCAAATACGATGCTGATTCAATTCAGTCACTCTAATCATTTTCTTAGCATTTTCCAAGACTTTTATCACTGCAAAAATTTATATGAGAAAATAAAATCCCCAGAATAGTCAGTCTTCTTAGATAAAAATGATAGGTTTTCTGTTCGAACTTTAAATTATAGTATAAAACTATAGTAATCAAAACAACGTGGTAGGGTTAAGAACAAACTCTAGCACTAAATGGATAGAATTGAGAACCCAGAGGAAGATCTTAAGGTATATTGATATTTGGCTTTCAACATAGACAAACATTATGATGTGGATGAGGAAGAATGCTCACAAATGCTGTTGGGAAACCATTCAATCACATGTAAAATGTGAATTTTTACTTTCTCACACTTTGTTCACACTTTTGCTAAAAGTTTTATTCTCACTCTTTTGCTAACAGTCAATTGAAATGGATTAAAGATCTCAATATCAGAATCCATAAACTATAGTGAGCAATACTTAGGCAGAACACTTCATGACACTGAATTTAGAGCTATTTTCAATGATAAAATGTCATTGACCAAGCAAAAGAAAGCAAATATAAATGTATCTACATAAAAGTAGAAACTTTAGTTCCACAGAAGGAATAATGGCCAGAATGGTAAGGTAACTCACAGGTCAGAAGAAATTACTGCCTACGATTTGTCTGATAGACCCACCCTGAAGCAGGCTTTTTCAAGCCCATCCCAGGTATGCCTATCCAGAGACTCACACACACAGGGTAGAGCTGCTACTTGCTCTGTCTGTGCTCAGCTGATCACGAGGCATCCAGGAGGGATGGCGGGTTCTAGCCCTGGCCCGCCACCCCAGCAGAGCCTCGTGAGAAGCTAGAGGCATTCACACACCATGAGGGCTGGCATTTTCCACATCCGGACTCCACTCTCCACAGAGCTCCACCCAGCAGAAGAGCTGATCACAGCCCGTCTCGCGGCCGCTTTGCAGCCACGCAGTTCATCATTAAATACTCGAGTTTTGACATGACTACAAGAGAATCCCACCCACACGGCAGATCCTGGCAAGCTTCCCATGTCATATTTGACATTACAAATACCAGTAACAATTATGGACCTCATCCCATGACTTGATGGAATGGTTTGAGGCTCTTTAAGTTCCTGGAACATGCAGATATCCTTGGAATATCTTGCATGTGACAGGATGTATTGAGATGTTATTGGTGCCTGCTAGAGCAAATCGATGATCTACAGGAAGACAGTGATACAGTGATACATTGATACCATTTGTCTGGCAAATGGTTAATATCCAAGATATATAAAGACTTAAGACAAAATCAAACAACCCCATCAGAAAATAGAGGAACACTTGAATGGAAAACTCTTCCAAAGAAGACATGGAGATGGTCAACAGGTATAAGAAAAAATGTTCTGTATTACTTATCACCAGGAACATACTAATCATAGCAAAAATGAGAAATCTTATACCAAGGAGAGTGGCATGCATCACAAAGAACAAAAACAACCACATTGGTGTAGAAATGGGGAAAGGAAACCTTGTCCAGTGCTGGTGGGAATGTCCACTTGCCCAAAATTTTTTGGGAAAAATATGACATTTCTGGGAAAATTAAGAAGTGACCTTTCATAATAAGATACAGAAATTCTACTCACTGGCATCTAACCCAAGTTTCCCAAAACTATTCATGACTCACATTTGCATTCTCGTGTTTACTATATCACTATTTGTAATAGTAACAATCAGAAAACAACTTAAGTGTCCAAAACAGGTGATTGGATGAAGACACTACATCACATGTACATAATTGAATGCTACTTAGATATAAGACAGGAAGAAAGCATGCAATTTGTTCCTACTTGGGTAAAATGGAGAATCTCATGCTAAGTTAATTTGGTCGAATGGAAAGGGATAGATACAGAATGTTCTTACTCACATGTGGGATATGAAGAAACAATGTAAGAATTTTTTCTACTTAATGCCAAATGGAACAGAAACTGATAACTGCTCTTCAGTCAGAGACTTACAATGGGAGGGTGAGGTGGCGGGAAGGGGGTTGTGAGTAGGAATTTGATGGGAAGAACATGGGAATGATGATAGGTAGGAGTAGACACTGGTGGACAATGTGTTGACATAATGTTTATGAACAAAACCCTACCATAATAATATTAACCATCATGATGTCTAAAATAAAATTTGGAGGAAAAACATTTCAGATGACATAATTTAAACTTAGCAAAATGAATTAACCACAGTAATAATTCAAGATGAACTTCATAAATTCATATGAATTTATGAAGTAGAATTCATAAAATCTACTTCACGCAATGGGGAGAAAAGACTGTAAAGTTTAAGAAAAGAACTCCCAGAATGACCACCAACTGGGAACTCTTTGGCACTATTGCAGCAACATGGGAAGATACTATCATTGGCGACATTGATGAAGAATACAACCGACTGGTTCAGCACCTCCATGATTGTGCGAAGAATGCTGAGAGAGAGAAAGACACAAAAGGATGCTTGTCTTCAGAAACTCTTGAGCTAATTCACCAACGTGGCAAGGCGCGAGCCTCAGGAGACCAGATGCTAACGTCCAAGCTTGCTAAATGGTGCAGAGAAGCAATAAAAGAAGACCTCAAAGACAAAAGAGCAGAAATACTAGAAGATGCAGCAGAAGCCAGGAAAAGCATTCACACAGCCCGCCTGTCCTTCGCCAACTATAAGACCAAGATGACTGCCCTCCGACGCCCTGATGGATCTATCACATCTTCCAGAAAGGCAATGGAGAAGATTATCCAGGACTTCTAAAAAAATCTCTTCAATAGCCACATCCACGTGCCCAGATACCAAATTCCACAGGATGGATATGTCATTCCCAACTTTCTCCCTTCTGAAATCCGACATGCCATCTCGTCGGTAAAGAAGGGAACAGCACCAGGCCCAGACAAAGTCAGACCCGAACACCTGAAGAATCTGCCATCGGTACTCATCAATACACTAGCTCAGCTCTTCACACGCTACCTGTCCGAATGCAAGGTGTCCTCCCAATGGAAAACCAGCATGACAGTTCTACTGTTCAAGAAGGGAGACATTCACGACATCGGCAACTATCACCCCATCTGCCTGTTATCCATCATCTACAAGCTATTTACAGGAGTCATCCTGAACAGGATTAGCAGAACACTAGATGAAGGACAACCATGCGAGCAAGCAGGCTTCCGGAAAGGATTCAGCACAATTGACCATATCTACACGGTAACCAAGCTCATTGAGGTTTGTAGGGAGTACAAGATGCCACTCTGTCTCACATTCATTGATTTACAGAAAGCCTTTGATTCTGTGGAGACTGAAGCAGTCATCGAAGCCCTAGCCAAACAGGGTGTTCAAACCCAATACATCAAGATCCTTCTTGAGCTGTATTATGGATTCACCACCAGGATCTCACCATTCTACAAAGAAGTGATCATTAATGTGAAAAGAGGGGTTTGACAGGGTGATACCATTTCACCAAAACTCTTCAGCACCACCCTCGACAACATCATGCAACAATTAGAATGGGAAGGAATGGGAGTGAAGATAGATGGTCGGCAATTACACCACCTCCGCCTCGCTGATGACATCATTCTAATAACACCAAACATTAGCCAAGTGGCACAAATGCTGGCTGACTTCGACTGAAAATGTGAAAAAGATAGGTCTACAGCTGAATCTAAAGAAAACCATGTTTATGAAGAATGAACTAGTTCCAGAGGCCCCATTCACTCTCAATGGAACAAACATCTCTGAATGCAGCAGTTATGTGTACCTGGGTCGAGAACTCAACATGATGAAAGACCTAAAACCTGAGCTGCGCAGGAGGAAGAGAGAGGCATGGAATGCCTTCAAAGGCATTGAAGAAATAGCTAAAAGGACAAAGAACCTCCGGTTCCGGGCACATCTCTTTGGCTCCACCATTCTCCCTGCATTAACATACGCCTCAGAGACCTGGGCCCTACGAAAGAAGGATGAGAATGCTATTCGGCTCTCCCAGAGAGGAATCGAAAGAGCTATGCTTGTAATATACATGCCTCACTCAAGTGAGAGAAGGAATCCGGAGTTCTGATCTCCATTGCTATTCCAGAATCAGGGACGCTGTCTCGTTTGCAAAGGCATCGAAAATCAGATGGGCAAGACATGTAATGCGATTTGGAGACAACCGCTGGACTAGAGATGTTATGACTGGATCCCAGGGGATGTCAAAAGATCACGTGGCCGCCCACCTACAACATGGTCAGACTTCCTTGTCAAGACCCTGAAGGAACAGTTTGAGGCTCTTCATATTCCTGAATCAGTCAGATGCCTTTGGGCTACATTGGCACCTTATAGGGTCCAATGGAAATGTTACTGGCGCCCGCTCGAACAAATCGATGAATAACGGGATTCAAATGATCAAGTGATCAAGTGAACTTCATAAAAATTGATAAAGTAAATAATTAATTTTGCATCATTTGTGTGTATGTATCAATAATGTATATATTACTTTACATTTTGTATCATGATAAGGACTAGAAAGATTGCTCCTTATAATATATAATAATGTATCCAGAGCAATTATACAGCAGGGACAGCATTTGCCTTACTGAACCAGGCTCAGCACATAAGCTGACTTATTATCTCTCAAACCTTCCAGGGGTGAACTCTGAGCACATAGCCAGGATTAAGTTCTAAATAGAGTTCAGTGACCCTGAAAGAAACACTATATGTATGTATATATATGTACATATATCTTGAAAACTCACAGACATGGGGCAGAGATGCTACTGGCTCTCCCTATGCCCAGCCGCTCACGGGGCACCCAGGAGGGATGGCGGGTTCTAGCCTGGCCCGCCACTCCAGCAGAGCTTTGCAACAAGCCAGATGACCCCTCACTCCATGAGGGCCTCCATTTTTAACATCCGGACTTCTCTTTCGTCAGAACTCCACCCAGCAGACCAGCCTATCACAGCCCGGCTAATCGAGTTACACCCCTAAGCAGTCTTTTTTAAATCCGGCTCAGGTATGCTGGTCCAGAGACTCACAGACATGGGGCAGAGATGCTACTGGCTCTCCCCTGTGCCCAGTCACTCACGAGATGCCCAGGAGGGCTGGTGGGTTCTAGCCCTGGCCCGCCACCCAAGCAGAGCCTTGCAACAAGCCAGATGACCCCCACTCCATGAGGGCCTCCATTTTCCACATCCAGACTTCTCTTTCGTCAGAACTCCACCCTGCAGACGAACTTATCACAGCCCGTTCGCGCGTCCACAAGAGGCCGCGCGGTTCATCAATAAATGCTGGACTTAGAAATGACTACAAGAGTATGCTACCTGCACGGCATTGCCTGGCAAGCTACCCGTGTTGTATTTGATATGCCAAATACCAGTAACTATTATAGACCACATTCCGGAATGGATTGAGGCTCTTTATGTTCCTGGAACAAGCAGATGTCCTTGGGCTCTACTAGCATGAGACGGCACATATGGAGATGTTACTGGGGCCCGCTCGAGCAAATCGATGATGAACGGGAGAACAGTGATACAGTGATACAGTACATATATACACATATTTATACATTAAAGATATATATGTATGTTTACTATATATGTGCAATATAAATATATGTAATATTTCACATATAAATTGTATATATCTAGTACATATGTAGTAATAATACATACATAATATACTATATGTAATATAAATACAATATGCTATATATAATATACATACTATGAACTATATATTTTATATCTTATACATAGACTGATAGGCATATATATATACATTAAAGACTCTTACATAAACTGAATATGACATGGATGACATGGTCCCAGTATAATTTAGATTTGGCCAGCATGGCAAGCATCATGGCTCTAGAAATTATTTGCCACTTGGTGAAATAGTACATATAAATCTATAAGCCAGTCTTCTTATTTTTGAAGAGCACTCTATATCTACCTATTGGGAATTATGACTGGGGATAAGACTTCTAGATTATAGATTATACTATCAATTTTTCACCAATATCAGATCTAACAGTTGCTATGAAGATTTCCACCTACATTCCTCCAAAATGTGTAACTGGTATGGAGGCTTGACTTTGTATTTGTGTGTCATGTTTAACATAAAGAAAACAATATCCTGCTCAATATAATGGTTTCATACAAAATTTTCTTTGAAGTTATTTTGAAAGAACAAAACTTCACTCGTATGTATAGAAGACTTAATTATTTCCTTTTGCACTGTGATTTTGAAACATCTTATTTTTGAAATAGAACTCTAAATAGTTGTCTGCAAAGTGAGTTTTGTCAATTTTGTATATGAAGTAATATTTTTCCCATTATGTGTCATTTAAATTAAGTTTAATTCAGCATTTTCTGAGAGACTATTACATGCCTAGCACTATGGTGGGTGTATTGGCTTTAGATATGAATGAGATGCAGCTGTTGCCTTCAAGAAGCTAGCAATCTAGATAGAGAATCAGACCTCTCAAAAATTAAATCTGGCAGGTTATGGTGTATGCTATCTTGACTGTATGAAAAATATAATTGTGAAATGGGAGAGAGCAAATCCACTCAGAGTAGTCAGGAAAACCATCATGGAAAGGAGATTGGGGCTGGGTTTAAAAGGATGTTTTACATTTGTTTCCAGAAAAAAATACAACACCCATGCCAAAAAATAAAACAGAAAGCAGAAAATGGAAAAGTGCAACAACTTTTAGCACTTTTGAAATGTATAGGTTTAGGAATTTGGGCAGCTTGACTCTGCCCTTTCATACATCAACATGAAAGTGTCATTTTAGGGACCGGAGTGATTTTAGATTGTTTGTACACATATACATCTTTTTTTTCTGATGGACAATGCAGGTAAGAGAACATTAGAATGGGATCATCTAGCCAATAGATGCGGTGCGATTCTAAATTAAGGGAATGCCAATAGTAATGTGGACAAAGGGGGCTATTGAGAAAGATGGGAGATATTTGAGGAATGGTATGAAAGATACTCAGGTTGTATCTGTAGACAAAGAAACAGATATTCACAGTTTATTAATTATTGATGACTTGGATGTTTGGGTGGATGGTGTTTTGTTCCTGGTGGCCTCACCCACAAACTGCCTCGGGGCTCTGGGTCATGATGCAGAGATTCAAACACGCCAGGAAGAGCTGCCATTGGCTGTCCCCTAGTCACACAGTCACTAGCCACCACGTGGCACATCAAATTAGTGGAACCAATCATGTTCTAGAATATATTACAATCTACAATGTGTAAGAAAGGGAAATGAGAGAAAGAGAGAGGATAGAGAGAAAGAAAGAGAGAAAGGACATAAATAAACTGCCAAGGAGGCAGGCTGGGGGAAGAGGGAGGAAGATGGGGACATTGATGATGGGAGATGGGTATGGGTGGAGAGATGGGTGCTGGAACACTATAGAACCAAAACTAAAACATGAACATCTATAATTGTATATCTAACAGTGGCATAATAAAATATTTTTAAAAAGATGAGCTGTTTCATAGTAGAAAAAAAAGATAGGAATTCCCAGAACTCCGTGTACCTTACTATTTTTTAGACAATTGGGATAAGTGGAGGAACATAAGATAATATCAAATGGAAATAAAATATCTGAAATATAATCTGAGAAAATGTAAAATTCTGGACTCCAGTTAAGGAAAACATCTCACAAAAATAGAAATAGAAGAAAAATAGGGCATTCCTTCTACTTCATGCCAATTTTGGTAAAGAATACTGTGTTAAGGGAGAGGAGAGTGACTTAGAGAAAGATGGACCTGTAATAATTTTATTCCTATTTTCCCACTGGATATATGGGTATGGTTTAATCTCTCTTTCTTCATCTTCATGGAAATGTTTTCCATGAGAATCCATTTAGTATCATGTATATAACGAACCAGGTACACATGGTACATGGAGTAAAACTCATGACAAATGCTAGTTTCTGCTAATAACAACCAGACAGACGAGATTGTCAAGAAGCAGGGCTGTATAATTATTGCATCAATAACAAGTTCTTGCAAGAAACCAGGAGTTGGAAGCTAAATCCTTGGAACTTTAGTTTCCTTTCTCAACTGTAATCAGTCTATGTGGAAGAGACACCTTTTTTTCTGTATTCATCAGCATATGTGATATTGTAAACTACAAAGAAAATTATGTCAATTTAGAAACATTATCAAAACACTGAGGGACCAGTATTGGGCTACATCTTAGGATACAAGAGGAGTGTGGGGGAGAGATCATGTTTTTAAGACCTTAATGCTAGTGAGAAAGAGAAGAGCGAATATCTGTTCAGCACTTAGGAAATACTATGGACAAAGGTATTTCCATACAGCAGAACATTTATAATGAAGAGAATGTGTAAGAGTAATAATAGTAGATTGAAGGCTGCCATAGCCTTGCAGAATTCAATTTCCCATATGTAGTCTAAAAGCTAATAATATCTCCAAGTTAGAGAATTTTATTTTTTTAATTTTTTATTATACCATGGTGAGACATACAATTACAAAGGTTTCATAATTGGTTCTTGGTAATACAGTATTCCAGCACCCATCCCTCCACCAGTGCCCATTTCCACCACAAAAAAATTAGAGAATTTTAAATCAGAGGAAAGTTGTGAGAGTCTAACTGATATATTCTGGCTCCATAATTGAAGGTATTCCCTTTATAGGAAGAAATTAAAGCATTTAAAATAAAAATAGCCTCTCTTCATTCCAAAAGAGCTACCTTTAGCTTGTCTGGCAACATCCCTTCATTTACCTCGATACTTAAGTCATTTATAGTTTCTACTTTCGCTTCTATGCCTCTGTCACTTCAGATACTACTTTCCTATCAGATAATACTGATATCTCCTCTAAGATATCTTTTGGTTTTGCTTTTGTCCATATGCTTAAATGTATATAATTATATTATTCAGATAAATGCCTTGATCTGGGATTGTTGAGTCACATGTTATTTCTATTATTTATTTTTGAGCACTATAGTGCCTATGCAAATCTATATTCCAATAAAGTGTGTATGAGTATCCCCTTTTCTTCACATCTTGTCATCACTTATTACTTCACTTTATTTCTTTAATAATAGTCATTTTAACAGATGTGAGATGATTTCAGTTTTATCCTATGACTTCTTTCAATTCTCTAAGTAGTGGCAAGGGTGGGTCTGGATGAGCCAGGCTGTGATAGGCTCTTCTGCTGGATGGAGTTCTGATGGGAGGAATGCCTGGATGTGGAAAATGGCAGCCCTCATAGAGCGGGGCATCGTCTGGCTTCTTCTGAGGCTCTTTTTGGGGTTGTGGGCCAGGGCTAGAACCTGCCATCCATCCCAGGAGCCTTGTGAGCAACTGGGCACAGGGAGATCCGGTACCAGCTCTGCCCCATGTCTGTGAGTCTCTGGATCAGCTTACCTGGGCTGGGCTGGAAAAAGACTGTTGTAGGGTGGGTCTGGATAAGCTGGGCTATGATAGGCTCTTCTGCTGGGTGGAGTTCTGACGAGAGAGGGAAGTCCAGATGTGGAAAATGGTGGCCTTCATGGGTAGGGGGTCATCTGACTTCTTGTGAGGCTCTGCTGGGGTGGCCACCCCAGCAGAAGAGCCTATCACAGCCCGGCTCATCCAGAGCCACCCTGCAGCAGTCTTTTTCAAGTCCAGCCCAGGTATGCTGATCCAGAGACTCACAGACATGGGGCATTGCTGCTACTGGCTCTTCTTGTGCCCAGTCTCTCACAAGGCGCTTGGGAGGGATGGCAGGTTCTAACCCTAGACCACCTCCCCAGAAGAGCCTTGCAAGAAGCCAGACGACCCCCCCACTCCATGAGGGCGCCATTTTCCACATTTACATTTCCCTCTCATCAGAATTCCACCCAGAGAAGAGCTTATCATAGTCCGGCTCATGCGGCCCCAATGGCCAAGCAGTTTATCAATAAATGCTGGAGATCAGAGGTGACTACAAGAGTAAGCTACCTGCACAGCAGAGCCTGGCAAGCTACCCATGTCGTATTTGATATGCCAAATATCACTAACAATTATAGATCTCATTCCTATAACCTGATGAAATGGTTTGAGGTCCTTTATATTCCTAGAGCAAGCAGATGCCCTTGGGTTCTACTTGCATGATATATGACATATGGAGATGTTACTGGTGCCCACTCCTGCAAATCGGTGATGAATGAGAAGACAGTGATACAGTGATACAGAGAAGTAGTGGCAACTCTGTTATTTCATTTATATACTCCAGAATTTTTACAGTAAAGTACTTCTCCCTTCTATTCATACAAAACTATTAAAAAACACAATATTTTGGACCTATGCACTCAAATGTTATCCAGAATTTGAGCACATTTCCCCTCATTTATTTATACTATATTTTTCTTAGTTTCTGAAAATATTTGTCTGTTTTACTACTATGATTTTGAATAAAGTTATTTACCTTAATTCTTTACTACATTTCTATTTTCAGCAGAACAATACGAATAATTTTCAACATGTAAACCTTGAGTTAATTATTTAGGTATCTAAAAATGTTTCTAAATATGTGATCACTCTCCTGTTTTCTACTCTGAAGATTAAGAGAGAATTAATTTAATTGAAATATTAGAAAATACATAAAGAAATTTTCAAGAAGAAATTAGGAAAGGACGGAATAGTTATAATTTGGGAAAGAAAGTGAAGGTAAGGAAGGCTAAGGGAGGATCTCTGAAAGTGGCTTCTACAGTTACCGGTTGCTTTGAAGAATATGTTATCATGGAGGTAAAAATATATGAGTATTAAGTATATGATGTGACTATAAATAAAAATAGAACTTTCTAGAATGATTTTTCTAATATTTAGCTTCAAAGATAAAGAGAGAATGATAGTTTGAATAGACATTGAATTGAAAAATCAACAAAATATGAACACAAATGTGTGCCTATGGATAATTGCTAATGATTGTAGGAAAACTGTTGAGTTTGCTTCCTACACTAAGTCCTGAATCATTTTATTCCTGTATATCTTCTTAAACATGTCTTTGGGACTCAATCCTTTTGCATCTGATCAATTTTGTTCTTATCTTCAGACATGAAAAAACTTAATTTTGTGAGCTATATTCCATATACTGTGTGATACACTCTGTACCTACCATGAGGACAACACTCAAGACCTAGCATTGCACACTACTCTTCATCCCTGTCTGTGACGAATCTGTCTGGTGGTAGTTAAGGAAAATACCATATCATTAATAAGATTAACCTTCAACATGAAGGGAGTAATTAGCACAAGACCAGAGATTAAAAAATGAAGATATTTACTGAAAGAACAAATTAGTAGAGGAAGTGGTGTAGTCAGCGTGTGGAATCAGGAAAAGAGGGAGAAAGTAAACATGAATCCCAGGCTGTGCTTTTTATAATTTGTGCGCTGGAACTATTGAAGTGAAGAAAGCTGCAAAAGATAGTCTTGGCCAAATCTCTAGGAAGTCTTTAGTCCCAGACCTTTAAGGACCATAGACCCGCTGCTCTGTCTTCTCTCCTCTCATTGCTCCACCTCCTTCTTTATCTCTGATCTAAGCTTACCTGCTGCGTTGTCATCTCAGTTCATTCTTTTAATTCAAAGTGTGAAGATACCAGTGGTTCCAGGTTTAGTAACATAGAGGCTCTTTCCAGCTTCTATTTAGCATGCCATTAGTGCCAGTTTCAAGCTGAACTAATTACATTCTAAAGAGTCATTGTTCCTTCTTGGAAATATTTTAAATGTGGGGGAGAGTTAAGGTGATTTTTTTTTTCTACACCCAAGCCTCTGGCTTACATTTTGACGTAAACTGAACTTCAGAAAACTACAGAAAGGAGAATTCACATAGACAGCTACTTTCTGAACTGTTTCACATCCAGGATATTACCTACAGCCTCCTTTGAATTCAAAATACTTTTCAAATGAAGAATATGTTTTTATTTTCCTCTTTCATCAGTAGCTGATTGTTATTGACAATATAATTTTGTTCTGGACACACTTCTACAAATTACACTTGAGTTTCTTTTCCTCTAGTCTCAATGAGTATTTCCAATAAACACCATAATTAAAATGCACAAATGAGCTTCATCAAAAATCATCACTGAAGATTTAAATTTAAAGTTGCCATGCTTTAGAGTTAGAAATTGTTTTCTCTTCTGTTGAGAATTTCTCAATCATATTTCTCATGCAAATTATAGTTTTTAACAAAATGTAAACCTCTCATATTTGAAGCAACTGTGAAGTAGATTGATTTCTATTTGTTATGTCCATAGTATTTAACATATTCTAGTTTCTGATAATTGAATTGACAGTTTCCATGCATAAAAAAAAGAAAATTTCTGCAAGTTTCCTGAATTCATGAATTGTCTACTGATGTATTTGTTTTATTTTTTTTAATTTTTATCACTTACTAGAGGTCTAACCTATTTATTTTTTGCCTGTACTGTTGTGCCTTAATGGCAACAGAAATCTGACTACTGTCATTGAGAAAAGTACCCACATGACCAAGTTCTTTATTAGCTACATGCTATAGGACATTTTGTTGCTTTCTTTTAAGGGGTAATGCCATTCTGGTGAAATCATAATACAAAGTTGAATCAACGTAAACTCTGTGTTTGCTAAATTTATAGTTCTAGTTGTGAGTTTGTTATAATAAAGTCTCTCAGCTTTTGGGAATGCTTTACACTCTTGATTCTGTTTAGATAGTTGTGTGATTGATGATTGCTGACAGAGACATTTTTTGTTTCCCCCTATTACCTTTTTACAAGGTAATAGGGGGAACAATGATTTTGTGGAGAGATGCTGGAAATACCAAAGAAAATAGAGGCAAGAGAAAATGTACAATGTATAAAAGATAAAAAAAAAGAAGATTCTGAAAAAGGACAAAGAGAACTCACCAGAGTTCACCCATTTTTAGATGTGGTTCGTTCACAGAAATTGGTTTGTAGTGGGGTATAATTAGGCATCTTATCGTTTCATAAAATCTTTCAAATACAATAAAGGCTCATAGTTACTATTTAAAACTTTGCAAAATATTTCTCAGGTTTCATTAATTCAAAGCTCTAATTTAAATTTTGTGGTCAGAACATTATAAATAATTCAGAAAATAAGCATTGTAATTAAAATTACTGGACTATTTTATGTAGACAAGGTACTTGCTTTTTAAGGATTATTTTTAGAATACTTATAAATATAAAAGTCCAACTCCTGAAAATTCATGAAATTTGCCTATGTAGTATGCCAAATTATGGAAAGATTTTTGCTTTGAAAATAGTTTGTTAATATTTAAATGAATTATAATGAGTTCTTCTAAGGCAAAGTTGATTTAGATTTTTAAGGACATACCTAATTTATACACTAATTTTAATGATTCCACTCACCCAAACTTTGACTCAGGATTCTCAGTTTCTGTCATTTTATCTGCAAATTAATCATTTATTGATAATTATTTCTGTAATGTTCATATCATTGCTCATTTATGACACAAATAAAATTTGATATGACTTATCACACTTAAGGCTGAGTTTAGGATATTTACAAGTATTAAATTCTCTTTCTTGGTTTTAAGTATTAAATACTTCCTTTTTAAAAAGTGATTTGATTGGTAAGGCTTGAATTCATGGCTTCTCCCTAAAAAAATTGTGTTTAAAAATTAATTTGAATTTTAAGTACTTATGTCTGTAGTCTAATCAATTATATAGTTTCCTTTTGCAAAAAAATTGTAAAAATATATATATATATATATAAACACACACCACATGGTACTCAGGCCTTACACTTGACTCTGTTCTTGTGATTACTCTTGGTAGTTGCTGAAAAAATATATACTTTATTAGGGCTAAAAACAAAGCACATGATTTAAGGAGCAGGTTTTGCTTATGGCTGACCCACTTGATTCCCTGATCTTGGCATTACATATGGTTCCTGAAGAATCACCAATGCTTGTTCTTTGAGCGTAGAACCAGGAAAATTCCCTGAATTTTTATATGTATGATACAACTTCCAAACAGCAGGAATTAAAATTCTTAGTGAACTGGATTATATAGCACATTAAATAGCAATGAAAACAATCCATTGTTACACAAAATAATCTGACAAAATTCCATAATATAAAACTAAGAAAAATTCCATTTTTTCAGGACATAAAAATGAAGTTAATTTAAATTGATAGAAGTCAGAAGTAGGGCATGATTACTAGAAGGATATATAAGGGAAACTTCTGAATAATGATTGTTTTCTGTTTCTAGTTCTGGTATACAAGTGCATCAATATTGAAAAATGCTTTCCTGTGTCTGGAGACTTGTTAGAGAAAATAGTTTATGTTTCTAACAGATAACTTAAAACAAAAATAGAAATATATTCCACCTGTTTTAAACATTGATCTCTATATAAAATAAGATTATATCCCCTCAGATTAAAATATATTTATGTGTTTATGTTCATTCCATTAAATTATACTAACAAGAATAATGTGATTATATAACATTGAAATGATATTTATTTATTGAATAATGGAGATGGTTTCTGTTACAAAAAATAAATCTTAAAATCAACAGAATTCATGCATATATTATCCTTGGTTTAAATCATTTCTTATATATATTCCCAATTATATATCAAACAACACTGACTTAATTTCAGTCTTTGTTTCATATTTGTTCTTAATATCAAGCTTCTCAAGCATCATAAATTATTTTTTTACATGACCACATTTATTGAGTGCTTCTATTTAGGGGAAGACGTGGTTGGGCCATTCAAAGACCTATATATTATGTTTAGAATTAGTGCAAGGACATAGGATAAAATGAGTTGGAACATAAACTTCCTACACTTTTCTCTACACCTGTGTATCATACCTACAAGAACTTTATTGAAGAAGGGCCTAAGATTAGAATTCATTTACTTAATTAGCGCAGGATTGTCAGTTGCTTTTGATTTTTCAAGTTTTTTTAATAACTTTTGTTTGATCACTTGTATATTTTTTACTTTAGACCACCATGGAGGTGTTCCAGTTCAGCTTCTGGAACTAGGCTCTGTAGTTACTCCTGATGGTGCTCAGATATACCTCTCACAAAGCTGTGATCAAACCTGGGCTTCCCGTATTTAAGGCATGCATATAGCCTTTGCACAATTTCTTTTGCCCTTTCCAAAATTGTATCTCTAGGTGGGAGGCAAGGATATGGCACTAACAGCCATAGTGTGTGATATCCATGCACTACACCCCTTGACTGATCCCTGCATGCATAGAACTCTGACCCCTGCTGTATATAATAGTCTCATGGTCCCCAGCACTGCTGAGCCTGGATGGCAAGCCCAGCTGCGTCCACTAAGCACTGAAGTCATCAGGCTGATGGAGTATCATAGTGAATGTCCTTAGGGTGCCCTGAGAATTGCTTAGAGGCCCCAGCTGGACCTAGAATATAAAACAGATCACTTTCTACAGACCCAGCCTTTCAGGTATGTGTAATTGTGTGTACTGCCTGATGAGATAACACAGAGAAACTGCTTTTTCACCCTTTTGACTCCTTATTCCAGTCAAGTGATCTTTAACTAAAGCTGCATACATGATTCTCCTACTGCGAGAAAAATATGATAATTTCACCCATTCTTTGTAAATAGTCCTATAATTGCTGCTTGCCAAAACCTCATACCTAGGATTGTTACAATTGTTGCAGTGCCTTGTATGATAGATTTTGTATTTATTTTGCAGTTCAGCTTTGTTCATCATGGTTATGCATTCAAATATACGGCAAATAAAATTATTGTGCTTTCATTAAATGACAGTTCTTATAAATTATGGAATTATATTTGTGTCACTTTAAATTATGACCTATTATCTAGTATATCTACCAATATGTCATTTTTCAAATTCAATATTTATAACTTTTTTAACTTTTATATTAGTTGTTGTTGTTTATGGGACACACACAGTGATGTTCTGGGCTTACTTCTGACTCTGTACTAAGGAATTACTCCTGGCAGTTCTCAGAAGATATGGGATGCCAGAGATTAAACACAAGTCAGCCACATGCAAGGCAAACATCCAACCTGCGGTTCTAAAAAAAAATCAAATAAAGTAATAATAAATATTTTCTTCATTATGTTTGTTACTTAATTTTAGCCACTGACTTAATAGATATAAATGTACATAAGACATATGGATAACAATTCAATTCCACATATTGCTATAGCTGAGGAAAATAATTTTTTTTTTTAGACCTTGGATTTTGGCGAGTTTATAATTAGCCCCATGCAAATTTCTGACAAAATATAAGTGCTTTTTCTTACTCAAGTGACTCGTCCTCCATCCACTGTTTCACCACTATGAATTAAAAAGGAAAAATGGAAAAGCCGGTAAAGAAAATATGATTGTTTATACAACTATGCATTTCATATTTGTTAGTTTATTAGCTACATTGCTCTTGAAAAGATTTTTGAAGTAGATTTGGCTTCCATTGTCTATTTTCTGCCATTACACAACTTGATTTTGGTTCTGTTTGCCCCTTTGGAACTCTCACTGCTCATCACTTGGGGAATGGGTAGCACTCCTGAGACATTTCAAGAGTTTTTAAATCTCTTGTTTTATAAAACCACCTTATGATGTGAATTGTTAATAAAGAAATAATAACTACCACATTCTACTTCTTGAATCTCCTAACATATATTTTAATATGATTTTATAAAGCCAATTGTTTAAAGAAGTAATTATGAGTAAAGGTTTGGTACTTACAAAGATTGATACCTGTAAGAAATTATGAATAAAGCTTTTGTAGTTTTCAAGAAAAGTACAAACAATTTATTTTTGTACTTTTCAAGAAACACAAATACCGGCACATATGTAGTAAGGCCCTTCCTAAACCAGATCAGATTCATCTTATTAAAAGTTTAAGCCTGATAACATTCAAGATCATTAACTTCAAAAACTTGCCAATGAACTGAAATAAAACAAATTTTGAAGACTTAAAAAGACTATAGTAATTCTTCTAGACACCAATTATAATATTCACAAGTTAGGAAACTTGAATAAAAATATCATGAATCACATAATTTTGTATAAAAAATTTAATGTCATCCTCAACCTGAAACTTGCAGTTGCTTAATGGAGAAATTAAATTAAGATTAATCATCAGTAAATGAAAGCATTTTTATGAATCACTTAAATGACTTCTTTGCACAAATCTGATTTCAATGAGACCCCACTTTTAATGAAAGAAAACAAAAATACTTTAATAATATGAGATAGCAAATAGTTTTAAGGCTTCTCCTGTGGAAAGCTTTAAGCATGTGTTCTGAATGGGTTCAGGGTTGAAGTAACTTGTCCATGCTGTTATGAACATGTTTATTTCTCTACGGTTTCCATTTTGACTCTATCTCTTATGCTCTGGTTAATGGGTACTTAAAATAAAGTGGTAGCCATTTTGCTTTATTACTTTAATTTCTTTAAAAGTGAGTTCCTTTCCTCTGCTATTTCAGTTCAAAGTCAGCATGGAGTCTTAATAAACTTCAAATGTATTTGGATAGCTGATAAATTTAATGATCTCATCAACTTAAAAAATAGCAAGTAAAAAGTAAGTGATCTTGAGAATAATTAAACAGGGCAATGATGAGATAGGAGCTCATTATGCAGAATAAATAGAAGGGCCCTGTTTTTACTAAAATTTTCATGGAGAAATGTGATCATTATTTTGCTTTTGTTAGTCATAGCTTAAAATAGACTATATATGAACTTCAGATCTAAGTCATTGAGCATAATTTAAAAATTATTGTGTCTGTGTTTTTTTACATCTTAGCAAACCAGGTAAGCAGATATTTTCAACTGTAGTTGTCAGTGAGAGAAAGTAAAGCCAAAAATTGGTACATAGCAGTTTATACACTTTTGAGGAATAATTTAAATGGTAGAGAACAGGCAACCATGAATGAGATCAGAAGTGAATTTACAGTCATTATTTCATGCGTTACAAGTGTCTATAAGCTTAACTTAAAAACTCATTAATATGAAAAGGTAGAGATATATATTTGTTTTAGCTAAGGTATTTTAAATCTTATCATATTCTTATGAGGTCTAAGAGTTCCAATAAGAGATATGTTGAAAGTTTCTCTTTTATGATAGTAATTTTTTCTACTTTAAAATTTCTAAATGCATTTTTATAATAAATCACTTGATCACTTCACTTGAATCCCATTTTTCATTGATTTGCTTGAGCGGTTACCAGTAACATTTCCATTGGACCCTATCTCGTGCCAATGTAGCCCAATGGCATCTGGTTGATTCAGGAATATGAAGAGCCTCAAACCATTCCTTCAGGGTCTTGACAAGGGAAGTCTGATCATCTTGTAGGTGGGCAGCCACGTGATCTTTTGACATCCCTTGGGATCCAGTTGGTAACAGCTCTAGTCAATTAAGCCAATATCTATCTATCTATCTATCTATCTATCTATCTATCTATCTATCTATCTATCTATCTATCTATCTATCTATCTATCTATCTATCTATCTATCTATCTATCTATCTATCTATCTATTGGCTTTTGGTCTCATACTGGTCATTCTCATAGGTTACTCCTGACTCTGCATTCAAGCATTATTCCTGGTGGTGCTCAGGGGGACCATATGGGATTATGGGATTCCAGGGATCAAACCCGGTTTGACCAGGTGCAAGGCAAACACCCTAGCCTCTCTGCTCTCGCTCCTGCCCCCAATCTATCACTTGATCACTTGACACTTGATCCCGTTATTCATCGATTTGCTGGAGGCGGGCGCCAGTAACATTTCCATTGGACCCTATCACGTGCCAATGTAGCCCAATGGCATCTGATTGATTCAGGAATATGAAGAGCCTCAAACCGTTCCTTCAGGGTCTTGACAAGGAAGTCTGACCATCTTGTGGTTGGGCGGCCACGTGATCTTTGACATCCCGTGGGATCCAGTCGGTAACAGCTCTAGTCCAGCGATCATCTGCAAATCGCCTTACATATCCAGCCCATCTGATTTTCGATGCCTTGGCAAATGAGACAGCGTCCCGATTCTGGAATAACGATGGAGGTCGGAACTGCGAATTCCTTCTCTCACTTGAGTGAGGCATGATATTCCAAGCATAGCTCTTTTGATTCCTCTCTGGGAGACCCGATTAGCATTCTCATCCTGCTTTTGTAGGGCCCAGGTCTCTGAGTTGTATGTTAATGCAGGGAGAATGTTGGAGTCAAAGAGACGTGCCCCAATCTATACATTTAAAATTATTTCAAATGCTTCAGTCATGTCAAGTAGATATTTTACTGGATAAGAATTGTGATTAACCTATCAAAATGATCTTTTAATACTTTAAAACATATTTGAAGCATATAATTGTTTTGACTTCTGATATATTGTTATTAGACAGGTATATTCAACTATAATCTTTGTGTTTTGATTAATTGCATAATCATTTTTGGACAAAAGGAACTATGACTATGGAGGTTTCAGATGACTAAATTTAGCCATTCAGTCTACTACTGAGACAATTGTCTTAAGTTAATATATAATATTAAAATGATAGTTGTTTTTAATGGTTTTTCCAAATAGGTCATTTTGAAATTGTTTCTACATCATTATGTACTATTTTATATATTTACAGCAATTATTTTCATATTTTACTACTATTGGGAAATAATTTATCATCTTTCTGTGTGCTTGAAGTTTTTTTTTTTTTTTTGCTTTTTTTTGGGGGGGTTACACTTGGCAATGCTCAGGGGCTACTCCTGGCTCTGCACTCAGGAACTACTCCTGGCAGTGCTGGGGGGACCATATGGGATGCCGTGGATCGAATCCAGGCGGTACAGGCCAGCCACGTGCAAGGCAAATGCCTTACCCACTGGGCTATCGCTCCGGCCCCAGCTTGACGTTTCATTATTCTTAATATTTCTTGATATTAATTCTTTTGAAATATCCCTAAATATAAAATTAAATATGTATGCTTCAGATAAAAATAATGAAATTCCTGATTTAATAGAATTTATGATACTTAGAATGTAATAGAGATAGTGATTAGCATTCAAATAGATATTAATCACAAACTTAGCATTTACTGAAAATCTCTTGTAACCCAGGTATTATAGTATGTATATAAAGCTAAGAGTTAAGGGAAGAGTGTTTTGTCACAGAGTTTACTGAGAATAAAGTAGTAATAGGGGCGGAGCGATAGCCCAGCGGGTAGGGCATTTGCCTTGCATGCAGCCAGCCCATGCCGGCCTGGGTTCGATCCCGGCATCCCATATGGTCCCCGAGCACTGCCAGGAATAATTCCTGAGTGCAGAGCCAGGAGTAAGCCCTGAGCATTGCCGGGTGTGACCCAAAAAGCAAATAAATAAATAAATAAATAAATAAATAAATAAATAAATAAATAAATAAAGTAGTAATAATATACAGAATTATAAATGTTATATGGCAAATGCTATTGTAGAAGAAAGCAGAAAAGTTTTCTTGATACTGCGACATAAATTCAAAATTGTATCTGGGGGACCAGAGAGTTATAACAGGGGTTAATTTACTCGCCTTTCACTACGTTGACACTGGTTTCATCCCCAGTACTGCTGATGCTTCCCTGAGTACACGCAGGACCAATCCCACACCACGGATTCAAGATTAAGCCCAGAGCACTACTAATGTGCCCAAACCCTTACCACCACCCCTCACATACCTTATGTTGTACATTGATTTATCTTCTAATATTATAACCAATGAGAAGAAACATTTGTGTACTTGGTACATTCTTATGGTCTTCTTGCAGTAACAGTACAGCACCGGATCCTCACTTCTTACGTATGAACAAACAGCTCTGCGTGAGCAGAGGAGTCTTTAGGTCTTAATTATCTAGATACTAATTTCATAGTGATTTAGTAAAGATTACCTGCTCTCACTTGTTTGTAACTGTTTCTCTGTAGGAGAGAGAGAGAGCCAAGAAGAAGTTTAGAGTATAAGAATATTAGCTGAGGCAGCTTTACCGATAGCACAGTGGGTAGGGCGTTTGCCTTGTGCGCTGGCGACCTGGCTCCGATCCCTACCATCCTAGATGGTCCACTGAGCACAGTCAGGAATAATTCTTGAGTGAAGAGCAAGGAGTAACACCAGAGCTTCGCCAAGTGTGACACATAAAGAGAAGAAACCAATATTAGAGGAGGAGAGACAAGTCTAGGAGATTCCAGAATAATCATAGCCATAGTTTATGAAAAAGAATATTATGCTTTGTATCCTTATAGTTGACATACATGTTTCTTTCCTTCACTGTGAAAGGAGTAAATATACTCAACATTAAAAACCTAAAAATTAAATAAAAACCTGTATCTTTTATATGTACACTATAAGAGATATCTATTTGGTATTTCTATATAGTGTCCATTTGCTGACTACAAATAATATTTCAAACCATCTTTATCTATAAAAGTTGGCTCTCCATAAGACATGGAGATGGGGCCTGAAACTGTTAAGGTGGTGGCCATCTTTCCTGCTCTAAGCACTTTTCCCTTGCTGATACTGTTGTTTTTCCTTTACAAATTTTATTTCAGAAGCGGTGTTTGTCATGGGATTGTTCATTGGCAAAGACTGCTTGTATGTATAGCATCATATCTCCTCCAGTTTGGGCATTTAGATAAGCATAAAAGCCATATAGAAACACATTATTGTCACAGTTATAAATGCTAGTTCACTTAAAATGTCTAAGCATTTTAATACACTCGATGTCTCAAAATTTACTTTTGACTATAAATTGTCTGCTTTTTTAAAGCAATTGTACCTAAATGATATCTTATCCAGATTTTATGACACTTTTTATTGTTTCATTACTATTGCTAAAGTAAAATAGATAAGAAAAATTATGTTTCAACCTAGTTCTTGATGCCATATATAAGCAGATTTTAAAATGATCCAGATGGTCTCTTGATGTTTCCATGTCCATTTCCAGTTGGACTTATTTTATGCCCCAAACCTAGGTTTTATTACCTTATGTAACTTAGATCATTTAACATTTCATTATATGACATTTTTTTTTTTGTCATCACAGTGTCATTTTGCTCACTGTATTGATATTATAAACAGCTAGCAGAAAAGAGCTATATTCCTATGAGAGTAGACCATAAATAGCTTTGTGTGCATGGTGAAGTATTACATTATGCAATTGAGTTGGTTTATGCCAAATATTGCTATAGTAATAGGACAGTCAGATTTTCTTATCTGCTATTTCATATAAATATTTTATTTTCTTAATCAAAATTCTGATTGATTCCAGTCAAAAAATATATGCTGTCTCCTTTATTTTGTTGAACATAAATTGTCTTCAACTCCACCCAGCAGACCAGATTATCACAACCCAGATCATAGACACCCACCCTGCAGCAGTTTTTTTTTTCAATCTGGTCCAGGTATGCTGAACCAGAGACTCATAGACATGGGGCAAAGCTGCAACTTGCTCTCCCTGTGCCCAGCCGCTCATTAGGCACCTGGGAGGCATGGCGGGTTCTAGCCCTGGCCTGCCATCCCAGCAGAGCCTCACAACAAGCCAGATGACCCCCACTCCATGGGGCCCGCCATTTTCCACATCCGGACTTTCTTCTCATCACCACTCCACCCAGCAGACCAGACTATCACAGCCGGATCATCGATACCCACCCTGCAGCAGTTTTTTTTTCAATCTGGCCCAGGTATGCTGAACCAGAGACTAACAGACATGGGGCAGAGCTGCTACTTTCTCTCCCTGTGCCCAGCCACTCATGATGCACCCGGGAGGCATGGCAGGTTCTAGCCCTGTCCTGCCACCCCAGCAAAGCCCCACAAAAAGCCAGATGCCCCCACTCCAAGGGGGCTGCCATTTTCCACATTCGGACTCCCCTCTGAGTCACAACTCCACCCAGCAGACCAGAATATCACAGCCCGGCTTGCGCGGGCTGCTTCGGCCACGTGGTTCATCAATAAATGCTTTATTTAGAGGTGACTACAATGTATGCTACCTGCACAGCAAGCCTGGCAAGCTGCTTGTGTCATATTTGATATGCCAAATACCAGTAACATTTATATTAGGTTATTCCCATGACCTAATATAATGGTTTGAGGCTCTTTATGTTCCTGGAGCAAGCGGATGCCTTTTGGGTTCTACTAGCATGAGACAGGACATATGGAGATATTACTGGTGCCTGCTCTATCAAATAGATGATGAACGGGAAGATAGTGATAGTGAAATTGTCTTCAAAATTGTAATTGAAATTAGTGGCCATCATTTTCTAGCCTATTGCTATTGTGTGGCAATAGGAATGTTGTTGCAAAAGAATTTTAAGTGATGTAGTGGATGGGTATTACTACTTTTACCATGCAACTATTATTGAGATGAGGACATGCATTGGTTATATTTGAGGATGCACTGTAAAAAAACAATAAACATCAGAGTAAAAAAGCCACAAAGTGACTCCAGATATACAGGTCCTTTCAGACATGCTATGAATGTACTACAAAGTAAGATGGATTTCATTTTTTCATTTTTCAGTGACTAGAGAATATTGATTTCTTCCCTCTGAATCTCTTACCTATATCCTCTAATTTCCCCAGTTCCTTATAACTTCTAATGCTTAATGGGAGGAGTGTTAGGGGGACATATTTGTAATTACATATGTGAAAGCCTACATATATGCATTATATAAAACAAGCATAGTTTTAATATTCATAGTAGTACACAGAAATATTTAAATATTCCTTGCTGTAATCCCTTCTAAACATATCAACTTACTTAAAAACCCAGCTGATGTTTTCTCCTTATTACTTGTTTTATGGCAAGATTCTCTGCAGGTTACCAGAAAATATTGGTTTTAAATGTTTTCTTTCTAAAGATGTTGCTGTACTATTATATCAGCCATCCTAAGCAATGCCAGTCTTTTAAATGATTCCATTGACATCCATGGCATCAGCACTGGCACACGGGTAAGCACGGGAAAATAATGGAAATTTTACTATCTTCTCCTCACAGAGTGTACCTTAAAGCCAACTGGCAAAATACTACCTCTGCCAGCTCTGACATCCATCACTATAATGAGCTACAAAATCAATCTATAATTGACAAAAGCATTTTTAATCAAAGTGTGAGGCATTTAAAGTCCCCTGATGCTGCCCTTTCTTTCTTTTTTCTTCCTTTTCTGTTTTACATCATTATATTTACTTTATAGCAGGACGAAGATACTTGGTTTTATTTAAGAGAGTGAGTTCTTTCTGCAAAGAAACAAAGATGTACCTTTTAGATACTCTCTTAACACACCACCACCCTCCCACCTCACCACACAGGAACCAAGATGATGTAATTCCTGAAATATTTTATAAAACATTGACTGAACTTTCATTTTCCGCTATATTGGGGATGGTAGGGAAAGAGGTGGGATTTTTTTAACTGATGCTTGATGCTTTCTTTCAATTGTTTTCCAAAACCAAAAAGTTCTTCAATATATTATATTAGTACAATATCTAAGAAACTGTAATTCAAAAAAAAACTGCTTTCTTTGTTTTTAATAACATTTTTATAGCACTGTGAGATAGACATTTATAAAACTGTTCATGATTGGGTTTTAACTGTACAATGTTACAGAGCCCATCCCTCCACCAGTGCCTGTTTCCCACCACCAATATCCTGTTTCCCTCCCTTGCTCCATCTCCTGCCTGCTTCTATGTTAGATACTTCTCTCTCTCTCTTGTCTCTGTTTCTCTGTCTCTCTGTCTCTCTGTTTCTCTGCCTCTCTGTTTCTGTCTCTCTCTCTCTCTTCTCTCTCTCTTCTCTTTTCCCTTTCTCCCCCTCTCTCTCTTCTTTTTGCACATTGTGGTTTGCAATACAAAACTGCTTTCATTTTTGTTTTTCTATATATACCTTCTAGTTACTTCTAGTTGATTAAATTTTTCTTAGGAATTTTTCAAAACATTCTTAGTCTATTTTTATTTTTTGTCAAGTTATACTATCCAAAGTGTTGTAAATTTTGGATATTTTAGAAGACACCTTATGTAAAATTTTAATATATTTTCTATTTTGTAAATTATAGCCCAAAGAAAAACATGTGTATTTATTGGTCTTCTTGTCACAAGTTTATATGTTGTTTATAGCATAGTTCCCAGAGGTTCAATATCAAATTAATTTGAAAATCACATTGGCACTTTATGATAGAAGGCAAGGTTTTTTTCATTTCTAATATGTTAGAAATAAAGTTATGCCCAGCATTTTATATTTTTGGTATTGTTTATTTTTGTTTTTATTTAATTGAATCATCATGATATACACAGTTACATTGTTGTTTATGACTGGGCTTCAGTCATAATGTTCAAATACTAATCCTTTCACCAGTGCACATCTCCCAATACCAATGTCACCAGTTGCTCCCACCCTCCAAAGACTTCTCCCTTCCTCTCCCTCTCCATCATCTTTTCAGAATTGTGGTTTGCAATACAGATACTGAGAGGTTATCATGTATATCTCTTTACATATCTTTACCTAATTTCAGTACTCAGTTATTTTTCAGATTGTTTGGATATGCTTTTAATATGTGAAGAATATCAATAACTCTGGTATTGAATATGAAATATTTTCTAGTAAAATTTTCAAAAGGTTTAAAGAATAATTGAGTGCATTGCTCATAATCTTATTTTCTCAACTGGTGCTTTTATGATTGGTTTGTGTGTATGCATTGTGAGTATTCATGAATTATTAAAGATTAAGTTGACTATGAATATATCACATTGAAACATTATATGGCTTTTAAAATTTATATTGAACTGACCTTTATAGAGGCAAATTGTTGATGTTAATATTTCTTACAGTGCAACTATATGAACATTGACCTCTATGTGAATTATTGAATATTGATGATGATGTAATATATAAAGAACACTTAATATCTATCATAATTTGAAGAACTTTATATAATTAATCACATAACTCATCACATAAAATTTCTACGATTTTTTTAAATTCTAGATTAGTCACTATTTCAATTTCCTAATGGTGGAAATTGAGATTTTTGTAGTGATGTCATTCATCAAGATCACAGAGTTATATAAATCATGGAAAAAATAAAGAAAACAGTCCATCTGACTATGAAACCCAAAATCTTAATTTGTAACATTGATGAATCACTACCACATGTTATAGAGTCATGTTATTTTTCATATTTTCCTCTTTACTGGTTTTAAGCAAAGTTGTTTAGTTTCACAGTTTCTTGAATTTCATTCAAGGAAGCATTATCCATTTACATTGTTTATTAAGATATAAATTTAAAAAAGACATTTTACATCATTGGTTTCAGTTGAGTTTTATGGTCAAGTTAAGTACATATCAATTATTGATATTGAGACTCTATTGCCACTTCAAGTAAACAAATGTTGCTTTGAATGTCTTTCTGATTTATTTTGCCAAAAGAGACACTAGACCTATCTTTCAAATTCTTTACCATGGGTTAAAATGGGAAATCTATGCCAATTTCCCTGTAAATCACATTTGACAAACTTAACATTTACTTGGAAAGAAGCATCATTATAGGCTGTGTATTTAAAAGTAGACTTGAGCAAAGACCTTGATTCTAATTACTAATCCTTAGAACTTAGTCCTATATTGATTTTCTCTCTGGCTGGGGAGTTTATCTTCACTCTGCTTTTCAATAAACATTTTTTCCTATTTCGAAAATAAATTGCTACTTGGTGATAAACTGATAGTTTCAAGCATATTTTTAAACCCATAATTTTTCCTAAAATATTTTCCTGCTTCTTTAAAAATACGTAATTTAATGAGACCCCCCCTTTCTAATTAGTCAATCTTACATTATATTTGTTTAATTATATGCAATTTTAAAAAAGCATCTTGTTTATATATTTTAATACTAAAATATGTTTACCTTTTAATGTCTAAGATTATTTGTATCATCAATATTCATAGTAACCTCACAAATTTTGATAGTTAAAATACCTATGAAACTGTTTATATAGTAAAACATATTTTTCAGTGAATAATATTACTATCCCTCACTGTGATAATTTAGTTTGAAATTGTGCTTTAAAATTCATCTATAGATTTGCTGTTAGCTGTTGTTACATAAATGGTGATGTAATATAATAAAGAAGAGTTTTTAAAATGCATTAAAATATCTAGAAACTATGATTGGAGAGATACTACAGGGATATAGGTGCTAGCCTTTCATACAACCCTCTGGCTTAATCCCTTGCAATGCTTATGGTTCCAGAGCACCTCCAGGCGTGGTACTGGAGAACAGTCTTAAGAGTAAACCCAGAGCACAGCCTAATCTGTCCCTTCACACCGCCCAAAAAAAAAAAAACAATATGGCATTTTAAAAACTCTTATGAAACAAATGCACAAAATCTGTGTTTTTCATTCCTAAATAATGAGCATTATGTATACTCCCAATATAAAATGGTTAATGTAATTGACAGGATTTAAAATTCATAGCTCCCCTATTGACATGAACTTGACTCTCCTTAATGACATTCAGATCAGAATAACAAGAAGAGTAAAGGGCACTGGACTGTATTGTCAGCTTGAATGGAGTCTGTTCCTACTGGGATGTATGTATGTATCACCCGTCTTTTTAATATTCTTTAGGATTGATATGACAATTATGGTTCCCAAACACCTTTGGCTGATAATAAATTGATCAGAGTTCTCCAAGAATTAATGCTTGTTTCAAAAGCAATTTTAACCATTCATGATGAAAGATATAAGATTTCGTAGTCAAATAAAAAAAAATAAAAATAATCCATGAATTTATAGTTTTCTCCTGTATCCCTTCTTTCTTATTTCAGCTTATTTTTTGCCATTTCCAGGAAAACTGGCAATCAAACGGGTGAAACTGATTTCTAAGAAAATGGATAGAGAGTTTTTGGTCCAGTTCCATTCTTAAAACTCACACAGATTTTTACAAAACATACAGGTTTGGGAGTGTCAGTGCTAATATTTGCACAATGACTTAGATTTCCTCTCATGATAAGTTTCAGTGGAATGTTGAAACAGTAAATAGTGCATTAGCATAGATATTACAAGTACATAAACCAAACTCTTCAGACACGTCAGGCACTTTGAAGACTGTTTTAGAGCATCAATAAATTATAGTATTTAATGCTTTACATTAAATTTGTTTCTGATGAGTGTCTTCTCTATAAATAAATCAGAATGGGCTGAGATTATCTTGATTTTTATGGTCTGTTAACCCAATTTTTTGCCTGCCATTAAAGATATCAGATTTTAAACCTCCAAATAGTGTTTTATTATAGAAAGTGCATTGGTTGTTAGGCATCTATGATATCTGTGTTCTCTTGTTACTATAGTTAAAAAAATAGCTATATGACCTTTGACATTTTAAAATTTCTTTTGGTCTCAGTTTTTTAGACTTATGTAACTTGGCAGGTGGATTTGGTATACCACTGGAATGCTCTACTCAAGGACCTCCTCATTCTAATGAACTTCATTTGGAAACATTTAGTATATAAGTTTATAGTATGTTAATTACCTTCCTATTGTATTCAGCAAGGATGACTAATTGAATATATATTAAGAATAATGATACACATGCTGGAGAGACGGCTTTAGTGGATAAGGCACAAACCTTGCATGTAGCAGACTCTGGTTCAATTCCCGGCATCACATGTAACTTCCACAAGCACCTCTAGGAGTTATTACTCAGCAAAGACACAAAGTCAACCCTAAAAACACTTGGTGTGGGGACCTGAGCATAGCACAGCAGGTTTGTCTTGCATGCCGCCAACCCAGGTTTGATCCCTGACATCCAATATGGTCCCCCAAGAACTGCCAGGATTGATTCCTAAGGAAAGAGTCAGGAAGTAACCATTAAGCATCTCCAGGAGTGACCCAAAAGGCAAAAAAAAAAAAAAGAAAAAAAGAAACACTTGGTGTGGCCTGGAACCATGACTACCTGACACCTGAAAATGAAAATTTTCACTTGGGGCTTAGTTTGCTCTTATTTCCTCCTATTCAACTTATATCAACTACGTACTTACTTCTTTGTGAGGTAGATGCTTTTCAAGCACTGAAAAGTTATTGTTGTTGTTACTATAATAGACGCTGTCTTTACAGTGAGTTATGTTTGTTCTAATGTATTTAACTTTGGTTTCAGATCCCCCAAAATGTTCTTACCCCACCAGACTTCACCTTTTATCTTTGATTCCTCATTGCAGAGTAGATTTGTAGATGAACTTAGCCTGTTGCTCAAAAGCGCCAAGTCTTCCTTGTCTAGAGGCATTTGCTCCCACTAGCCCCTACACTACATAAAACTTGATTTTCTCCACAATATTTTGTTCTACCATACCATGATTGGCTAGTCCTTTCCTATTATTTTCACTGACCCCAGTTGACACACCAGTTATGATTTCTGTATTTCTGTTACCTTCTCTACTCTCCTGGTAGGCCCCTTTTATCCAACACAAAGGTGCTTATTTTCATCTTAGATTCTTGTAATATTTTATGCCTATAAGTATATAAAATATTTTTTGAAAGATTAAGTGACTGCATTTAGCAGGAGTTTTATTAGTTAATATATTTCGGTCAGAATGATTTAAAAGGGGGCTGGAGAGAAGCCCAGTGGGTAGGGCTCTTTCTTGAACACAGCCAACCCATTAATTCCTGGCACATTGTATGGTTCCTTTAGCTCTGCCAGAAGTGATCCCAGAGGCCAGCACAATAGCACAATGGGAAGGGCATTTGCCTTTGCACATGGCGAATCTGGGTTCTATCCCTGGCATCCCATAGAGTCCCCGAGCTATGCCAAGAGTAGTTCCTCAACTCCAGATCCACAGCTGAGCAGCTCATGGGGGAAAAGTAAAAGGCTCAGCCAGCCCCCTGGCCATGTCCCCACATAGCTCCTAGGGCTTGCTCATCATGCAGGCGGTCACACCTGCTGGACTTGGAGTAGGGATTTGGCCACTTCCACCCATTCCCCAGACTCCAGGTCGGTGAGTGTGGCCCTGAGCTTCAGCCACCACAGCCAACCACCCGAAGACAGACACTCCAGATCCACAGCTGTTCTCTTGGGTGGCCACTTGGCGGCGATGCATTATTCTTAGACTCTAACATATTTTAGCACCAGGACCTTTCCAGGGTCTTTCTCATTTATACACTTTAATGATCATTATATTTATAACAAACTGGAGAGGTTATGGGGAATGGAAATTACGATGCCACACTTGAACTCACTATTAAATATTCAGATAGAGACATCATACATCGTTAGTATCCATAGGGCGAGCCACAAAGTGTAACAGGAGAGAGAGAGAGAGAGAGAGAGAGAGAGAGAGAGAGAGAGAGAGAGAGAGTTACAGGGACATAGACAAAGAGATAGACAGAGAAATAAAAATGTGCCTGCAATAGGGGCAGAAAGGGTTTGGGTGGTGGGGGCATTTTTGGGATATGGGTGGTGGGAATTTGGTTCTGAAGGAGGGATGGGTTCTGTAACACTGTATGTCATGACCCAATTATGAACATCTTTTAATTGTATATCTCACATGGCATAATAAATTTTTTTAAAAATTAATTCCTGAGCAAAGATCCAGGAGTAACCCCTAAGTGTGCTGGGTGAGACCCAAAGAAAAAAAAAAAAAGTGATCCCAGAGCACAGACCCTGGAACAAACAATGAACCCTATGTACCCTGCCATATATGGCTCCTCAATAATAAACAACAAATTTACTTAGAAAGGAAACATTCTCCAAGTGTGTATGCTTATTTTTTCCTGATGATAATTATAGAAACCCCATCAATCCTCCTTCCTGTTAATCCTATTCTCCACTTGAGCAGTTTTGTTAACAAGAATTTGCCAATGAAGGAACAGAGCAAATTTGCAAGATTGGGGTTTGGGGAGCATCACATTTTGAAGCACTTGAGAAAGAAAGGATGTTATCGTTTATCCTCTAATAGCTTGCTCTACTTGCCAATTTGGTATAAGGACAAGTCTGTTCTATCCCTCCTATACTAACATTCCACATTATTTACTTTGTAAATGAAAGAGGAGAATGGAAGGGAAAGAAATGGTTCACACATAGGACAATTTTAGAAAAGCTGATGTATTCACAGTTATATGTAGTTCATAAAGATAACACGAAGCATACAGACGCTGAAAGGCCATGTTGAATCGTCTATTCTGACTTTTTTCTTGTCTGTGCCATTTCCAGCTTTTCTTTCAGCTTTATGACTTAAAATTAAATAAGAGAACTTTGAAAATAATCTTAATAGAGTAATTAAGAGCTACACATTCATTTTATTTTTCAAAACATAAAACCAATAACCCCATGTGTTTGCATCACTGAATTCTATGGAAAGAAAAGAAAATTTATATTTTTTATTCTATTATAAGTCTGGGATTACTCCCCTCTACTAAGGGTCTACTTGCTTTTACCACTGTTCTTTTATGTCACTTATATGAGATTAAACATATGCTTAGTTGAGTGCTCAACAATTATCAGAAAGCCAAAGGACATAGTTCTAAGCCAGCCTTGCATTTGTTACAGCTGCTAAGATTGTTCTGTTATTTCTCAACTGTTAACTCCAAATAGATTAAATTAACATGATCTCCATCACACATAGCGAATAGTAGTGACCAAAAATATTTCTCCCCCTTCTGATGTCTCCTTCTCCAGCTGCTTTTATGTTATTAGTCCGGAGATGTCTTCCCCCATAACTTATTACGGAAATAGTATTTTTTACTGTCCATTTCCACCTATCACTTCATAATCATCCCATCCTATTGCACACACAGTAGTTTCCTTATTCTGTTTCATTATTCTTCTAAATTCCTTTCCTAAGCAGATCAGTCTTGATGATCATAGCTTCTTTAATGGAGAAGCACTTGGTTAGAGTGTCACCTTCAAGGATAAAATGAGTCTCCTTTGGCTCCGTAGTTACCAGCCTGTGAGAGAGTCTATAAGGTTCGAAAAGTTTCATTTGGAAAATCAGATAGATTTCATTGTTGCTGATAGGGCTGAAACCGAGGACAAAGGAGGTAGTAGATGAATAGAAAGGCATAAGCATACTAGATAAAGAGAGGACTTGGGGGCTGGAGAGATAGCCCAGCAGGTAGGGCGTTTGCCTTGCACGCGGCCGGCCTGTGCTGGCCTGGGTTCGATCCCCGGCATCCCATATGGTCCCTCAAGCATTGCCAGGAGTAATTCCTGAGTGCAGAGCCAGGAGTAACCCCTGAGCATCGCCGGGTGTGACCCAAAAAAGCAAAAAAAAATAAATAAATAAATAAAGAGAGGACTGGAAAATTAGGAAACAGAAAAGATGAGAAAATGTAGGAGGTAATAAAAAACAAAGGTATGTGCATTCTATGGTAAACAGTTGGAGAAATGCATGATGTGAGTAAACATATTTCTGATTAATTCATTATAAACTCTGTATGCTCACAGTGACAGCAGGCACAATCATTTCTCACTGGTTTTATGCTCATGGTTAAAATATAAGAAGTAGATAGAGCCTAGGGCATAGTGAGCACTGTCTAAGTGTAGGGTCATCCGGGGTGTGTTTGCTATATTCTGAAAACTTTGTAAGGAAACAGAAGGGCATAGACACTTAGTAAGTGGGAATGCTTGTCAAAATTTTACTTGAGTCTATAATGAAGAAGCTATAGTCAATCCAACATATTAAAGACATGTAAATATTCAATCACTTACTCTATTTTATTCTAATATAATATAAATGTCTTGAATGAATAGAAATGTCCTGCCTCATCTCCCCTTCTTAGCCTACTATATATCCTTTATGGAATACAACACATATGTAATTAGTCCTCCCTATGAGCAGAAAATTCCTAATTTCTTTTCTGGAATATAATTTTGATCTTTAACTCTAGAGAACAGAAGAATTTTCAGAAAATGAAATGACAGAAGAGATGACCCTACATTTGCCAGAAGTTCTATAGTCCAAAGCTACAGATATTTGTAGTTGATGGTGATGTGGTTTGATAAAATGATATGAAAATTTATCCATATTTATATACTGTTATATAAACTAATATATATATATATATAGTTTATATAACTATAGAGACACAGATACGTGGGTCAGAGCTGCTATCATCTCTCCCTGTGTTCGTCTGATCATGAGCCATCCAGGAGAGAGGATGGGTTCTGTTCCTGGCTCGCCACCCCATTACAGCCTTGGAAGAAGCCAGAGGAACCTCCACATCATGATGGTAGTCATTTTCAACATCCAGATTTCATAGCTCATTAGAGCTCCGCCCAAGAGAGAAGCCCTTCTCAAGCCTGACTCGTCTGAGCCCCACCCTAGAGAGAAGCCTATTTCAAGCCCAGGTATGCTGGTCTCAGCAGTTAGAGTCACGAGGGTTCTGTGGAGATGGAGCTGGGGTCCCTTTTCCCCACCTCTGTCCCATTTAGGAGGCCCAGTGGACCCACCCTCGAACTCCTCCTGGGCTGTTGGCTGTGAACCAGAGATAAAAATACACAGGACAGAGCTGCTACGAGCTCTCTTCATCACAGTACATCAGTAAATGCAAAAACTGAGAGTCTACCTACTACTGAGAGTATCCCACCCACACAGCAGAGCCTGGCAAACTACCCATGTCAAATTAGATATGCCCAAAACAGTAGAAATAATAGACCTCATTCCCATAATCTGAACAAATGGTTTGGGACTGTTTCTGTCTCTGGATCGAGCAGATACCCTTGGGCTACACTAGCTCTAGACAGGGATGAATGGAGATGTTATTAGCACCCACTCGAGTAAATCGATGAACAATGGGAAGACAAGGGATATAAGTGATATAAACTAATATTAACTTAAATAACGAAAATTATTAAATACATAGTCCCTCAAAGTTTTGAAACTTTTTACACTTTCTGTGAAAAGAATCATATTTATTTTATAAATACCCTAACAGAATATGATAGTAAATTTTATTTTCTATTAATAGAGACCTTTTATCCATATTAATTCATTGTTTTCTACTTTTTATACCAATCCATATTTTGCATGGCAAAACTATTCTTGACTAGCTCAGAAACAGTATGGTATGACTAATTCTTGAGTTGACTTTTCAATCCCCTTTCTATTAATTACTTTTGTGAATATTGTGGTATTTTCTTTAATAATTGTTACAAAATAAACCTTAAATATTAAAAAGAAAAATAAGTTAGCAAATTGTTCCAGTTCTTTTTTTCTTATCTGGTGCTAACTTTTGAATAGAAGATCACACACACACACACACACACACACACACAATGGTATGAACTTAACCACTGAGCAATATCATTTACCCAGTAGTACATTTTTTAATGCTGACTTTGTTAGTTCAGATGAAGATCTTAAAATGAAATTTGGCCATAGCTGGCAAGGACTAGAGGACTTAGGAGGTGCTGGGGATCAAAGCCCAGCCACATGCAAGGCAAGTGTTATCAATCCAGTCCCAACATTGTCCAATGTTCTCTCTCAAAAAACTTGTGAAGCATAATGAAAAAAAAAGCATCAGACTTTCTCTTGATCCTAATCTGTGTGTACTTTAGTGCCATGTGCAGATTTTCAGACAGTTGAATGTTGACTTGTGAAAGTGATGGAGTATGACATCATTCACGGCTCCAATGAAGTTTAAAACTTTAACTATTTAGTCATTCAAAATCAGGCCATATTAATTAATTCATATTGAGTTATATGATAAAAGTTTATTCCCAGTTATCTAATGTGAGTTCAAAGCTTTTCTCTTCATCCTGTAAATAGTCATGATATTGGGAGAAACATTTTCAAGCCCTTTTGGTGGAAACATTGAAGTCTAAACTGCAAAATATTTATTTTTTACTTTGGGTGACTTTTCTCTATCTAAAAACATCATTAAAAATTGCAGTAGTAATACTCGGGATGCCTTCATTAAGTCAACTCATATTGAATGTGAAATACATAAAACACATCTTTGAGTGCTAGAAAGAAAGAAACCAATTTAAAGCTCTGAGCGGCCTTTTTTTTTTTTTTTTTTTTTTTTTTGGGTCACACCAGGCAATGCTCAGGGGTTACTCCTGTCTAAGCTGCCTTTTTATCAGAGCATCCTCTTTAAGAATAAGAAGGATAAAACATACTCTATAGTAAATGGTGCACTTAATACATAATAATACAGATGATAATTTATTTGATAAATAATTTAATAATTTATTAATAATTTATGAATGTCTCACGTTCATTGATTTAAAGGAAGCCTTCGATTCTGTGGAGACTGAAGTGGTCAAAGAAACCCTAGTCAAACAGGGTGTTCATGAATTCTTCGTAAACTATATAATGGTTTCACCACTAGGATCTTACCATTCTACAGGGAAGCGATCATCGATGTCAAAAGAGGGGTTTTTGGTGAAATGATAGGGTGATACCATTTCACCAAAACTCTTCAGTGCCACCCTCGAAATCATCATGCGACAATTAGAGTGGGAAAAATGGGAGTGAAGATAGACGGCTGGCAACTACACCACCTCTTCTTCGCTGATGACATCGTTCTAATAACACAGAACCTTAGCCAAGCGGCACAAATGCTGGCAGACATTGACTGAGAATGTGGAAAGATAGGTCTACAGCTGAATCTCAACAAAACTATGTTCATGAGAAATGAACAAGTTCCAGAGGGCCCCATTCACTCCAAATGGAACAAACATCTCTGAATGCAACAGTTATGTGTACCTAGGTCGAGAAGTCAACATGATTGGGCCGGAGCGATACGCCAGAGGGTAGGGGCGTTTGCCTTGCACACGGCTGGTCTATGCAGGCACGGGTTGATCCCTGGCATCCCATATGGTCCCCCGAGCACCGCCAGGAGTAATTCCTGAGTGCAGAGGCAGGAATAACCCCTGAGTGTCACCGGGTGTGACCCACAAAAGGAAAAAAAAAAGAGAGAGAGAGAGAACTCAACATAATGAACGACCTAAAACCTGAGTTGCGCGGAGGAAAAGAGCGGCATGGACTGCCTTCAAAAACATGGAAACAATAGTCAAAAGAACAAAGAACCTCCAGCTATGGCCACACCTCTTCCACCATTCTCCCTGCATTGACATACGCCTCAGAGACCTGGGCCTTAGGAAAGCAGGATGACAACACCATTATGGTCTCCCAAAGAGGAATCAAAAGAGCCATGCTTGAAATACCACGCCTCACTCAAGTGAGGGAGGGAATATGGAGTTCCGACCTCCGTCTCTATTCTAAAATCAAGGATGCTGTCTCATCATCCAGAACATCGAAAATCAGATGGGCTGGTCATATAATGCGATCTGGAGACAACTGTTGGTCTAGAGCCATTACCGATTGGATCCCATGGGATGCCAAAAGATCGGATGGCCGCCCACCTGCAAGATGGTCAGACTTCCTTATCAGGACCCTAAACAAAGAGTTAAAGCTCTTAATATCCCCAAAAGACAGAAGCCATTGGGCTACACTGGCATGTGATAGGGTCAAATGGAAACATTACTGGCACTCGCTCGAGCAAATCGATGAATAACGGGATATCAAGTGATCATCAAGTAATTAATAATTTATCTCAAATTCATTTATATTACTAATTTATCTCAGATTCATTTAGTATATATACACATGTATAAATTTTTATTGCTTAAATAACTAGGCATGCAATACTGTTATCTTATAGTCTTTAGTTATTAATGTTACTATACCATATGCACAACAATGCCAGTACAATCTACTACTGTCCATAAGTCTCTTCATTCCACTGTCTCTCTCACTCCCTTTCCTCCCCTTAAACAGACACTTTGGCAAATTCAATTCTGTTGTATCTTTTTACAAAAATTAAATCCTTCTTTATTCTCTCATTTATTTTTGTAGTCTTATTTAATTAATATATAATTAATATTCCTCAACAACTTTTAGAGATTCTACTTCAGGCCAAATATCTCAGATGGTATCATTTTTTTAAAAAAGTAAAAGTAAAAATTGCAGGGAAACTCTTCTACATGCCTGGAAATAATGTAAGCGAAATTAACCACCAGATTCCCAGTTTGAGCAGGAAATTATTTCACTTAGTCTCATTAGATTCTTCCTAATTAAAATCAACCTATTTTTTGCATAACAAGGGATAATGCTTCACAAAGGAAACAGATGTGAAAAAAAGAAGAGAAAGTGTTAATGAGAAGAGTAAAAAAGTATCATTTAAACTTCAAATTGTGTACAGTATCTATTTTAGGCACTGTGGTTTATTGGTTTATTATCATGCTTTCCTGCATACACCCTTTTCCCTCCAATATTGTTTCAGTGTCCACTGCCCAATTCCATATCTCCACCAACTGCCCTCCACATGTGGTAACTGCTGTTTTGAAGACCAGTGCTCGGGTTCTGATGCTTTGGGTCATTTGTTATTCCTCTAATATGTCTATATACCACAAATGAGAGAGTTGCTGTTTGTTCCTTTCATTGTTTTGGAGCCATACCCTGGCAGCTGCTCAGGACTTACTCATGACTCTTCTCTCCTGGAGGTCTTGGGGAAACATATGAGTGCTGGTGATTGAACCCATCAGCTGCACCAGAGGCAAACACCCTACCTGCAGTACTGTATCTCCAGCCCCAAGAGAGATTATTTTGTACCTATATCTCTTGATCTGACTAACTTTCCTAGTCGGCAGGTCCATCCATACAGAGACATATTGCATGATTTTTTTCTTATAACCTGAGTTGTATTTTATCTTTTCCTTTACTTTCATTTTAATGAACTTGTCCAAAATACCTATGCAAGTGAGATAATTCACTCTATCTTTTTCAAACAGGAATGATTCTGTCAAAGGAATACAAATGTTTTACAACCAATATTTAGTCAATAAATTTAACTCAGACCAGATTAGTAGGAAGAACTCCCTAAAGACATTTTATTAGAATGTACACCTAGGGAAACAGTATGTATACAATAGCTCTATGAGTTGCTACATTCAGAAAGCTTCCATTGCCATTATTAGTTCAGAATCATGATTAATTTAAGATAATGCTACCCAATGTCTAGATCCTTCTCACACAGCTTCACCAAATCAGAGAATTTGGATACTAACACTCTGCTCACAATGGTGACCAACAGTTGAGTTCTTTTGGCTCTTCCTCGTATTCTTCCCGTAACTGAATTGCTCTGATTGAATTCATAGAAATTTCATTTTCTACTCTGAATACAAAAAAAAATCTTGAGAAAGAATTTTTCACTTTTATTATATTGCATAAAAGGAAGGCATGCTAGAATGGCCATCAATGCAACTAGTCCATGATACAACATGAATATCTAATCTACTTTGTAAATTAAAATAAATGGGGCACCTGGAGTGACCGTACAGTGGGTCAGGTACTTGCTTTGCATTAGCTGACCCACATATGAACTTGGCACCACATATGGTCCCATGAGTCTGTCAGCCATAATCTCCCCATAATTTTAAAATAAATAAAATGCAGTATTGTCACTAATATATTAATATGCTTGGAAAACTTTTAATTTTTGTTTTTTGTTCATTTATCTATACACTCATTAAAGGATACATTCATTATCCCTTTCTGTTGAAAATGTTGTTAAAGAGATAGACACCGTAATTGGTCACAGTAAGCACGTACATGGTTGCAGTGCTCTCAAGGTTTGGTGGTGATACTTTCCAGATTTAAGTATAAAGATGTACTACTCTCATCAACTTTGATTGCATTACTTTCTGAGGATCACACACATGTTATTTATGTGGTACTCACACATTTTGGTTTTAGTGTTCATCAGTAGTCTACTTGAGCATTATTTTAGAAATAAGGATTTTATTTATTTTAGAGCTACAATAGCAGTCAGTGTTCAAGGCATGCTCCCAATCTATTTCTAAGGAGCAGTAGATGATTAATGGTGTTTAATGGCTCACATGTGGTGCCAGGGATTAAACCACCATCAACAGTGTGCAAAAGTGATTGCCTTAACCCCTGTATTCCTTTATTAACTCTATAGCCTTAAATAAGAAGTCTTTGTTAATAAAAGATAAAACTATAAATAGGGAAATCATTTAAAGATACAGGGTAGTCAAACAGAGTTTCTCGTCTTGTTGAAATGTCCTTATTCTTTTAAACCCAGAAGTTTAATTGAAATTTCACAGATGATTAGTTCATAATATAGGTTAATTATTACTAGTAATGAGATTTGTCCTCAACAGATTGAATATTAGCACTTTATAAGGTTAATTCATAACACTATAAAAATGTAAATTCATAATTGAAATAGTTTTAGAGTGTCTGGAGTTCTTGAAAAGCAATAGTTGTAGCCTACCATGAAAACAATTATTAAAAAAAACCTAGAATTACAAATGCATATGAAATAGGAATTAATTTTCTATTTTTTTCAGGAATATGAGCAAAACTACATTGTATTTTATTTGAAAATTAGAAGTTTCAGATACTATATTAGTGATGCTACCAATCTTGTTTTGCAAAGCCTACTTCATAAAAAATTTACAAAATGGTTGAAAATAAAAATTTTTTCTAATTAAAAAATCATGTGAATAATTATAGTATATATTCCTACTCAGTATTATGCTACTGATATTGAATTTTTTTTCAGTCTTCAGTAAGTTTTCATCCTACCTTATCACAATTCTCTTTGTGGTCTCATTTTAAAGTTACTTTCTAGGGCCGGAGTGATAGCTTAAATGGTAGGGCATTTTCTTGCACACGGATGACCCAGGTTCAATCCCCAGCATACCAAATGGTTCCAGAGCACCACCAGGAGTAATTCCTGAGTGAAGAGCCAGGAGTAACTCCTTTGTATCGCTCAGTGTGAACCATAAAGCAAATAAATAAATAAACAAATGAATAAATAAAGTTACTTTCTAATAGTCAATTCTTTGTCCTTCTTCCTTCTCATGCCGAAACAGACTTCCTGAGATATTTGATTCCCTTTTTCACATTCCTCTCCTTTTTTTATATTTTTTATTTTTATTATACCACAGTGAAACATACAATTACAAAGGTGATCATAATTGGTTCTTGGTAATACGTATACCAGCACCCATCCCTCCACCAGTGCCCCATTTCCACCACCAATGTACCCCCCCCTCCTGCCCACCCCATGCTGCCTTAATAGCGATACCCCAGTTCTTCTTTCTCTCTGTTCTTCTCTGTCTCTGCTTTGCTCAGCCTCTTATTTTACACATTTGGCTAGCCCTGCAGGTATTTAGAGTTTATCATTAAGTAAGCTTTGTGTATATTCAATGGTGAGGTCTTAATCTGCCTTACCATTTCCCACATTTAGTAAAACACTGGTATCTATTATGTCGTATTAATGAATGCAGTCTTCTATATCTGTCCTTTTCTTCTGACTAATTCTCAGCATGTGTCTCCATGTCCCTCCATCGGTAAATATCTTGAACTCATCTTTCTAGCAATATCGAAGACACGCTATATTAATAATTTTAAAGAATTTTACTCCCAATGACTCCTTTTGTCATTGTACCTAATGCCCTATTGTAATTTAAATCTATCAGTCATCTTTATTTAACAAACACACAATAAGAATTAAAATTAAGATCTTGACACCATAAGAGATGTCCAGAATATGACTGAAAAAAAACAAATTTATTTTCAGTTTTCATGGAATGTAGCTTCACTAAATTGCTTGTCTACTTCTCCAATGTTTTCTGTGTATTTCTCTTAGCCATTTGCCTTTAGAAGAAAACAAAGTGATATCTCTTTATAGGGAAGTATAAGGAGCTAGCCACAAAGCACAGAAAAGTTGGTGTTATTGAGGAGGGAATATGAGTCATCATAGGCCATTGACAGCAGGAAAATGGCAAAGAAAGGGACTGATGACTGAAGTTTGAACAGATTCAAATAAATGCTGTAATATATAGAACTTTGAGAGAGGGATATAGAAATATAAGTGTTTTTCTTTGCTTTATTCAGTATACATCTTTCTCTTTCAATTAAAATGGAAGCATTGTATTCTAGTACTTTTCAGTGTTTGAGAGGTATATTTCTGGACAGGCTTTTAAGTCTTTCAATTCTGTGTTTATGCGACCATTGGGAATAGAAGGTCACTCAAGTGCTAATATGTTGAGTGTTTTTTTTTGTGTGTGTGTGTGTGTGTGATGAAAGTACATTCTTGTAATGCTCTAGTGTAGTTTAGTTCATACAGCCTTGTAAAATGAATTTTTTGTGTATTTATATGGTTTGACTTTTTGGGAGTCATAACTCTGAGTCAATTCTGTGTCTATGAAAAAGTAGGGTAACTATCACTGAAGGAAGGTATATTCCGTTGATCACTCATCTGTAAATGTAAATCTGGCCTCCAGTCACCAAAGTAGTTTCTTCTGTCTTTGGATTTCTTTCCCTCCTGGCTTGGGATTTAAGGAGTGCATGCATGAAGGGAGTTTCTTTTTGACAGAGCAAAATTGTGTGTGAACAAAGAGAGTCAAAATATTCTCAAAGCTATCCAAAAGAGGTTAAAAATCCATTGATCTAATTATATGTTATATACTTTGTGCTAATTTCCCTCTTGTTTCCGGGAGCCTTTAAACCTTTGGGAATTTAGTAGCCTAATGTCAACTCTGAATTGGAAAATTAAGAGCTGAAGCATGTATTTAGGTTCAGGCTAGAATGGCAAATCAAGCTCTCCACCCCATGCTAACAAAATGGTGATAATAGTCACTTGAAACAAATCTCCATGGAGATGAATCACAAGTGACAAGTCACACATTCTACTATAAAAACTGACCACATTGCTTATGCTGAAGAATTTTGTTTTTATCTTATCTATGAAAAGAAAGTTTCTTTATAATCATTGCTTGCTAGGTATTTCCTCAACCCAGTCCCTCAAGATACTCACCATGTTCAGAATCAAGTTGAATATTCAACCTGCCATATCCTTGTATAATATAGCCTTGCATTCCTTAGAATCATGTTTCTGTGAGTTTTTCAATCATTTGGCTTAAAAAAGATCTGATTTATATCTTATTACTTCTCACATTTAAACAATTATCACAGAACTTTTCTTGTTTATTTTTAAAAATCATCTATTTGAATAATTTATTTCATTATGGTGCTGTTATTTATAATATAGTTAATGATAGGCTAATGATAGGTTTATGCATATATTGTTTCTTCACATATTCATTCCTGAACATCACAGTAAAGAATATCTTGATCAAACAATAGCTAAGAGTCCTGAAGTACGTAGAAATACCACAGAGATACCTTAAATCCTCAGCTTCTCAGTATGCATTGAAGTTTTCTCAAACAGTGAAGAGAAATGTTCATCCTCTACAAAAAAGTTTAATTTGTACAAAAAGCTGTTATTAAATGAAATGTAAAGAGATTAGCATATATTATCACCATTGTCTAAATGGTAAAAAGAACTAATTAATACATTCCTTAAATTGCAGATATTTAGTTTTTGAAATGATTTTCTTTCCATCCTTGTCTTTCTCACTTGTTCCCAAATTTCTAAAGTGTAAGAATTTTTCAACATTGGAAGTTACCAATTTCCTAGTATACATTTGAATTTTCATGAACAAATTATTCACATTTTGGTGATAGTCAACCTTTTTTTTTCAGTTACAAGTTCGTGTCTTAAATTGATATGTATTGATTTAAGTACTGAGACACAGACCTACAGTTTGCAGAGAGTGAAGCAAAAGTGACTAAAAAGTGAGGAAATTCATGAAATTGTAGGTTGATATCCATTCTTTATAGATGGTTGTTTGCAATAACATTATTCCCTATATTCTTTATGGGTGTTAATATTTAATTTTATTAACTAATCATGAAATCATCCTGCCTCTCGAGGTGTTGCAGAGAGGAGACAGGCTTGTCTACACCCAGGGCTCTGCCCTATGGGCCCTGGATGGTTGATGGTACAACATAGAAAAAGACTGGGCCCTTCTTGGGATGAACCCAGAACCACGGCAGAGCCTGGCAAGCTCCCAGTGGTGTATTTGATATGTCAAGAACAGTAAAAATTATGGAACTCATTCCCAAAATGGAGACGTTACTGGTGCCTGCTCGAGCAAATCCATGAAAAACAGGAAGACAAGTGATACAAGTGACATGATTAACAAATCATATCGTCACATTACTGTTGAATCAAATTTTAAAAAAGAATACATTTGTGGTGATTATTTAAATTAGCACTGTCAACTGAATATCTGCCTTAAAATATGGAATCAGATATTCATTAATTCAGGGGTTTTGGGGAAGAAAGTGTTTGGTCTCTGCCCAGGTAAAGTTTAGGGCTGATCCCTAGCTTGTGATCAGGGATCATTCCTGGTTATATTAATGGGATCATATGCAATGCTATGGATTGGCCCAGTTTTAACTGCATATATGACAAGAATTAATCCATCTTTCTACCCCCTAATGTTATATTATACAATGGCAGTTGTATTGTATGTACTTAAAGTGAAAAAAAATCTAGAAAACTTGTAATTTAATTGGATGATATAATTCTTTTGTGAGAAATGTATGTCTATGACTGTTTTTAGATAATTGACTTCAATTTGGCCTTTTCTTATGTACATAAATGAATGAAGTGTTTGCTATCTGATTCACATTTAACAAAGTAGCCTAAAATAATCCCTTTTGGGCAAGACTGCAAATGGGTTTTCTGCACCACTGAATTTTGCATCTCATCATAATTAAAAGGGTGGGTTTAAACCACTTCACTTACATCTTAAAGCCAAGAATGTTTATCTATGTGCATTCATAATAATACTGGCCTTCTTCCAATAGAGAGAAATAGTGATTTATTAATAATATTCTTTGGAGGGGCAAAAGAAAGAAAGATCAATTATAGTTGGAAACTTTTGGCTCTCAGGCAGATATTAGGAGTCAGAGAATAGTAATGCTGAACTATTTTGGTGAAGTTTACACAGCTGATTGAAGGGCTGTGCAAAAAGCAAAATCAAGTGTTTATCAAATTGTACATTTACTTCATGAAACTCATTAAATATAATAGGCTGCTTTTATTAAAGGATAATTATTCTTGCTTGATACCAGCATAAGCTTTGATTTAATGAGAGTGTAAAATAAGTAGTGTTCCCTGTTACATAACTAATGTTCTGAAAGGTATACAGAGAAAATATGGAAGATAGAATATATTACAAGATAGTATATACTCATATATAAGAAGATAGTATATATTCATTAAAATCATATATTTAGGTAGAGAGGAGCTGAAAATGGTGGGCTGGATAACTCACAGAAATTGGAGTGTCGAGGCTGTCATCTTATTCTAGCTCTTATTATTATTGGGATTTGAACTCTTCTAACTCTTATTTTATTTTTGTTTTAATTGCTTCATTTGTGGAAGTTGAGGATTGGCGAAATCTCAAATCATACTGTACTCAGTAACCATTTTACATTGGCTCCAATGTAACATCTACTCTTTTAACCTCAGTTGAGAAGGGTCGTATTGAGGGCACATAAACCATCAAAACTCATAAAGCAGAGCACTCTAGACCTCTGTCTGTTGACACTATTAATAAAACAAGATTATCTGATATTTGTTAAACACTTGTGTATACTTGAGAAGAGGCTGTCATCCTGTGAGGTAGAGAGCATTACAAATCTGTTGTATAAAGAAGCTGAGACTTGAAATATTTAGTAGCGTGTTCCAGTCCCACAGATTATTCTTGGTTATGGTATTTGAAATTACAAAACCAGGTTATCTGCACACTCTGTGTTCTTAACTACTATTCCAAGCTGCTTCCCATGAAACTACGGTCTCCACTGGAAACCAAAGTATCTCTCCTACCAGGTGTTCCTTAAATTTCACTGTATTTATTTCTGCTTTCCTTGTAACCTCTGTAATCATCCACTTATTGCATTGCAGCTCACAGTATGTGTGTGGGAGTTTGCAGATAACATACCAGCGGTTTGTGCTCTTACTCTCGCTTGCCAGCTGTTCTGGCACAATATTTATTGGCCCCATAAGTTCTGGATTATTTTTATATAAAAAAGCTGTCAATTGACAGTTCATCTTATTTTTCTGCTGGAAGTGCGAGGGCATGAGATATCCTTGACTTTACTCTCAGTCTCCAAATAAATGGAATTGTGTATATAGAGCTTGACAGCTTGGAGTATGGCACAGCCATAGTTGCTCTACAAACCAAAATTCCTCTGAATCTAAATGAAAGTACTGTTGTCCACCATCCTCTGCCATCTAACTCATTATGTCATAATTGCCTTCTAGAACTATTTCAAGACATGCAGGAGCTGATGATAGTTAAATTCTTCTAGAGTAGTTGCATTGTGCCAACTCAATGTTTTAGGTCTGTGACAGGTCCCAAAAGCGCATTCTCCTTCTAAAAGGCTCGCATGTGACCTGTCCATCATTCTCATCATCTTTTATCATTTGATGCCATATGGTTAAAAATGGAAGAGACTAGATCTGTTTCCCTTATTTTCCAAATATTGTCCTCTACCCAGAAAAACGAGATGTAACTGTGCCAAGACTATATGCTGCAATTCAAAAATAAGTCAGTACCTCTCCCACCCTCCAGTCTAGTTTGTAAAAAAAATGCTTTGAGTACAGAAGAAAAACATTTTGATACTTTCATTTTCCTTTTGGAAACCCTTCCATCTTTCCCTTGATTTGTAGTGTGATTATGGCTCCCTTGTTAGTTCATTAACTTTTCTTTTCTATTAAGTGGTCTGTCTTTTTTGACATTACCTTCTGGTGGCTACAATGCTAAATGCAAAATAATTTGGGATTAATGAGGGGCTATTCAGGAGTGAACAACAGCAAAGGAGAGAGACACACTCTTCAGGGTGTGATTGGAATTTATTACCATATTTCTATTGTATGTCTAAGGAAATTCCTCAGAAATAATAAGGCTAATAAATCTCTATAGATTATTACTAGAATGGAATTATGGGAGAGCAGGTACTTTGGGAGATTAGACATTGGCTTTCCTTTGTGTAGTTACTAAAATAGCTAATAATTTTGTTATTTTTCCTTCCTCTGAGCTAGTTTTTAAATTTTCTTGTGTGTACTAAATGTTTACATCCCTGCCTCAGCCACTAGGGTGTTTGTATTTATATAATAGGAAAATAGGAATGTATTTATATAGTAGGACAGCCATTGAAAGTTGATTTGATAGATTTCAGCATACCATTTTACATGTGGGCTCAGACTTTTATTCAACATTTTGAGGAGTCTTGGTGTTTAGGGGAAAGAATTCTTATTATATTCTTTATCAGCACCTATTGGTAAGATGATAGTCCTTTGAACAAAGATACTGTTTTAAACACATAGGTCAGCAAATAATTAAATAAAACTGAATCATTGTATTCTATTTTTTGAACTCTATTGCTGTACCAATACCTTGGGCTTTTCCTTTTCAAAACATTACTTATTAAGCTCAAATTGTAGACTCAATTGAGTAGCACATTGAACTTTAATAGCTGTTTATGGTAAGTCTTCAGTGTGCTATAGAAAATTGTTTACTCATTGAGATGCTCAGGTTATTTTTAGGATTTCTGAGCAATTGACAAAACATGTAATGTATTTATATTTTTATAATTATACATACACATGTTGCTTAATCTACCTGCAATATCAAGCTTAATTTTATTTATTTATTATGTTTTTGGAGTGGGCCAGGGGTTGGAGGGCAGGTATGTTGACAGTTTGAAAAATTCATTATTGATTTGTTTAGCTGTATATTTTTATTAACAAAAAAGTATATACTCAGGAGCAGTCATGTGCGAATATAATATCCTTAGATAATAATCTATTTTATTTTTTGCTATTCAAAGTAGATACATACTTAATGGTTGAAATACAAAATGTCATAAAAAGTATATAGTCTAGAGTACCCATGAATCAATCATATGATTATACTAGGATAATATAAAGCAGTCAGATTGATGCCCATTGTCAATTTATAAAACATTATGCCTGTAAATAACCTAGAACATATTTCTTGTACTGTCTTTTATTTTTTTTAATTCTAATGTTAGTACTATATAGAACATATTCAGTGTTTACTTAATATGACAAGACAAGGGGCTTGAACAATAGGACAGTGGGTAGGCGCTTACTTTGCATGCGGCCAACCTGAGTTCGATAACCCACATCCCATATGGTCCCCGAGCACCACCAGGAGTAACTCCTGAGCAAAGAGCCAGGAGTAACCCCTGAACATTGTCAGTTGTGACCCCCAAAAATAAAAAATAGGAAAATAAATAAATTCTTTAAAAAATATACAATATAAGACAATATTTATGAACTGTCCATCCCCATTCTCCTACAAATTTCTAAATATTGTTTTGCTAGCTTTAGTTTATTGGTAAGGCTTCCACTCATCAGTAGAATGATAATAAAATTTCTAGGAAGTCAAAAACTGATAAACATATGGGACTACATGAAACTAAAAAGCTTCTGCACCTCAAAAGAAACAGTGACTAAGATACAAAAGCAGTCCACAGAATGGGAAAAAATATTCACCCAATACCGATCTGATAAGGGGTTAATATTCAGGATATATCAGGCACTGGTAGAAATTTACAAGAAGAAAACAAACAACCCCATCAAAAAATGGGGAGAAGAAATGAACAGAAACTTCAGCAAGGAAGAAATTCGAATGGCAAAAAACATATGAAAAAATGCTCATCATCACTAATCATCAGAGAGATGCAAATCAAAACAACAATGAGATAACCACTTTACACCACAGAGACTGGCACATATTCAAAAGAGCAAGAACAACAAGTGCTGGCTTGGATGTGGGGAAAAGGGGACACTCATCCATTGTTGGTGGGAATGCTGGCTGGTACAGCCTTTCTGGAAAACAATATGGACTTTCCTCCAAAGACTAGAAGTTGAACTCCCATTTGACCCAGCCATACCACTCCTGGGAATCTACTCTGGGAAACCAAAAATACGCAGAGGAAACACCATCCCTACTTTTATGTTCATAGCAGCATTATTCACAATACCAGAATCTGGAAGCAACCAGAGTGCCCGAAAATCGATGACTGGATAAAAAAGCTTTGGTACATCTACACAATGGAATACTATGCAGCTGTTAGGAAAAATGAAGTTATAAAATTTGCCTACAAATGGATGGACATGGAGAAGATTATGTTGAGCGAAATTAGCCAGAAGGAGAGAGACAGATACAGAATGACTGCATTTATCTGCATAACATAATATGTACTATATATGTACATATTATGATGCCAGTATCGAAGGTCAAGTGAAACATATATCAGCAGGTCTAAAGGTGAAATTATCAAAACGTGGGAGTCAGAGGCTGTAGACAGAAAATGGAACAGTGGCTAACAATTGTCAAGGGTATAATCCAACTAGAACTGAGCTAAATAGAGGCAAAAGATCCTGGCAGCCTTAATGTTGTTCTGTAATCCATAGTCTGGAGGAAAGGAAGAAGAGAGAGAGATGGAAAAAATAAATAACTGCCGGGGAGGGCGGGGAGGGGGGATCGGGTTGTGTGGGAGATGGGCTGTGGCGGGATGTTGCTGGAACCTTATGACCAAACCCCAAATAGGATTTAATGATATCTTGTAATTGTAAAAAAAAAAATTAAAAAAGAAAGAAAAGTGAATTTTAACTTAAGAGACATTTCCCTCAAACCCTTATGTTTCTGAAGGATCAACTATATATCATATTAAAGTATATGCCAAAACAAATAACTGAGGCAATAAAATTTCTTAGCATCATTTAAAATATTTTCTGAACATGCTCAAATTATGGAAAATGAGTAAAATTTCCACTCCAACTTTTCTAACTTGTTCTGGTCCCCTTAGGAATCTTCAGTACTGCTTCTTTTGTATGAGGGCTTGTCCCATATCAACTTTCATTTTAAATCCATATTTTTATGTTTAATATATAATACTTATATATGTAATCTATATGTAATCTATACATATATGCATATATATTTTACTGAGGTGTCCTGATTTGAAAGTCATACATAGTTGCGTTTCAAGAACACAATTTTTGCAATATCAGTCCCATCCTATTGTCTAGCTTTTCTTTATGTGCAAGATTAAAAGCTATGGTATAGAGCAAGAGAAAATCATTCTATACACCTGCCACTGCTGGATCAGATCTGAATAACTTCAGCCACATTTCAATTTACTGGAAGCAAAAGCCCAGCAGAAGTGTTTTAAAAAAGGGCAAAGCCGCTCAGAACAATGGCATATGGGGATCTTTGAAATCCTGGAGAAATGTTTGACTTGAAAGAGGAGATTTAGGAAAAGAGAGTGGAGACATGATGGCTCCGCTCATCTAATTGTAGGGCTGCCCTAGATGGCATTTGATTTGGTTCTGAAGTGTGAGCACAGATCTAGGACAAGGGGTGACAGGCATAAGGAGGAACATCCTGCCTCGATGCAGAATTTTCTAACAAAGCCATCGGCTGTTGAACATAATCAGTTGCTTTGTATTAGAGAGCTATATTCTTTCTGACTATATTCTAATCTGTGCTGAGTGCTAAGGAGACTTTGTTCAGGGTGTTCTGATATGTTGTTACACAAAATAATCTCTACATTGCTGTGCTAGGCCACCAAGACAGAATGCCACAGTTTTGGTGATTTAAGCATATGGAATTTATTTTCTCACAGACTGGGGCCTAGAAGTCCAAGATTAAGGTATTGAGGGTGACTTTCTTTCCTCCTTTCTGCTTTTGAGTCCTTTTCTGCTCCATGCTCAAATCCTGCTTCCATATTATCAGGGCTAGTGGACTGGTGGTATCAGCTGTGGTGTTGTGGATGGTATCCTTGACTCCCAGGTCACATATCTTTCTAAAGTTTGTTCTATAAGGCACTAATTGACCAAAATTCACCCACATATCCTCTTTGATACTAAATGACCTATTGAACGGTTCTATCACCTTCTCTCACCTGGTTCCATCACCTAACACCAGGAACAATAATCTTAACAACAAATCTGAAAAACAATTAGTTGTTGGTGACTTAGTAAAAAGGAACTTATTCACTATTGATATAAATGTCAGGATTCACCTTCTATCCAAATAGCATGGAGACTTTTCAACAAAAAGAGAAGCAGAACTTTTATATGATCCAATAATTCTGACCTTGGCCTCTATTCCAAGAACACAAAAATATTAACTCAAAAAGATTTATGCATGCCTGCACGAATAGCCACACTATTTACAATAATCAATATTTGGAAACAACCCCAGTGTCTAATGAATGATGAGTAAATAAAGAAGACATGAATTGTATTGAAATGAGATAGGATCCAGCTGCCAGAAACATTTCAATCTTCCACTTTGCAAGAAAAAGTGGATGGACCTGAATGGCATTGTGCTCGTTCAATGAAGTGAGTCGAAGAAGAACAAATGCAGGTGAACAGGTGATCTCAGGAATAGTGTAGTCTAAAGTTAGGGTAAGGACAATGGCCAATGAAAACAGACTTGAAGATTTGTCCAACAGAATTCAGGCATGAGAAAAAGGCATAGATGCAAAGGAAGTTATAGTGAGTGGGAGAGAAATTACTGTTCTCTGATGTAGAAATGGTGCAGTAACATTGATGCTTTAAACATTAAGATTATTACTATTATAAATCTCAATGCCTCAATTAAAAAACCATTCCAAAAAAGAAGTCACATTTTAAGATGTTGGTGATTATGAGACTTTGACATATGAATCTGCATGGCAGTGGAAGTTACAATTCAGTTCATAACTCTATCTAAATTAGCAACTTATTCTAATAGCATCTTATCCTAATAGCATCAAGGACAAACTCAAACTAGTAAAGAGGAAAAAATGTCTTACCAAAATACAATACTGCACAATCTTGTAAGCACCCCCTCTAAATTAATCCTTGCCACCAGAGGGGTCTCTTGTCATCTTTCTGCAAATTCAGGTTTAGCCATAAAATGTGCTCTTTGGCTTCTGGTTGAATGTAGAGAGGATTAAATTCATTATAATATTAAATAGATCAGGTGAAATTAGTTCTCAGCAGAGAGCAGCTGCTGGCTCTAGCAGAGTTGTGACAAGCTCCGCCAATTATGCAATGCAAATATAGTCAGCTGACTTCCACCATTTCAGGACTTGACAAACCTGAATATCCTATCCATTAAGCTGTTTCTTCTGATCAGGCTCAAAGGTTTAGCTTAACAATGACTGTCTTCCGTGCCAAAGCACAGACAGCCATTCAGAACTTAAACATCAGAAAAGAGGTTTGTCCTAAAATGATTGAGGCAGAAAACTCCAGCCATATATGTTCACTTTGTTCTTACTAATAAAGTTGCTATTGATTCAGATATTGATCACAAGTAGTGTGATGCTGCCTGATTTTTTCTTAGAGCAGCAAAATGAAGTTGGAATGCGGATACCTTAGCATTCTTTCTTTTATTAAGGAGGTTTAATTTTTCTGTGTTTGTATACATATAACTTATTAGTAATAAGTTAGTCTGAAATATTATTATACATATGTATATGACAGAAAAATGATGATAAAAATGTACATTTAGTTTTGTGAAACAGATCTAGGTTGGGATTATTTAAATGAGAGACAAAATGAAGTCTGGCAAGTGAAACAAATCGAAATGAACCCTCGGGGACAGAGTGATAGTTTGGTGCGTAGCAGGAAGGTGTTTGCCATGAAAGCAATAATCCAGGTTCAATTCCAGCATTCCATATGTTCCCTCACACATTGCCAGGAGTGATTCCTAAGTGTAGAGCCAGGAGTAACCTTAAACATCACCAGGTGTGACCCAAAAACATAAAACACACACTCACAAAATGTACCCTTAAATGGAGTTTTTAGAACAAATTTGACAATATAATTTGGGTCGACATTTTAATACATTATATATATTTCCATATATAATACATTATATATATTCCATACATATTATTTGGTAGAAAAAGTCTAGAAGATTAATCTGCAACTGTGAGCACTGAAGGCAAATATTGTAAGAAACTACTTTAATAAGATTGTAATAAGGTTGTATTTTCTGATTTTATAAATGAAAGTAAAAGAAAGTGTGTACAAATGTATTGTCAGCAGAAATCTAGGTTGCAGAAATTAAATACTCTTTTAAGGAAAGAAGGATTTAGTAGAAACCAGTCATAGAGTTAGAGCAAATTAGGCCTACCTCTGTTACATAAAATGAATTTAGTTATGCTTTTTTTTTCTATGCCTATGTACTTTTACAGATTATAGATTTCCAGGGATGTTATATGCTGGTTTTATGTAGTCATCTCAGGAAATATTTTAAAGAATAAAACTAAAGATAGACTTTTTTGACAAAGACTAGCACCTTCCTCTACAACTACCTTTTATGAATCAAAATGTATTTGCAAGCAGTATTATAATTGGGAGGCATAGTTTTCTAGATTACCTTCTGTTGAAATAATCCTTTGTAATCATCCACTTGACAAGTGAGCATTATAATAGGAATGAATATGCTTCAGTCGGTTAGTATATTAAGGACAAATTATTTTTTTCAGTATTTATATTTTCCCAAGTTGGTACATTTTATAAGTGGCCTTTTGCTGACACAAAATGTTTCCCATCCCATCCAATGCACTATAAATATAGTAACTTATAAAATGCTTGTTTTAAACATGGAACTATTTGCAAGCAATTCCAAGGGTGAAAAACCCAGAGTTCATTCTATGGGATTAAGAATCTTAGAACTACCCAATGGAAGTGATTTATTTTTCTGCTCTTAAGCTTTTGACACTGAAAAACTACATTTTGTGAAGAAAGAAACCTAAGCTTAAAATATTTGGATCTCCACCTATAACATTGATATCAGGCATAGGAATAGGGAGTAGCTTATGATATGACCAGCATAAGGATGAGCAAGATGCTGAGTGTATACTGTGAGATTGCACACGCTGCTTTGGAGCACTCCTTCCTGATCATTGGTCCTGTTCTGTCGTCATGCCACCATGTCAGAATGGCACCTTGAAAGACCTAGTCCAAAAAAGAAACTCAAAACAAGAACAGTATTTTACTGTTGTGTTGTGACTTACTTAATATACTTACATGTGTTTAGTACCTAGTCTGAGATAAGTGATACAAATATACCCATCTCTAAAATTATTTTATTCTGCTTCTTTAATGAAATTAAGGCTATTGCAAATATTCCAGTGAAGTAGTATGATCATATTATTCTGACTATATATGTATCTATATATAAAATATGTGACAAAATATACATATGTATCTATATATAAGTATGTGGCTTATATGACTATGTAAATATGGTATTGGGGAAGTGATATATATAAAATATATAGTAATATATGTGTATATAATGATATATGTGTATATGAGTTTTGTGTCTATATACACATACACACATATGTACACACATACATACACATATATATACTCATATATGTGTACACACACACTCACACACAAATATATATATATATAAATAAACAAAAATAACTCAATATACATATACTAGGTTTTGGGGAAGTGATCAAGCCATTGCTGGCTCTGTATTCATGGATCATTCATAGCAAACTTAGAGAAACTTATGATCTATTGGGGATTAAACCTGGATCAGCTGCATGTAAAGCAAGTGTCCTAACTGCTTTAACATTACTCCATCCTGGTATAATTGTAAAAGCATTTTAGAAAGCCATATCTGCATTTGAATGCTACATCTATTCTTAGTAGTTAGCAACAGCTCTAAAACTCAAGTCATGCATATATCCAAAAGAGCAAGGACAAGTACCTGTGTGAATGAGGGGAGAAAGGGACTCTCAACCAAGTTGGTGAGAATATCAACTGGTACAGCCATTTTGAAAACAATATGGACTTTCCTCCAAAGACTAGAAATTGAGCTACCATTTGACCCAGCCATACCACTCCTGGGAATATAAGCTGGGAAGCCACCAAAAACACATAGTATAAACACCATCTGCACTTTTATGTTCATAGCAGCACTATTCACAATAAGCAAAATCTGAAAGCAACCAGAATGCCCTAGAACTGATGACTGGTTAAAGAAACTTTGAAAAATCTACACAATGGAATATTAGGCAGCTATTAGGAAAAATGAAGTTATGAAATTTGCCTATAAATGGATGGACTTGGAGAGGATCATGTTGCGTGAAATTAGCCAGAAGGAAAAAGACAGATATAGCATGACTGTATTTTTTGCATTATATAAATAAATATATATGTATGTATGTGTGTATAAATATATATATATATATATATATATATATATATATATATATATATATATATATATTATGATACTAATATCCAAGGTCAGGCAAAACATGGATCAGGAGGTCTTGTCAATAGGTGGAATCTACCACAAATGTGTGAGTCAGAGGTTATGTAAGACAGAGAAGGGAACAGTATGCTAATAATTGTCAAATATGGTAATACCAGCCTAGAACTGAACAATGAATATAGGCAAAAAGCTATATATGATAACCTCTAAATATATGTAAATCATAATGTGCAAGAGAGGGAAAGGAGAAGGAGAGAGTGAAAGAGAAAGAAAGAGAAAGAGAAAACGAAAGGAGATAAAGGTGGGCTAGGGCGGGGGAGATATCTGGGTCATTGGTGGTGGGAAATGAGCACTGGATGGGTGCTAGTACACTTTATGACCAAACCCAGACATGAACATCTTTGTTATTCTGTATCTGACAGTGGTTCAATAAAATTTTGATTAAAAAAGAAAATAAAACTCAAACCTTGAGAGGTACATTCTGACAGTAATATCTACTTCATAGGATCTTTTCTTACCAACTAAGTTTTAAAAAATTCAAAACTATACTGTCGGGTACGCTGGGCACCCTAACAAAATCCAGGAGCAGAATCAGGAATCTTGCTCTGCCTTAGAGGATAGGCAGCCGGCTGATGGAGAAAGAAAAAAAATAAGGCATTACTCTCACAGGTTATGGTATACAATCCAGTAACAGGAAAACTGGAACTTTAGGTTCGTAGCTAGACCCCAGCCAAATGTAGGTTTAGAATCTTAGGCCAAGATGTCCACTACCATGTGCTAAGGCCTAGCAGGGAAGAGAACGGAGTGGCAGAGGAGAGAAAGAGAGCAGAGTGAAGCCAAAATAGCCATAAAGCCATTTCTCCTAGCTTATTTTATACATAAAAGCCTGCCAAAAGCTTCCAGCCCAGTCCATCATGGATGAAGCCAGGTAATTGATCATATTGAAATGCAGATCTTCAGATAGGCCTAAGGCTCAAGCTTCACAAATGCCAGAGCTGATTCCCTAAGGTAAAATCTCCCTAGCAGTATGAGGAGGGGCTGTATCTCTGAACCAGAAAGCAGTTCAGAACGTAATTTGTAGGAAATGGCATAATACTTCTTACCATGAATACATAGCCAGCTGACTACAGACACTAGATCCCACTAAGGTTCCAAATCTGTCGGAATAATTTACTTTGGTATTATCTTTAGAATCAGAGACACATCAGTTGGCCCAGAGTTGCACTGGCATGTCTCTTTGAACTAGGAGAATTGATTATATTATTATGGTTGATCCAACGTGGCCAAGTACTCTTGAAATATCTACATGTATATCCCATATGGGAACCAATGGGAGCAGGAAGATTATAGAACTCGGGGCAAGCAAGATTCATAATATTCATGATAAAAATATTTATGCCATATAGAATTGTGAAATCAATCCAATTCTATCCAAGGTCCCATTGTGTCTGCTCGGTTATTACCTAAAAGCAGGGAGTAGCTCCTCACATAAACTAAGTGTTGCCTGAAGCTAAGCCTCCCAGTTCATGTCACCTAACACTATACTGTGTTGTGAGATATAATGTATACATTTGTAACAGAATGTGACAATGTTACCTGAGTTAGAATGCAGTGGCATATTCTTGCAAAAAATGGTTTCAGCCCTTTGTGTGATCTCAAATTTTATCTTCAATTTCTACCTCTTCTACATACTCTTTTGCATTTTATATAGTCTTTGTTATTTCTTAACATTCTGCAGACAGTTCATGTGTGAAGATACATTGAAAGAGTCAACATGAACAAACTACTTGAATATGTGTACATGTCTTTACTTTAAATTCCAGAAACTCTGTCCTATTAGTCAGAAAGAAAATAGGTGATTCTTTGCTGTACATAAGAATTTAAGTTTTGGGGCTGGAGCGAAAGCCCAGCAGTTAGGCCTTTGCCTTGCATGCGGCCGGCCTATGCCGGCCTGGGTTCGAACCCTGGCATCCCATATGGTCCCCCGAGCACTGCCAGGAGTAATTCCTGAGTGCAGAGCCAGGAGTAACCCCTGAGCATCGCATTTTTTGGGGGTGTGACCCCCCAAAAAATAATTTGTTTTGATGATGGTTTTACTGAAATATCTCCCATTCACTAGGGTATATCATGAGGAACTTCCAGATTTTATATAGATTATCAGATTTCAGTATATTTTTCTGTTTTTATCATGGAAAATCATTATTAAAATGGGAAAAATCACTGATACAAAGTGACTTATAACATTTTATGTAGTGAAAATTAAAGGAAAAAAGACTGAGCAAAGAAATTAAATATTAGAGCTATGAATTGCCAGCTTGAATATGACAGTAAAAAGCTAAGGCTGTGATTTTATTTTTTTTTTCTCTTTTGCTTGACCCCTAGAGAATACACAAATAAAATCAATTAATGGACCTTGAAGAAGAATCACTTCAAATTGTTCAATTAAAAGTCGCAATGCAGAAAACAGAAGAGAGAGAGAGAGAAAGAGAGAGAGAGAGGAGAAACAATAAATACATCTTAAAAAATGGACTTGTCAGAGGCACCAGGGTCCCGACATGCACCATTACTGACGGATCGAATCACACTTCCATTAACACCATAATCTTATAGACTCCACAGGCTGTAAAAAAGGGATTTACTTTAATCAGGTTTGTTAGGACGGAATTTGAAAAGAACTACCAGTGAAATAAAACTCGACCTCCACCTCTTTGATTTTCTCAGGCAGTTACTTCCCAGTAGTAATTTGCTATCCACCAACAGGTTATTTGGAATGCCTATGATCTGTTGACACATTTCCTTCTTTAGTGGTGTAAATCATTCATTTAAACCTTCAATATTTGTTCTTAATTATTTTTCCTCATCTAATCATTAAGTTGCAGATTTATTATCATCTTCTGTGCCCAAAGTTTTCTTGAATTATCATCCATGTTACTAAGTTAAGAAATGTCATTAACTTTGGGAAAATCTTGAGGTAGTAAAGGAATGCTTTCTTGGAACACATCTCAATGTCTTTATCATGCTAAGAGAAATCTGCAAGATGGGTAGAATATGAAGGATTGCCTATATTATGTCCTTTGCTACATATTGAGAGCTTACAGTTAGACCGTGTTCAATGGAACACTCCGAGAAACAGTGACTTAGGCAGTTCTTATTTATCTTACTCAGTAAAGTCCCTACAATAATTTGATTGCTGCCTTGTTGGTGATAAGCATTCACCCAGAGGGTGGCCAGAGTATTCTGGCAGGCCAGGTGAGATGAATAGCTGTTAAGGAGTATGGCAAGTCCATAAATCCAAAAGGTGTCAGAATAATCTTTTCTCACTGCTTTTTGCTTTGTACTTCAGATCTCCCAATTTATCAAGACACCAGCTCGATATAAAGTTGGATTTCACCGGCTTTTCTTCACAGAGCAGGAAAGGGTGGTCTAAGAAAACATACAATACTAGTGTCAAGAAGCACTTGTGCTTGTTCTATTGTTCTCCTCAAATATGGATACTTCTCAATATTCATAACAAAAGTCATTTTGCTTGGTATAGGATTTCATTTTAAGTGTAATAAAATATATATATATATATATATATAATTTTGAGCCATACTAATTCATTGGGTTATTCCTGATTATATATGGACTTAGATCATTGAAGTCATATTGATTATACAGAATACAAACTGAACTTTGGGCCACTCATTCTCAATGGAAGCCTTAGTCTTCCTACAACTATATTATATCAGCTATATCTTTGTCTCAGGATTTGACTTTTTCCCCCATTTGAAAAATGACTCAATTTATTTGCTATCCCACACTATATTTATCAGAGACAGAGAGCCAAATTGTAACAAAGGAAAGAGTTTTAGAGAAAGGGATGGATGGAATGGCCAGTGGGATAAATCAGAAAACTAGACTCAGACTTTGTATGCACAATGACTCTAGCTCAGTCCACTAGGACCACAGAACTCCCACCAATCACCACCAGGTGTATCCCCTGATGACCAACAGCACCACATCTCTTGTCAAGGCATTGAGAAATCGCTGGCCGTTTGTTGCTGGGAGGGGTCAAAGGATATGCACCCCTAAAGAATAGAGAGGAAGAGAGATGAGCGTAAATAGAGAGAGAGAGAAAGAGAGAGAAAAGGGAGAGAGGGAGGTATGTGAATAGTGCTCATCTGTGCCTTGGAAATTTCTGCTGTAAGCAAAAGCATGGCCCTTTCCCAACAAATAGAGAAGTCTTGGATCATGTAAACTATGGTATAATAAGGATTATCTCTTTCAAAGTTGCAAAAGACCAAATGGTACAATTTCAATGGAAAAAAAAGTAAATGAAAGCGTAAAAAGGAAAATAAATAACAAGGAGAAGAATAAAGAAGAACTAAGCAGGAAAATCTGTCAGAAAGATGAATAGGAAGGACTCAGAAAAATGGAGTATAAAAAGCTCTTAGAAAATAGATTGATTGCTAATAAAATGGCAAGGACAGTAACGTTGGGAAGGTGAGCAAATATGACAACACAAGCAAAGCAAAAAACAAAACTAAAGGAGTTCACAGAGATTTGTCCATAAAATAGCAAGGTTCACTCTAGAAGCGTTTTTATAAAGCCCCTCACCACCCCCACCCAAGCATAAAATTCACTTTAAAAGAGCTCCAATTTGAAAAGTTCCCTAGAGGCACTGTAATAGAAAAGGTCTTTTTAAACGCTATTTCTATTTCTTCCCTGTTTTCCTTAGGGGTTGTCTCTGAGGGATGATTTACTGTCTGTTATATTTAAAGTGACAGGGCCAATTTTGAAGGCCTGCTGTGGTGGTGCTGGGAGCAAAGTACATATATGCACAATGTACTGAGTGCACGGCCAATCAGTACCTGACTTCTGTTTGGCTTGGGTCAGTGCGACCAACACAAATGACTTAATAAAACGTGAACTGTAGGTTCACGCACACGAAATGTAAGATCAAGCTTGTTTGAATATTAAAGGAGCCAATTATTGTAGAAAAATATCTGGGAAGATTTTTACTGATTTATTTTTTCCTTTCAAGAGATTCAAGTCATATTTTCCTTGAAGCTTCTACGAAATTACGTCATTGCACTTACTTAACACATACTTATGTTCTATGTGCCAGGTACAAAATTAACTGTTTTACATAAATGAAGGTTATGACATGGGGAAAAGCAAAGAGCTAGAGGAGGAGAAAGGCAAAAAATGTGATGAAGAATATTAAAAATAGTGAGTCTCCTAACCCAGTAAACCTTAGTCAAGTTCTAGTTTCTATATCTGAGGTGTGAGTAAAATTGAGTCTTTCCCCATTTTGAGAAAGGAAGGTAAAATAAAATCTGCTTCCGTAATAACACTCCAAGTATTAATTTAACATAATTTGTGATAACACAGTTCTAAGCAATGCAATTAATATGCTTAGCTATGATTGCAACCTTTGCTCACAACTATTTCCATAGTATGAATCCTTTTGCTGGTATACTTTGTATCAGAACTCAGATATACATATATATATATTTATATATATATCTGAGTATATATGTATAATATGTAGATACACACAAATATGTATATATGCATATGTATATATGTATGTATACACATATACATATGCATACATATATGTGTGTATGTGTGTATAGATATGTTATGTATATAAACAGTGTGCATTATAGACACATATTGTGATCTCAGGATGTAGTAAGATGGAATAGCAAATTTATTTGCCTAGATATGGTAATCGAGTTCTCCAAATTAGAATATTATGAAAATTCTGTGTTTTCTGCTTTCACATTTGACTTTTCCAAATAATTTTCTAACTTATGTTTATTCATTGTATAAAATTATAAAATCAAAAATCAAAAGGTTAACAAACAGCATTAGTAACTCTGTCATCAAAAGTTAAGCAATGCCAATATTTTGATGATTTTCTTTAAAATCAGTATCCACTGTGCATAATGTAGTTAATATAAATATATTTAAATACTTCTATGTTAATATTATATTCAACATAAGTTTAAGCAGAATATACATTATGTGTTTTAATCCCTTTATATTCTTCATTTAACTCAATGAAATAACTTATTGAAATTTATATAAAATTAGAAATACTTAATTTCATTAGCTAATGAGTTCCTTTGCTTGGGACTATTTTCAAAATTATTCTTTACAAATCAGGTTCTGGAATAAATGTGTGTGTGTGTGTGTATATATATATATATATATACACACACACACATATATATATATTTTGTAGTTATTACTATTTATGATATTTTCTAAAATGAAGCAGGTTTTAAGAAGCAAAATTTATTTTTAAATGAGTTTCCCCTATTTAAATATAACTTATAAAGACATTTTAAATTTAATCATAGTTTGTGTATATTTTGTCACTAATCACAATAGGCTTTAATAAATTAATTAAATATATATTAGCTTACTCCATTCAATGTATATTTTATATAGAGTATATATTTTTATTTGTCTTTTGTTTCGGTTTTAGTTTTGGACCATGCTCTTACATGCTCTAGGCTCCGAACTAAGTAATTTTTCCTGGTGGTGCTGGGGTTGAGCCGATTAGGGGATTTGGGAACACCATATAGTATGCTGGGGATTGAACCCTGATTGGCTGCATACAAAGTAAATACCTTACCTGCTGTAGAAGCTCAATAGCCCAAAATAGCCCAACAGTGTGTGTGTGTGTGTATGTGTATATATATATATATATATGTGTGTGTGTGTGTGTGTGTATATACATGCACATACACATATATACATATATATATCACGCATATATACATATATATTTATATATGTATATAAAACATATATATGTATATATCACTTGATCACTTGAATTCTGTTATTCATCGATTTGCTTGAGCAGGCACCAGACACATTTCCATTGGACCTATCACGTGCCAGTGTAGCCCAATGGTATGTGGTTGATTCAGGAATATGAAGAGCCTCTAACCATTTCTTCAGGGTCTTGACAAAGAAGTCTGACCATCTTGTAGGTGGGCGGCCACGTGATCTTTTGACATCCCATGGGATCCAGTAGATAACGGCTCTAGTCCAGCGGTCGTCTCCAAATCGCATTACATGTCCAGCCCATCTGTTTTTCGATGCCTTGGCAAACGAGACAGCGTCCCTGATTCTGGAATAGCTGCAGAGGTCAGAGCTCCGGATTCCTTCTCTCACTTGAGTGAGGCATGATATTCCAAGCATAGCTCTTTCGATTCCTATCTGTGAGACCCGAATAGCATTCTTATCCTGATTTCGTAGGGCCCAGGTATCTGAGGGGGTATGTTAATGCAGGCAGAACGGTGGAGTCAAAGAGATGTGCCAAAAACGGAGGTTCTTTGTCCTTTTAGCTATTTCTTCTTCGATGCCTTTGAAGGCATTCCATGTCTCTCTCTTCCTCCTGCACATTTCAGGTTTTAGGTCGTTCATCGTGTTGACTTCTCGACCTTGGTACACATAACTGCTACATTCAGAGATGTCTGTTCCACTGAGAGTGAATTGGGCCTCTGGAACTAGTTCATTTTTCATGAATATTGTTTTGTTTAGATTTAGCTGTAGACCTATCTTTCCACATTCTCGGTCAAAGTCAGTCAGCATTTGTGCCATTTGGCTAATGTTTGGTGTTATTAAAACAATGCCATCAGCGAAGCGGAGGTGGTTTAGTTGCCGACCATCTATCTTCCCTCCCATTCCTTCCCATTCTAAGTGTTGCATTATGTTCTCGTGGGTGGCACTGAAGAGTTTTGGTGAAATGCTATCACCCTGTCTAACCCCTCTTTTGACATCAATGATCACTTCCTTGTAGAATGGTGAGATCCTGGTGCTGAATCCATAATACAGCTCACGAAGGATCTTGATGTGTTGGGTTTGAACGTCCTGTTTCAGTCTCCACAGAATCAAAGGCTTTCTTTAAATTAATGAACATGAGACGGAGTGGCATCTTGTACTCCCTACAAACCTCAATGAACTTGGTTACCGTGTGGATATGGTTGATTGTGCTGAATCCTTTCCAGAAGCCAGCTTGCTCGTATGGTTGTCCTTCATCTAGTGTTCTGCCAATCCTGTTCAGGATGACTGGAGTGAACAGCTTGTAGATGATGGACAACAGGCAGAATGGGCGATAGTTGCCAATGTTGTGAATGTCTCCCTTCTTGAACAGTAGAACTGGCCTGCTGGTTTTCCATTGGGAGGGCACCTTGCATTCAGACAGGTAGCGTGTGAAGAGCTGAGCTAATGTATTGATGAGTACCGATGGCAGATTCTTCAGGTGTTTGGGTTTGACTTTGTCTGGGCCTGGTGCTGTTCCAGGACCACACGTCCTGGCATTAGACATGAAAGCATGAATGTAAACACCTTAAAAGGGGCGATGTGTGTGACACTTGCGCTCCTGCACTGCATGCGCCGGCCACAGGGGCACAATCAGCATATAGTGTTAGGCAGCATTTGTGTGTGCTTCCTTTGTCCAGGGCGGCTTCGATAGGGGTTTTCCCAAGCTGGCCCATGTGGCGCTCTTAGCAAAGAGTTTGTATATATAAATATATATGTATATAAAATATAAAATTTATATCTTATACGATATAAAATTAAAAAATTTATATAAATATAAAAATTAAAATTAAAATATGTTGTCTCACATATAAAATATGTATATAAAATAAAATAAAAATAAAATAAAATATGTATATATACTTATATTTTAATTTTTATTTATGGCAGGCTACATTTTATTTTAAAATTCTTGTCAATAAAAATAGTTTAACATGCAGAGAGAGGCGCAAGGATTAAGAAGGTTGCCTCCAGATCCACAGTACCTCCAGAAGGGATTCCTGAGCATGACCTAGGGGTGTGGCCCACCATCTTCAAATAAATAAAAAACAAAATATTTTTGAGAGACATTTTACTGGATCACATTATTAAATTTTTTATGTCTATCTTTATAATTATATTTATAAAATATATAATAAAATCATATAAACTGTGCAACAAGTTTTTTTTTTTTTGCTTCTATGGGTCACACCCGACAATGCTCAGGGGTTTCTCCTGGCTCTGCACTCAGGAATTACTCTGGCGGTGCTCAGGGACCATATAGGATGCCGGGGATCGAACCCCGGCCGGTATGGGCCAGCCGTGCAAGGCATTCACCCCCTGGGCTATCGCTCCGGCCTCTGTGCAACAAGTTGGAATAAGAAATTTATTCTGATATTTTTTAGAAGTCAAAATAATGACAGGTCTCTTTTTCATCAATTCATCAGTAGATCACTAGGATAGACATACCTTTGTTCACTGATTTCCTCGAGTGGGTGCCAGTAACATTTCATCAATTCATAGAAGAAAAATATCTGTTATTCAAAATGGTCCAACGTTTTGTCGTAGTGCACACTAATATGAACTTATTTTTTCTTTTTGCTTTTCTGGGTCACACTCCGGCAATACTCAGGGGTTTCTCCCAGCTTTGCACTCAGGAACCACTCCTGGCACTGCGTGGGGACCATATGGGATGCTGAGGATCGAAGCCAGGCTGGCAAAGGCTGGCCCACGTGCAAAATCAAACGCCCTCTAACCCTGGGCCATCGCCTCCGGCCCCAGTTTTTATGAATTTTTAAGTTTTGGTGTTTGATGCTCAGAAATTTCTCCTAACTCTGTTCTGGCATCAATACAATGAGGGATCATTTGCAGCGCTGGGGATGAAACCGTAGTTAGTGTCAGTGCACCGTGGCTTACACTTATACTATCTCTCCAGCCCTTATTTTATGGAATATTAATGAGAAACCATTTAATATCATAGTGATTGATGCCTTTTATACTGTTACAGAAATTCCAAACTCGTGCTTTCTTAGTTGAGTTCACATATGTACCTGAAGTCTGAAGTCCTCCAAGGAGGATATAAGTGAAGCAGGGAGGAGAGAGATGGTCACTTTCAAATGATCCATCTCTACCACTCTGTAATAGGCTGGGAAGGAGGACTAGTGACATCTATAATATGCCCCTACATGATTTAAGCCAGAGTTCCAACAACCCCACAACGCGGCGGTCAAGCCACACCTGATGTCCACTTTGGAAGAGAGATAATCCCCACCACCTGGTTTCTTGGTGAATCAGTGACTGGGGCTGGAGTGAGGAAAGGCTCTTTGAAGGAAAGAAGAGTCAGTCTTAGGTTGACATTTCCTCCCAAAAATAGAATTTCAGGAGCAGACAAGCAGTGAAGCAAAAACAGCCTTATTTGGAGGTTTTTGGGAAAGGGGAAGGAAGGAGAAAGTGAGAGAATAACACACTCAAGAAAAAACGTGGGCTTCTCTGATGGGAGAGAGAGAGCCCCTGCACACATCTGGCATTAGACATTAAAGCATGAACGTAAACATCTTAAAAGGGGAGATGTATGTGACACCACGCGCTCCTGCACTGCATGAGCTCGGCCACACGGGCACAATCAGCATACAGTCTTAGGCAGCGTTTGTGTGGGCTTCCTTTGTCCAAGGTGGCTTCTATAGGGGTTTTCCCAAGCTGGCCCATTTGGAGCTCTTAGCCAAGAGTTTGTTGCTAGGGTGGTCACCAAGGAAGATAGGGAGAGTTCTTTAAAAACTCCTTTACTTGCCCTTTGTTCTTGCTGCATCTTCTCTTGAAAGGTGGGTCCATCCTTCTCTAGTCTGGGCTTGCTCCAGGTAAAGGTCTTAATCAGGCCTAAATTCCTATGCTTAAGTCCTGATGGTCTTAGATGGTTTCACCACTCTTTGCCATGGGAGCCGCTTTCCTAGCTAACTGCCTACAACATTTCTGGAATAATCGCTGAGAAAAAAAAATATTAAATTCCTCCCTGAATGATTATGCTAACTGTTTAAAAAATAAAATGAATAACTTCTATATCTGGCATAAAACATAAATATAGTAAGGGGGAAAGCAAGTAGCCAAATGTATTGAAGGGGATAATGTGAGCGTGCTGGGTCAAGACCAAGTTTTTCATTGAAAAATTATCTTTATTTGCTTGCTTTTTTAACCTCTCCAGAAGCCATGTGTAGATGAGAACACATATTTCCTTTTACTTCTTCAGTGATGACTTTCTAAGTAAATTTCATTCAATAAAAATAATCTTGCTGAGAGAGGGAGAGAGAGAGAGAGAGAGAGAGAGAGAGAGAGAGAGAGGGTTTTGTCTACAAACTAAGCTTACATGAGGTGAGGTGATGGGAGGGGCCCTCAAGACACTGAACAGAGGAGGCTTTCTGGTCATGTGTGTCTGGAAAATATGGGTAACAGTGTTATGAATCCCAGCCTCAGTAAAACTAGTAAAGACTATTTTTAAAAACATTTCTCTGCCTTTGAAGAAGTCCAAAGACATGGGGAATGACATTTCTTTGAGATGCAATTCTTGAGCTTTTTGGAGATGGGAAAAGCAAAGCGGTGGACACTCTGAAAAGGAGAAATGTCAGGAAAATGTGATGGTTTTGATTGAATTATGAAGCCCTATCATGAATCCTGGCCACCAGTGAGGCCCGCCTACATCATTTTGGCTACTGCAGCAGAACGTTGTAGTGGCAGTGAGGAGTTCCACCAGAATGAGGTAATCAGTGAAAATCTGCAGAGAAGAACTCCAACCAGCAGACCAGCCTATCACAGCCCGGCTCATCGTGTTCCAGCCTGCAGCAGTCTTTTTTTAAATCCGGCTCAGGTATGCCAGTCCAAAGACTCACAGACATGGGGCAGAGCTGCTACTGGCTCTCCCTGTGGCCAGCCGCTCACGAGGAACCCAGGAGGGATGGCAGGTTCTAGCCCTGGTCCGCCACCCCAGCAGAGCTTTGCAACAAGCCAGACGAATCCCCACTCCATGGGGGCCTCCATTTTCCACATCCAGACTTCTCTCTCGTCAGAACTCCACCCAACAGACCAGCCTATCACAGCCCGGCTTGCATGGCCACTTCTGGCCGCGCGTTCATCAATAAATGCTGGATTTTGAGATGACTACAAGAGTATGCTACCTGCATGGCAGAGCCTGGCAAGCTACCCATGTTGTATTTGATATGCCAAATACTAGTAACAATTATAGACCTCATTCCAGAATGGATTGAGGCTCTTTATGTTCCTGGAGCAAGCAGATGCCCTTGGGCTCTACTGGCATGAGACAGGACATTTGGAGATATTACTGGGGCCTGCTCAAGCAAATCGATGATGATCGGGACAGTGATCATGAGCCCTGTGCTTTTTCCCTGACAATACCACCATTAACTTTTATGTATTCAGAGAACTCCAGGCCAAGATCATTTGAAGAATTTGTATATAACTTTCTTCCAAAAGTCATTCTCTACTTCTTTCCACTCTGGAAAAAAACATTTCTCTCCTGAACGCCTATCCCCCACCACAAACACACACAATATAGTTTTCTTGGTAATGAAACTATTTTGCTTCAAAATAGTAAATAGGTACTAAAAAAATAAAATCACACTAAGAACTTGCCAGTGATGATCTATTTATGCAAATAAATTTTTTGAATATCTATAGATTATTCTCAATTTTGAATATCTACAGATTATTCTTAATGTATTCATGTTTCTTCACAAACCCATTGCTCTATGCCATATGCCAAAGGTGTTTCCCATTTTCCAGATGAGTTGATTTATCTATTTGCTTTATGTTCCACTCCTGGCAGTGCTCATATCTCACTCCTAGTAAAATCCAGGGACTGTATGGGGTAGTGGGACTCAAATAGGAAGGTCTGCTGTATGAAAGGCAAGAGCTATCATACCATTATACCTATTATCCTATCTCTCCAGCCTCCAGATGAAGCGGGTAAAAGTAAGATAGATTAAGAAATTTTCTCAGGATTATACTCTTAAGATACACTGGATCTAGGACGTTAATCAAAATAGCTAGGTGAAGTGGTATTTTCAATTCTACAAAAGACTGTAAAAAGGATAGGTATGTAATAAAATTTAATCAAATTATTTAAAAATTAGACTTTTCTGAAAGCTAAAGGAAAACTATAGATATTTGATATGCTGCTTAAATAAAGGTAATGATTCTCTTTTTCAAAAAATATGAGTGTAATTATGTCATTTTTTTCTCACTGACTTTGTTTCAGTATGAAAAGGCCAAGTCCTGTATGTCTGCATATAAAGGTGAACTACTTGATCGTAAATCAAGAAGCTATGTGGAGTGGGGCCATAGCAATAGTATATCAGATAGGGTGTTTGCTGTACAGGTGGCTGACCAAGGGTAGATCCCCTACATCCCATATGGTGTCCTGAGCTCTGCCACAAGTAATTCCTGAGTGCAGAGCTAGGAGTAATCCCTGAGCGTTGTTGGTTGTGACCTGAAAAGCAAAAACAAAAAAAAAAATTCAAGAAATTATGTTTACTAGAATTCCCACATTATGGACAATGTTGAAGTTCCTCTTTTTTACTATATTAATGAGAAGTTAATGAGTTGACACTGTATATTTCATAATGTGTGTTGTTGATGATGTTAGCAGTTCAAATATTTTGACTTTTACAGATTATTTTCATCTCATCAGAACTCCCAGTTTGAATGTTTTTATTTTAAGAATACACTTAACTGTTTTAGGCAACATATAATTTATATGCATAATCAAAACTCATTTACGCAGGAATCAATTATACAATTTAATAATTAGAGGGTTGCTTTGATCTTTCCATCTTCGGCCATTCACTGACACCAGTACCTTAGTACACAGTAGGGAAAAGAGGCATAAAAAATCTTATGATAGATTGTTAGATTTCAGCCTTTGCAAATGTTCAATAATAGCTAAAATTAGTTCATTCAAGTTTCTGTGTTCTAGCTTCCTTCAATTATAATGACAACTGTAGCAAAATGATAAAATTCAGCATTTTAAGCTTTTAGAAATCCCAGAAAACTAATTCCAAAGAACAAAATGCAATCACGAAATACTGAGCTATGTTGTCAATTTTTCAAACAGTAATTTTAAAAGCATATTCATCTGTATTTTCATTCCTCTAGCTATGTGTTTTGTTATTTCTTTTTATGAATTATTTTTCAGAAAATTGCCGAATTATTTTCAGGAATTGCTGAAAATCTGTTGGGGCATTAAATCATTTAAATCTAATAATACACCCCATGAAGCAGACCTATTATTTTCATTTTATAATTCAACTAGCATAGAGAAGTGACATTCCCAGGAGATAGGTCTAGCAAGTGGTAGAGGTAGGGTTTTAATGAGAACAGCCAGTTGGTACCCTTAAACATTATCACTACTAGTAACTTTACAAGTAAACAAAATACTGCATTACTATTATAAACTATAATATCCCAATAAAAAATTAATTTAAAAACTATGCTGGGTCAGTAGCAACTCATTCCAAATATATACCATTTATTTGCTGTACATACTCATAAGTAAAAATGTGCTTATTAGTTGTTTTCTTTCTATTTTAGGACTGGAATAAATAACTGTGAATAAATGTTGCATTAGTTCATTTGAGGATGGGAATAGAAAGTATGATTAGTTTATGACATAAATCTAAGACTACATTTTGAAAATCATAGTTGTTTTTTACACATTTCCTATTATGAAGATTATAAAAAATAATATAGAAATTTATTTTCTCAAATAATATAAAATATTTTTATTATGCATTCTTTTCAAGAATCACATGGAATACCTAGTATTAAGCTCATAATAGGTTTGTGGCTATCATCAATCAGGCCAAAATATTCTCTTGAACCATTAGGTTGTTTGGTATTTCTTATTTATGAGACTACAACATACCCAGCTACTTCCAGAATTAGCCTTTATGAAAACAGAATATAGAAAGAGGATAAGAAGGGGCTGGAGCGGTAGCCAGCGGGTAGGGCGTTTGCATTGCAGCGGGCGGCCCATGCCGGCCGGGTTCGATCCCCGGCATCCCATATGGTCCCCCGAGCACCGCTAGGAGTAATTCCTGAGTGCAGAGCTAGGAAGCTAGGAGTAACCCCTAAGAATTGCCGGGTGTGACCCAAAAAGCAAAAAAAAAAAAAAAAAAGAAAGAAAGAAAGAGGATAAGAAGCATCTTATTTCAAAGTTACTGCCAAACCTTTAGAATAAAGAGAGTGTACTGAAGAACAGCAATTCTAAAGGTGTTTCTATTACTGCCTTGTAATATGTGTGGCTCATTACCTCTATGTTTACCTATAAATTAAATATTCTTCTGACCCATTTATTTGACTTAATTTTGATAATTCCATCCAATTTATAAATTATATTCTCAAGTGAAATACCACTTTATTTTTTTGTTTTAAGTGTATGGCATTTTTTTTTGCTTTTTTATGGGGTCACACCCGGTGATGCTCAGGGGTTTCTCCTGGCTCTGCACTTAGGAGTTACTCCTGGCGGTGCTCGGAGGACCATATGGGATGCCAGGGATTGAACCTGGGCCGGTATGGGCCGGACACGTGCAAGGCAAACGCCCTACCCGCTGGGCTATCACTCCGGCCCCAAGTGTATGACATTTTATTGAAAATGTTTTATTAATTGGACAACCTGGAAGGAAAATATGTGAATTGATTGATAGCGTATTAACTTTGCACCAGCCTTAGATTCTCAGTAAAAATATCAGAACATAGCTATTGTTTGTGGGTTGCAGAGTCTTTCATTCAGGTTCTTCACAGATGATTCTGAAAGACCATAAGTCCATAGGCTCTTCCCTGCTCCACATGGTAGTACAACAGACCACCTGTGCTTATCTGGGCTCTTTTAAGACAGGTTCAATAGACTGCTTTGCAAGTCATCAATGCTGTGTGATGCTTCTGCCCATAATCAAACTGAGCAACACTGCTTCTACCAATCACCCTCTGCACTTAATTGACCAATCGAGCTAGACATATAGAGGATAGAATCACAACCCCAAACCAGCAGTTGTCAGAAGAGATTAATTAAATAAGGAGGCAGCAAAACTCTTGTTCCCTTCCCTTTCCCCATTCTGCTCTCATTTTTGGCATTCTGATGAGAGAAATGACTATTAATATCTCCAGCTGTGCTCAGGCAGATGCCAGGAACTCCAGTGAATTAGTTTTTCTGTCCTTTACTACTTTAAGTCTTTTTCCTGGAGATACTCTTCTGGTCTTTGGTGAACAGGACCACCATGGGGTGAGTTTTGATATTTAAAAAAAATCTATGTATCAAATTCATTTTGTAGACTTCTGTTGGGACAATCTCCTTTTGGGCATGCTAAAAGTGATTTCTTCACAGGCTCCCACTCAAAGCCAGAAGTGAAAGAAACAGGGAGCATACTATCAGAAAGAAACATACTATCTAAATTCTTCTGGAAATTATTCTCAAACTGTCAGTTGATTTATCAGTAAGCATTAAATTTTTAATGGTATAATCCTTTTTAGGCACTATGGAAATATAAATTTTATTAATCTCATTGCTCTTGAAAAATCATATAAGAAAAATGGGCCGGAGCGATAGTCCAGCAGGTAGGGCATTAGCCTTGCATGCAGCTGAGCTGGATTGGATCCCCGTCATCCCATTTGGTCCCCCATGTAGTGCCAGGAGTAATTCCTGAGTGCAGAGCCAGGAGTAACCTCTGAGCATTGTGGGGTGTGACCCAAAAAAAAAAAAAACAAAAAAGAAAAAATGAAAACTTGATATTTTATTTAGTGGGAAAGGATTAGAGGCTTAAGTCTTTACATCTGATTCTTTATTTTTTCTCTTATTCAGGATTGTATGTTTTTGAATGTTAGATAACTCACTTTAACCTCACTTAAAGAGAAAGAACACATTGAGTTGCAATGAGAAAATAATGAATTTGACTGTAGACATGTCTAAATCATAAGAGCCTAGAAACTCTTCAGGTCAGGCTCACCAAATGGGTGCCAAAGGGATTGCAGAAATTCACAATTACATAACTCTGATATTTTAAACAGTCATTGTATAAAAGAGAATTTTTCTTCGTGCTCTCTGAAAGTGCCCAGGATTTAACCAATTCTACTTATTCTAAACTGGTAGTATTGTGGTCTTAAATTCTTCTGTAGTAATAAGATAACCTGAGTCCAAATACCAGCTCACGCTTTTATTTGTAACTGGACAAGTTACTGTTACTTGATGTATCTGTCTCTGTTATACCACGTATAAATGGAAGACGTTATCTGGTAATATCTGTACTTGGGCTTACAGTGATTAAGTTATGAAAACAAATTAAGAATGATGCTTGAAATTTAGCTACTGTTATAATCTGAGTGTGTGACATTGGATTAAATTACCTTAGTCTAGTGTTTTTGGGGTCACACCGGCAATGTTCAGGGGTTTCCCTCTTCACATAGGTATTACTCCTGGCGGTGCTTCAGGAGCATATGGGATCCCGGATCAAACCCCGTTCAGCTGTGTGCAGGGCAAATGCCCTACCTGCTGTGCTATAGCACTGGCCCTCAAGAATTGAACTTTTAAAATGTTATGATTTATTCAAAAGAAATCATAATTATTATAAATAAGAATTGTCATCTGCTGCATTCAGAGATGTTTGTTCCACTGAGAGAGAATGGGGCCTCTGGAACTAGTTCATTTTTCATAAACATAGTTTTTTTTTATATTCAGCTGTAGACCTATCTTTCCACATTCTCGGTGAAAGTCAGCCAGCATTTGTGCCACTTGGCTAATGTTTGGTGTTATTAGAATGATGTCATCAGCGAAGTGGAGGTGGTGTAGTTGCCGACCATCTAACTTCACCCCCATTCCTTCCCATTCTAATTGTTGCATGTTCTCGAGGGTGGCGCTAAAGAGTTTTGGTGGAATGGTATTACCATGCCGAACCCCTCTTTTGACATCAATGATCACTTCCTTGTAGAATGGTGAGATCCTGGTGCTGAATCCATAATACAGCTCACGAAGGATCTTGATGTATTGGGTTTGAACACCCTGTTTGGCTAGGGCTTCGATGACTGCTTCAGTCTCCACAGAATCAAAGGCTTTCTGTAAATCAATGAACGTGAGACAGAGCGGCATCTTGTACTCCCTACTAACCTCAATGAGCCTGGTTACTGTGTGATATGGTCTATTGTGTTATGTGTACCTAGGTCAGGAAGTCAACATGATGAACAACCTAACACCTGAGCTGCGCAGCATGAAGAGAGCAGCATGGAATGCCTTCAAAGGCATTGAAGAAATAGCTAAAAGGACAGAGAACCTCTGGCTCCAGGCAAATCTCTTTGACTCCACCATTCTCCCTGCATTAACATACACCTCAGAGACCTGGGCCCTACGAAATCAGGATGAGAATGCTATTCGAGTCTCCCAGAAAGGAATTGAAAAAGCTATGCTTAGAATATCACGCCTCACTCAAGTGAGAGAAGGAACCGAGTTGTGACCTCCGTCGCTATTCCAGAATCAGGGGCGCTGTCTCGCTTGCCAAGGCATCAAAAATCAGATGGGCTGGATATATAATGCAATTTGGAGACAACCACTGGACTAGAGCCATTACCGACTGGATCCCACGGATGTCAAATGATCATCTGGTCGCCCACTTACAAAATGGTCAGACTTCCTTGTCAAGACCCTGAACGAACGGTTTGAGGCTCTTCATATTCCTGAATCAACCAGATGCTATTGGTCTGCATTGGCACGTGATAGGGTCCAATGGAAATGTTACTGGTGCCCGCTCGAGCAAATCGATGAATAACAGGATTCAAGTGATCAAGAAGTGAAGAATTGTCATCAAATATGATTTCTTAAGAATTCTGTTTCATTAGAATCAAGATTTTTTAAATTTTTTATTATACCACTGTGAGACATACAATTACAAAGGTGTTCATAATTGGTTCTTGGTAATATAGTATTCCAGCACCCATCCCTCCAACAGTGCCCCATTCCCACCACCAATGTACCCACACCCCTCCTGCCTACCCCCAGCCAGCCTCAATAGTAGGTACCCCCTGTCTTCTCTTTCTCTGTTTCTTCTGTCTCTGAATCAAGAATCAAGAAATTTAAATTGAGAGAATAACCTAAATTATTACTTAAATCTTGAAAATATGCCTTCAACTATTACCATAAAATCCTTGTCTTAACCAGGAAATTTGTTTCATTTTTGAACTCTGTGTGGTGTGTTTCACGTCCTCACTGTGAGACACGTATTCAGTGGGACACATGCTCACCTATTGTACTATAGCAAAATAAAGGTTGAACCTAGTTGCTCAAATCCACAGACAATACCATGAACTTATTGTACAATAGAGTGATGTCTTTGTAAGGTGTTCCTGTAAAGAAAGACCATTATTAGTTCTTTTTAGTGTTTAATGCAAGCTAGACAAGAGAAACTCAGCATAAGACATAATAGCACAATAACAGAGGAAACTGTGTAGAGAGAGCACTTGTGACAGTACATGGGAAGGAATAAGAAAGGGCTTTAGTAGTGGAAGGGATCTCAAAGAAGGGCAGCATCAGTGAGAAAGAGTCAGTCATATGAGTTGTTTTCCACTTAGAGCTTGCATTCGGACAGGTAGCGTGTGAAGGGCCGAGCTAGTGTATTGATGAGTACCGACGGCAGGTCTTTTGTATTTTAAAGAATATTTGTTTTCCTATAGAAACCAAGGGTTAGATTTAAAGTTAGATATAGTGGGGAGATTTGTTATATTTGTAAAGTATCTATTGATTATTAAGATCAGTTACCTGATGCCTAGAATATAACTACTATGTGAATAAGAACTAAGTTATATGTCATGAGAAAAGTGGGGGCAGAAGATTTATTTCTGTTTCCCTTTATAGTCTATACTACTCACATGTATCACCACCAGACTAGTCTTAAATGGTGAATAGCAATGTTAGGTGAGAGGCATTTTAATACTTTTATTCATTATAGTATTCCTAGCTTACAAGTACTGGAGAGATATCCTTGCAGTATAGACTGTTATTTCCTCCTACACACCCTTCCTAGATACTGGAAAGAGGAATCTCTCTTTACTATGCATCCGAGAAAATATCCTAAAAGCAGGTACAATAGATTCTATCATCTTTCTTCTGCTCCTCTATTTCTGTCTTTATACTCTGTATTTGCTCTCCACAAACACCCTACCCCCAATCCCACTGGGGTTACACTTTAAGGAAGGTTTCTTAACACCAAAATTCATTAGTTTACAAAATGTGTCCCAAAGTGTACTGAATAATTAGATCATCAAAAGGTTGTTTACTATTAATTTGAATATCTATTAACCAGACTCTTCTGATTTCACCAAGCCTATTAAAAAATATTTTAATATCTTTAATTAGAATCAGAATCCTCTGCAACTCTGGAGTACAAATGATTTTTTACTCATATTTCCTAGTCAGTATTAATCACTTGATCACTTGAATCCCGTTATTAATCAATTTGCTCCAGCGGGCACAGTAATATTTCCATTGACCCTATCACGTGCCAGTGTAGCCCAATGGCATATGGTTGATTCAGGAATATGAAGAGCCTCAAATCGTTCCTCAGGGTCTTGACAAGGAAGTCTGACCATCTTGTAGGTGGGCGGCCACGTGACCTTTTGACATGCCGTGGGATCCAGTCGATAACAGCTCTAGTCCAGCGGTTGTCTCCAAATTGCATTATATATCCAGGCCATCTGATTTTCGGTGCCTTGGCAAACGAGACAGCGTCCCTGATTCTTGAATAGCAACAGAGGTCAGAACTCCGTATTCCTTCTCTCACTTGAGTGAGGAGATATATTCCAAGCACAGCACTTTCCAATCCTCTATGGGAGACCCGAATAGCATTCTCATCCTGCTTTCTTAGGGCCCAGGTCTCTGAGGCGTATGTAAATGCAGGGAGAATGGTGGAGACAAAGAGATGTGCCCGGCCCAGAGCCGGAGGTTCTTTGTCCTTTTAGCTATTTCTTCGATGCCTTTGAAGGCATTCCATGCCACTCTCTTCCTCCTGTGCAGCTCAGGTTTTAGGTCATTCATCATGTTGAATTCTCGACCTAGGTACACATAACTGCTGCATTCAGAGATGTTTGTTCCATTGAGAGTGAATGGGGCCTCTGGAACTAGTTAGTTTTTTCATGAATATAGTTTTGTTGAGATTCAGCTGTAGACCTATCTTTCCACATTCTTGGTCGAAGTCAGCCAGCATTTGTGCCGCTTGGTTAATGTTTGGTATTATTAGAACGATGTCATCAGCGAAATGGAGGTGGCATAGCTGCCACCATCTAACTTCATTCCCATTGCTTCCCATTCTAATTGTGGCATGATGTTCTCGAGGGCGGCGGTAAAGAGTTTTGGTGAAATGGTATCACCCTGTCGAACCCCTCTTTTGACATCAATGATCACTTCTTTGTAGAATGGTGAGATCCTGGTGGTGAATATGTAATACAGCTCACGAAGGATCTTGATGTATTGGGTTTGAACACCCTGTTTGGCTAGGGCTTCGATGACTGCTTCAGTCTCCACAGAATCAAAAGCTTTCTGTAAATCAATGAACGTGAGACAGAGTGGCATCTTGTATTCCCTTCAAACCTCAATGAGCTTGGTTCCTGTGTGAATATGGTCAATTGTGCTGAATCCTTTCCGAAGCCTGCTTGCTCGCATGGTTGTCCTTCATCTAGTGTCCTGCTAATCCTGTTCAGGATGACTCCTGTAAACAGCTTGTAGATGACGGACAACAGGCAGATGGGGCGATAGTTGCCGATGTTGTGAATGTCTCCTTCTTGAACAGTAGAACTGTCCTGCTGGTTTTCCATTGGGAGGGCACCTTGCATTCGGACAGGTAGCGTGTGAAGGGCCGAGCTAGTGTATTGATGAGTACTGACGGCAGATTCTTCAGGTGTTCGGGTCTGACTTTGTCTGGGCCTGTTCCCTTCTTTACCAACGAGATGGCATGTTGGATTTCAGAAGGGAGAACATTGAGAATGGCATATCCATCCTGTGGAATTTGGTATGTGGGCAGGTGGATGTGGCTATCAAAGAGATTTGAGTAGGAGTCATGGATAATCTTCTCCATTGCCTTTCTGGAAGATGTGATTGATTCATCAGGGCGTCGGAGGGCAGTCATCTTGGTCTTATAGTTGGAAAAGGACAGGTGGGTGGGCGAATGCTTTTTCCGGCTTCTGCTGCATCTTCCAGTATTTCTGCTCCTCTGTCTTTGTGGTCTTCTTTTATCGCTTCTCTGTACCATTTAGCAATCTTGGACATTAGCATTTGGTCTCCTGAGGCTCTTGCCTTGCCACGTTGGCGAATGAGTTCGAGAGTTTCTGAACACAAGCATCCCTTTTGTGTCTTTCTCTCTTTCGGCATTCTTTGCACAATCATGGAGATGCCGAACCAGTCAGTTGTATTCTTCATCAATGTCGTCAATGATGATATCTTCCCATGTTGCTGCAATGGTGCCAAAGAGTTCCCAGTTGGTGGTCATTCTGGGAGTTCTTTTCTTAAACTTTGTAGCCTTTTCTCCTCATTGTGGGAAGTAGAATTTTTGCACGAAGGAGACAGTGGTCCAATCCTGTTTGGAATTTGGGGATGACAGCAACATCGGTCAGACAAAACTGTCGATTGAAGATGATGTGGTGAATTTCTTTGTGGAACTGTCCGCCAGGAGATTCCCATGTCCAACGTTTCACTTCAGCCTTCTGGAACTGTGAGTTCCCATGAATGGTCTTGGTGGACATGATGAACTCAGATAGTCTCTCCACCCTGTTCGTTCCATTCTAGGCCATTGGTACCTATGTGGAGTTCTTCAGCCGATCTTTTTGGTCCTATCTTGGCATTAAAATCACTGACTATGATCTTGTAGAAGGTGTGTTCTTTTTTAAGAACTCCTCCAGTTCCATGTAGAATTTCTCAGTTTCATCTCCTTTGTATGTGGATGTTGGTGCGTAGACAATGAAGATAGAAATTGCTGGCAGTGGGCCTCATCTCTTCAAGTGTAATCGTTCTATCTGGTTTGTTAGGCATTCAAATGAATCAATGTTGACGGCCATGTTCTGGCACAGTAATAAACGCAGTAAATGTATGGAAACCATAAATAAACATTGATCTTGAAACAAAAGAAATAAAATGAGTCACAAAATATTTCTACAAATGGATCAAGTACAAGGGGCTGGAGCGATAGCACAGCGGGATAGGGAGTTTGCCTTCCATGCAGCTGACCTGGGGTTTGATCCCATCCCATATGGTCCCTTGAGCACCACCAGGAGTAATTCCTGAGTGAAAAGCCAGGGGTAACACCTGAGTATTGCGGGTGTGACCAAAAACTGAAAAAGAAACAAAACAAAAAAAGGAATCAAGTACAAATGCATATATGATGTAAATGCAAATATTATTATTAATTTAATCCAATATCTTTAAAAGGATCCTTTAACTTGAGATGAATATGGCTGTTGCAAAATTCATTATTTTTTCCATTCTTTTTCATATACCAAACCTTGAAAACCTAGAATTTTATATTTGAGGCACATCTCAATTTCAAGTAGTTGTATTTCAAATGTTCACTATATTAAGCCTGTGGGTGCAATATAGGATAGTGCATGTCTAGAAAGGTAGATGGCTTTTTCCCTTAAACAGAAACTTCTGGCATTGTCATGTTTCTATAATATCCCACGTCAAACACTTCAAACTAATAACAAAGTTCACTATAGACATATAATTCTCATCCCTGCTTTATAAACTGAATAAAATATCAGTTAAAAAACTCTACATTTTGTAAACAATATATCTCTATAATCCCTGCTGGTAAATTTGAATAAATAAAAATATTTAATTACTTTTTATGTATTGATATTTCTGTCTTTAAGAGCATGCTCTCTTCTGAGAATATAGATGCAAGAATAAAATATTCTATCAAAATTTAGTGTAAGACCATGAAAAAAAATCTTTTATGTGATGATAATAATATAAAAGTGTTTCAAGGGCCAGAGGATAGCCAGCGGGTAGGGCGTTTGCCTTGCATGCAGCCGGCCTATGCCGTCCTGGGTTCGATCCCCTGCATTCCATATGGTCCCCCGAGCACCGCCAGGAGTAATTCCTGAGTGTAGAGCCAGGAGTAGCCCCCTGAGCATTGCCGGGTGTGACCGAAAAAAAAAAAATATTAAAAAAAAAGTGTTTCAACTATCTGGCTTATCCTCGGTACTATGTGATAGAATTTAGTATATAGAAATCTTATGATTTCACCAAGCCTATGTACTTAAACTCCTTAAATTAGAAAATGAAAATTCAAAAAATTTAAAAACTTCCCAGGGCTCACAATTCATTAAGACTCTGTCATGCTTTACAGGGTAATTATATACTTTAGGATGCCACTTTTCACCAAACCCAGTATTCTCAGGCTCTATTCCTTGTTGTATGCTCAGGAGTGACCCCTGCATTGCGCAAGTGACATATGCTGTGTCAGGGATCAAGCCAATGTTGGTTACAAGAAAAGCTTGTGGCTTACCTCCTTTGGCATCTCCAGCTTTCTAACTGCCCAGTTTAATATGAATAGAATCTTCTGTATCTTAGAATTAGGTTCATTAAGCAACACTAGTTTATTTTGTTCAGTTCTTTAGTTTTTCCAAAAGGCAGGCATCTCAATCAGAAAATGCGGTGACCAACATGGCTACATAAATACAAAGTCAGTTTCTATTACATAAATAAACTGTGTATGCCACCCGCACGGCAAGCCTGGCAAGCTGCTCGTCGCATTTGATATGCAAAATACCAGTAACATTTATATTAAGTCATTCCCATGACCTAATATAATGGTTTGAGGCTCTTTATGTTCCTGGAGCAAGCGGATGCCTTTGGGTTCTACTAGCATGAGACAGGACATATGGAGATATTACTGGTGCCCGCTCTAGCAAATAGATGATAAACGGGAAGATAGTGATAGTGAAATAAACTGTGAAGTACCTCCATGTCTCTGTGAATACCATGATTAGATCTAAGACCCATCAGCCATGAAAAGGATTCAATACTTCTCAACTTTCTCCTTCCTCATCCCCACATCTCTTAGACCAAAGATTCTTTTCACTGACTTTTTGGGTCTCTTTTACTTGAAAATGGAAACTCTTGAGAAACTCAAATGATTTTATTGCCACTGCCTTTAAGCATCATATAAATGGAGATAAATGAAATTCAAGGAAAGTGCCAAAGCAGTATGAGAGCCAGACTCTGCCCTATGGGGGAGATGGGGGCAGCGAGCACACGTGAGGGGGACTGAGAAAGGAGGCGGGGAGGAAACAGCTGTCTGGAAAAGCTGCACAGGTGTAGGGGCACTCATTAGGCTCCCACAGGCTCTGTCATTAGGGCTGTGCCAGATGTTCTCAAATGTGACTGGCATAATCACGGAGACACAGTAAACTCGACTTAATGTTCATAGCTCTGGTGTGGCTCCATGCGGGCAGAATGTTGGCAAGTTTCACCTCCTCACCAGTGGCAGCTTGTTCTCCGCCCCTTAGACATGGGGTTTTTCGAATTCCTCTTCGGCAGCCTTGTCATATCTCACTGGCTCAATTCTTCCCTCTTATAATGGGGCTTGAGTTATTAAAACATAAAATCTCTCATAAGCAGAGGTAACATAAACAGAAACCTTGAAACAGAGGCTGCAATACGGTCCTTGGCCTAGAATCTTGTGAGACTTTGCTCTAATATCATTCTAGCTCCAGGAAATCTTTAAATATTTTACAACTGAAAGACATAGTCCTGTGGGCTGGTAGCACAAAGCCCAGAGCAATCTTAAAGATTGCATTTGAGTCTCTGGCATTTTTACAACTCTACTACATAGCAGAGGGTAAATAAAAATCATTTTTTCTTGGATGTGACAAAATGATGATGACCCTAAATCTACAATAGAAATATATCAGTGTTTTTGTCTCCCTTTCAAAACAGTTAGACAGCACAGTGTCCTAGAACTATGCTCTAGTAATATGTAATTCTGCATTTCCTTCCCTTAGATAAAGAAAAGGGTAAACATTAGTGACCGAGAAATGCAGAACTGGGGGTCTTTAAACAATGAAAGGCAAATACTAATTGAGCATACAGATGGCTTTATTTGACGCCAGAATTTAGTGTTATTTGATTAAAAAATCGCCAGCATTCTGCTTGCTCTTCTGCATATACGCATCCAGGTCTTGATCTCCAATCATTGCCAAAGCCTCAAGCATTGAGTAAGACAGGGCAAATTTTTGTGATTGATAAACCTTTTATAAAGCAAGCTTTTTTTTCCATGTGTAAATGTCTCTAACTATTAAATCTGTGTTTCATTCTCTTGGGAATTTCAAGTTCCTTGCATCTGGGAAAATCTTGGCTGTCAATTACTGATGTTTAAAAGAAGATAGATGGAGATTTGCAGGAGATAACACTTTTAGCTTTTGTCAAGATTTCGCAGGAGATTTTGCTGTTTAGCAAGATACGGAGTGATTTTTATCAGGTTCTAGGTATACTCCAGGCTCAGTAGTTCAAATGCCCATCTTAATGCCCAGATTGATTGGATTTAGAAAACATGATAATAAGAAAAACACAAGAGTGAACTAAGAGACAAATGACAAGTTGCTAATTTAAATTTTCATGGGAACCTGAATTGTAAAACCAACCCGCCACGTGATATTTAGCCTTAGAGGCCAATCTATGTGGGAAGAAAGAGTTATTATTATCTTTGAATTCTGGCCTCGCATACTATAGATGATATATCTACTTTCAAGGGAATTATTAAATTATATTTAAGAATGTCTTTGGAGAGTCACTATCTCAGATGTTTAATATATATTAGTTGTCATTTTCATAATATTATGAATGGTACATCCTATATATCACACACATTTGCAGAGAATAAAAACAGATTTACAAATATTAATATACATATATAATGGGCTATATATATCTGGGTTATAACTCAGAGATCCTGGCAGCGGACCAGTTTTTAAATATTACTATAATATATATACCTGCCATGAAAAACTGAGCAAGTTCCTGGCATGAGACTCTGTCTTTGATAGTGCTGATGCTCTAGCAACTTCAGGACCTTTTATTTCCCTCTTCTACAGCCAAAGCTAATATTTTTCACTTTGCTCAGCTCTTCTCTGAAAAATACACAAAATAATTGCTTGGAGTCCAACTTATTAAATTTCAATAAAACTACTGTAATGCTTTCCCTACTCCACAGTGATGGAAGTTCTATAGAAATCTCAAATCATTTTTTCACATGTTTATAAATATTGTCGTTAGGGTCACACACTAATGAGCTCCATGCTCCTGCTAACTTTTATCATATTTTAAGAGATGCTTCCTGCTTTAAAGAATATCCAGAGTAGAATAATAGGAGGGTGGGAAGAATTGGATTGATTTCATAATTTGATAAGACAAAATATCCTTATCACTAATCTTGTTAGTTTTAGTGCAAACTCCACAGGTCCCTAAAGGGGACACACATATAGTTTCTTGTTAAGGCTTAAAAATAACTATTGGAGTGGGAATTGTGGCTCCCCCTCATGGAATCCCAAAACCCCAGGCTCAAGTGACCTATGGATTCTGTACATTAACATTACTTGGGTGGTCAGGGGGTAACGATGGGGAGCAGATGCCTGGGCTTAGCTGGGTCCCCAGCAATGCTCACTGTTATTTAGGGCCACTGGCCTGTGTCCCAGATGATAATGTTACCCCCTGACCTGTCTGTGGAATAACTAGCAAGGTTAGAGTTTCCTTGAAAGTTATTATTTAATGCTATTTTGTTTCATTTCTTGCTTGTTCTCTCCAGGAATCTCTGCCGGACCCCCTCCCCTGCAGTTTCTCTTGCCGAATACTCTCCATTTAGGGGTCTGTGCAGATTCCTCTCTGTCAGGGCCTCTCATTTCGGATGTCTCTCTTCATGGCTTCATGCTTTTGGTTCTCTCCCAGGACATCCTGTCAGGACCTTTTCCTGAGGGCCTTTTAGTTCAGGGTTTTCTTCAGGGCTTCTTCCGACCCTCGGATATGTCCCTATCAATTTCCCTACTTACCTGTTTCATCTTTTGCTACCATGCCCTGTGTCACTGAATCCCTATCTAAGTCTTCGAAGTTTCTCCGTGATTCCTTACACCTGTGGTCCTAATAATCAGAAGCTCTGAGGCTCCGTACCCCTATATGTTTGATACCAGCCTTTGGGTTTAGGCACCAGGCCTTGTGGCTCTGGTGCTGACCCTTAGGTCTAGGCATTAGGAGTAGCTTCTCCTCCCTGGTGCTGGCCATCTAGCTCAGGCACCAGGGGCTCCATGGCTTAAGTGCTGGCCATATACCAGAGGTTGCTGCTCTCTTAGTCTGGAAGCTCCCACCAGGATGCTCTCCTGGGGCCCCTACAGTCTTGGCCAGGTTCAGAACCATAGCCTAAACTGTCTTAATAGACCTTGGGAGGTACTGTGCCTTTAAGATCCCGCAGTTTCTACCAAGAGGTTTCACTTGAGGACACTGGATAAACCTAATGTAATCAGCTCTGCTAGTTCAAAGAGATATGCCAGTGAGCCTCTGGGCAAACTGACATGTTTCTATAAGGCTAAAGGCAAAGTGAATTATTCTGATAGATTCTGGACCTTAGTGGAGGTTTAGCGATATGCTATAATAGCAACAATATATTCATGATAAGAAGTATTAATGCCATTCTCCACATAAATTATATCTTGAACTGATTTCTGGTACAAAAATATCTCACCTATCCCCCTCTTCTAGGGAGATTCATATCTCAGGATGTCAGCCCTGGCATATCAGCATTTGTTAAATGTGAGTCAGGGACTCACCTGAAGATTTGCATTTCTACATGGTCTTTTGGGCACATGCAAAAAAGACAGCCTTGAGCTTTTAAAGTATTTATCTGGCTTTGTCCCTAGAAGGCCTAGCCCACTACGGTTTGGACTGAAAGTTCTTGGCAGGCTTCTGACAATAAAAGAAGGGACAAGGAAGAAGAAGGGGTTATTGCCTTTTGCCATTGCCATCTTCTTCCAGTCTGGGTCTACTCCCTGGCCCATGCAATGTGGTATGTGGACGAGTGGTCATCTTGGCCTGAGGATCCTGACCTAAACATGTGGTTTGGTTCTGGCTAGGAATTGAAAGTTGGGGTGTTCTTGAACTTTGATTGTAATGCCAGAACTTGTGTGAGTAATAGCCTTTTTGAACTTTGCTGTATTTGGAGTCTTTTTCTGTCCACCTGCTACTGGCCTTCATAGGGCAGAAAGGGGGGTTCATTCCTGCTCCCTGATAGGCTTCCAGGAAACACAGCTATGCCACAGGTCAGCAGTGAGCAGCGGTGTTTAATGACAGATTGTGACTTGTTTTTGTTTTGTTTTTGTTCTTAGAGATAGCCATGCACACATTCTTTCTGTACCCAACTAGTTTCATTCTCAGAGGTCACCTGCATTTTTAAATACTCAGTTTATGTTGCATGAATTATCCATACCCATGTAATAAAAGCCCAAATTCTTGAACTTGTCACCTCTACATTCTGCTCATAAATTAGCTCTCCCACAACTACACATTCCTCAAGGCTGCCCATATTCCTTTGCAACTGTCCTTTTCCTGGGGAATCTATAGAAGGATATTTGAGAGAGTTTCTAGATGGATAAGTTTCAAGGTGCAAAGTCAGATTTTGTGTCTAGCACGTTATTTGGATTCAAAAATAGAGACTGAAATCTTCTGATTGGTGCTTTTGCTGGTGTCCTGCTCCTTGCTTAGAATATCAGGGAAGAGCAATACATCAGTTCATTTTGATTGATTGTACTTTGAGTGCAGCTGTCCTTTTTAAATGTCCTATATTTAATTTCTAAGCAGATAGTTTATCCTTGTCCATTCAGCTTTATTCTGGGCATCTCACAAATTGCTTATTGTATCTGTAGTAGATTCACCTTTTAAGTCAACAGAAATGTCATATAATCAAGTGCTTCTTGAAATGTGGAGAAAGTCAGATGCAAACAGATTATTATTAAAGGGACAGTTTGTTTTGTTGTGTTTTCCTTTTGGAAAAAAAAGTGTAACTTTGTAGTATTTTTTGAAATTTATAAATATATTGATATTAAGAATAAAGAAACTATGATAAAATTCACCCACCACATAAATTTTCATGACCAAATTAAACCATTCCTGCTCTTATCTGCTCTTATCTATATAAATATGAAATTAGCATTGTTTCCAAGAAATTGCACAATTTCTCTTCAATATCTTAAGTTTTATCTATCAGTATCCATGGAAATATATAATGACTTCTAAAAAACATTAGTAATAAACAGTGAGCAAAAATTATAATAAGGTCAGGAGTTATAGTGCAGTGGGGAAGAGCATTTCCCTTGTATATGTTCAACAGGTTTTGATCTGTGAACACATATGATCCCCCAAGACTGCAGGAGTGATTCTGGGGTGCATTGCCAGGAGTAAGCCTTGAGCACTGTCAGATAAGGCCCCCAAACAACTACCCTCCAAAAAAATGTTAGGGATCTTAGCAGTCTCTGCAGGATACTCAGATGTGACTTTTCATCCTTAAGATATAAAACTTCAATGCCAATGTTGGCATTTTATACATAGACTCAAAATCATTCTATCTGGGGGCCTGAGAGATTGGACAGAGGGGGAGCACGCTTGTCTTGCATGGAACCAACCAAGGTTAGATCCATATCTTTGATATCCCATATTGTTCCACTGTACACTGCTGGGAGTAATTCCTTAGTGTAGGGCCAGAAGTAAACCCTGAGCATTGCCACATGTAGTGGTACCCAAACAAAAACAACAACAAAATAATTCTATTTTAATGATATGCCAATTCTGTGTTTGAACTCTTCATTGTTTTTAGCTAGCTCACATTTTTAGTAAATTCTGGCATGGATTGCTATGATATATAATGGATTGTGTTTCAATATTTACTTTATCAGATAATAAACACAATAATTTTTTTTTTTTTTGTTTTTCACACCCGGTGATGCTCAGGAGTTACTCCTGGCTCTGCACTCAGGAATTACTCCTGGAGGTGCTCAGGGGACCATATGGGATGCCGGGGATCAAACTCGGGTCGGCTGCATGCAAGGCAAATGTTCTACCCGCTGGACTATCGCTCTGGCCCCAATTATTTTACATTTATAAATTTTCTATGACTACTGAAAAAAATCACACATGTAATTATTTAAATTTATATTAATTTGAACTAAAAATTAAATTTGTTATTCACATTATCCAGATTTCAAATGTTCAATATGAACATGTGTAATAAATTCCAAGAAAATTAAATCATCACAGGTTTTAATGTTTCATCTCTTCCTTTGACCTGACATGGTACTCTCTCCATAGCCTGACAAGAAACAAATAGCCCAATAGTCCTTAAGACAGTACTTCCCTTAGTTGGATGCCTTTAAGTGCCATCTAACCAGAAAAGAAAGTGATACAAAAAACTGAATCAAATTATTGGGCTGTTAATGGTCTACTCTATTAACATCACTTTATTTGAATTTGTTTTTAAGTAAATGCATGAGTTAAATGATAAAATCAAGTGTATTATTACTATTATTATTTATTACCATTAATAAATGCATCCTAGGCAGATTTTAGTGAATATTTTAATGAAAAATTGTACACATCTTATCTGAATTTGTGTGTTTGTTTTCTAGTTTATTCATGGTCATTACTAGATTAGACATTTAATGAAAAAAATAAATAATTACGACATTTTGATTTACTGTATAACAGATGGTCATATCCCATTACATTATAATTTGGTCGGTAGTTGGAAATTATAATTTGGTCGGTATTTGCTACTTCCTGTCCCTGTGCCCAGCTGCTCATGAGGCGCCCAGGAGGCATGGCGGGTTCTAGCCCTGGCCTGCCACCCCAGCAGAGCCTCACAACAAGCCAGAGCGACCCCCCTGACTCCATGGAGGCCGCTGTTTTCCACATCTGGACTTCTTTCTTGTCACAACTCCACCTAGTAGACCAGACTATCACAGCCCGGCTTGCTCGGCCCTCAGCGGCCGCCCGGTTCATCAATAATTGCTTTATTTAGAGATGATTACAAGAGTATGCCACCAATACGCTAGCCTGGCAAGCTGCTCGTGTCGTATTTGATATGTCAAATACCAGTAACATTTATATTAGGTCATTCCCATGACCTAATATAATGGCTTGAGGCTCTTTATCTTCCTGGAGCAAGCGTATGCCTTTGGGCTATACTAGCATGAGACAGGACATATGGAGATATTACTGGTGCCCGTTCTAGCAAATAGATGATAGACGGGAGATAGTGATAGTGATTTGGAAAGAGATGCTACTGGCTCTCCCTGTGCTCAGCTGATCATGAGGGGCTCCCAGGACGGAAGGCAGGTCCCAGCCCTGGCCTGCCATCCCAATAGAGCTTTGCAAGAAGACAGAGGAATCCCTACAACATGTGGGCAGTAATTTACAACATCTGGACTCCAGCTCATCAGAGCTCCACCCAAGATAAAAGCTGATCACTCTCCATTGCGGTTCATCAGTAAATGCATTGAGATGAGAGCCTACTACTGAGAGTATACCACCTGCACGGCAGAGCCCCGCAAGCTACCCGTGTCATATTTGATGTGCCAAAAACTGGTAACAATTATAGACCTCATTCCCATGACCTGTAGTAATGGTTTGAAGTTCTTCATGTTCCTAGAGTGAGCAGACGCCTTTGGCCTACACCTAGCATGTAACAGAATGTATGGAGATATTACTGGTGCCTGCTCTAGCAAATCAATGAACAATGGGAAGATAAGTGATACAATTGATTTGGAAAGATGCTCAAATTGATTCGGATTTGGAAAGATGATCAAATGAGTCTAATGATAAAATGTCTCATTTGATGCATATTTATATAGCACCCACAATTTAAGGAAATGTTGTTCTGTGTCTGGTCTTGTGTGTCATAATTTGATTTTGTAGGGTAGCTGTGTCACTGATTGACAAGCACTTCAACCAGTGGTCTGATTGGTCTGAAAATGTGATTATAAACCCTAAAACCTCCACATATGGAGAGAAGCCAAACGTAGTATTGTTGATTTTGTTTTTTTAAATAAAAGATATTTATGTGATAAATGTTTGGATAAGTTTTATTTTATTAGTTTTAAAAACCCAAAATGGTTTTCTTCATATCTTAACTTAAAGTCTAATATTAGTCTTCTAATAGAAAATTAAAGTTTCTAGGTAGATGCTTGATGACGTCAAGACCACATATCCAGTCAGTTTACCTGCAGCGTAGTTTTTTTAATATGTTGAGATTAATCCTCAACAAATCTCAGTGTCTTCCCATTGACATATATAATGAAGCCTTTAACCATCTAATCAGCATGCAATTGTGAATACTCAGATTGGATATTTAGTCATTTCAGATAGTTTTATAGGAGATATATTTATTATAACAACATTAATAAATGTTTCTTGATCATTATTTGCTACAGTTTACCAACTCCCATAGTTTTACTACTAAATCCAAATATTTTAAGAATTTTAGCATTTTAGTCTTACTAAGTTCACAGTAATGTCCTCTCCTAATTAAAAAGAAACATGACTGTACTGAGAGGCATGGCTTGCTGATTTCTCTTAGACCTGCCATCTGATATGTGGTTGGCCTTGGGCAAGTGAGCTCAGAGTAATTTGCATGGTAATTAAACTCATTTAGACAATATAGTGCTTAATAGGGATAGGACAGCTTCTCACCTAACACTTCATTAAGCTACCTGTGCTAAGGCCTTCCTAGATGACAGGTCAAGTCTATGTAGCGATATTAAATATGTTGTACATTTGTTTAAAAAAAGCCAACTAGAGAACACTGGTGTTAGATTCACAGATGCATGTTCTCTTCTAAATTTATCTTGTTCTGTTCATTTACTTGTGCTTCAACTTATCTTTTATTTGTACCTTAGTATCAGTTTTTAATTAAATCAATACACATTTACTGAAAGTCTGGTATTTTCTGTAATGCAGCTGGGAAACTCTTGAGATACAGAGGTGGAGTTTTTGTCTACACTAGTATTGCCCTTGGGTGAGATGGGAGTCTAGGGTGCTTCCTCCCCTACTTGCCCCCTACAACCTTGCCTGTAAAGTACCTGAGAATGATTCAAAATCTGTATTTACTATCACCTGGCATAAGCACTTAAGCCCTCACCTCAACCGAGACTTCTCACGACTGTTTGTTTATTCCTAT